>CM040173.1:35995648-36343148 GCA_022606695.1 Vaccinium macrocarpon | reverse complement strand
TCCATTTTCAAAAAGAATTTCTCTCTACTCATTACTTCATTATTTTATTTCTCTCTCTATTTCTCTCTAATCATTATCTCATTCTTCTCATTTTCAAAACCTAACCAAACATTATATCAAAAATTCTTCTCAAAAATTTCTTTTCAAAACTCATCCAAACAAAAAGGACAATGAATAGGGTCGGTCGGGGCGGGCGGATAAAGTTTGTCTTGGGCAGCGCAATACTCTATCTCCTTTATTATTAGTTTTTTTTATTTTGTCGCTATTTAATTTTTTTTGCATTTGTTAGTTTTGCGTCAAGACTTTATAGTTCTTGAATTCCTCTCGATGAGACGAATCTAATAAGTATAAATTTATGGTCTTAAATATTTTTTTGAATAAAGCTGAAATACTTGGATGATTAGATTAATTTTGGTTTTATTCAAAAATATTTTGGTTGACCATAAAATTATACTTGTTAGATTTTGTGTTTCGTCGAAAGGAATCCAGAAACTACAAAATCTTGACACAAAATTAACAAATGTAGAAAAAAATTGAATAAGGACAAAATGAAAAAAACAATAATACGTTTTTACTTTTTTTCCAAGAGTTTTCTTTAAAAATTTTATTTTAGTAATACTAATAGTTACCTAATTGGTCACTTCAAACTCTATACGATTAATAATTTTGGTTTATGGAGTATTAAAATTCGTTTTTAGTTGTTGTGTTTTATCTTTACTTTCCTATGTAAATAACTAAATATATAGGCTCTAAAACTTTTGAGTCCATTTTATGATTTTTTTTTTGTCTAATTATAATTTATTTTACGAAGAATTGGATGTATGAGAAAAAAATTTAACACACACACACACACACACACACACACACACACATATATATATATATATATATATATATATATATATGTCTATATGTATATGCAATACCGCTAAATTTTGAAACGTTACCCAGTACCATATCGTACAAATACGAAAACCGGTACCCTAACCGATACGAAATTGAGAACCTTGGCGCCAATACGCCATAGGCAGGGCCGGCTCAAGCCCAAGGCCCACAAGACCTAGGCCTAAGGCACTTCAAAAACTTGAAAAATGAGGGACACACTCATGATTTTCACTACTAGGCTTGACTAGGAGTCTTTTTGAAGCCGAATAGGATGTAGGACAATAAACTATAAAGCCCAAAATATCAAAATGATGAGTTCTTTACTTATATGGAATCCTCCAGTAGTGAGTTCCCCAAGTTGGGCGATGTGGGACTACCAGTTTTTGCCACAAACACAAAAAAGAACAAATAAACACTCTATACGATTGCTTCCCACTCTATTAAATAGTAGCTTATTTTTTAAGTTGATTATGCTAGAGACTTAGACATGTATAGAGCCATTTCAATATCATTATTCTTGTGTACCTGATTTTGTTTCTTGTAACAAAATATTTTCTGTGGGGCTATCTTGGCTCCCAAAAAAATGATTATGACCATCCTTTTTTTGAAGGGTTACTTTAAAAATCAGCTCAATTGGATATGGGGTGAGGATTCTTTTCCAACATTTATAGTGCAAAATTGAGTAACTCACCTTGAAAAAAAAAAAAACATTACCAGTGTTCAATTGGGTTGATTTTTTACAAGATCCTATGAAAATTCACTATCTTTTATAGTAAAAGTAATAAACAACTATCAACTTTCACTTACTTTGAATGAAAATGACATTTTTTATACACAGTTTTTCTTTTTTTTAATATCTATTACAGTAAAAGTAATAGACAATAGTAGCTAATTTTTTTATGCATATGAATTTATATTGGGAAATGCTAAGGGTACAAAAAAATATAATTGTGGGTTTCAATTGTACTTTAAAGTATAAGCAAGACCCAACAAATGTATTTTTTTGTGTCCTTAATGGGTGCAATAATGCACCCGTTAGCAAGACTCATTTTATATTTATTGATTAATGTGTTGTGTGTATAAGACTATCAGTGTGTCAATATTTTTTTTTGAACGGTTGTTGTGTGTGCATTAGTGTATCATGTAAGATAGTGTGTATCATGTTCAACAATACTTTTTGATAATCGACTCACTTTTATAGCTTATTTTTTAAGTATAATTCTATATTGTGATTATTCTTGGAAAAAATTTTAGGACACCATTTTTAGATTAGACTTAGGACACTCAAAATCCTTGAGCCGGCCCTAGCCATAGGCGCTTGTGTTTGGGTGGAGGGATTTTGAGTTCTATTAAGCGGATCAAGGCTTTCCTTGACAACGCCAAGCTATTCTTCCACTGGGTTATACAGTCCTTATCCTGATAATAATAGATGGCCTACTTCCCTTTGTCTATTGAGTTTTGACCCCCTTCCAGTTCTCGAATTTCTCGGACTTCTCTAATGATGTCAACTTTTGTGGAGTGAGCACATAACGAACCCCAGAGTCCGGTTCCGGTCAGGACTCCCGGACCTATCTTAGGTCCGGAATTTTTATTTCCGGCCGTTTTAGACGAATCGACCGCCGGATGTTTTTTAAAATGTGTTTTTAAGGTTCCATACGAGAAATGAGCAAAAAAAATACCGGGAAGGGCTTCATCCGAAGATTTTTTGATAAAACTGTAAAATCACGGTTTTATCGAAAAATACTCGGATGAAGCCCTTCCCGGTAATTTTTTTGGCCCATTTCTCGCGTGGAACCTTAAAAACACATTTTAAAAACATCCAACGGTTCGGATCCCGGCCAAATGACCGGGAAGTGGGAGGTCCGGACCTAAGATAGGTCCGGGTGTCCTGACCGGATCCTTGTTGACGAACCCCATTCAAATTACCAACGTAAAGATAGTTGTGTTTGGTTGAGAGTTTTGAGAAAAATATTTTTGAGATAGTGTTTGGATGAGTTTTTGAAAAAAATTATAATTGGAGAGAGGTGTAATAATTGGAAAGAGATAAGAGAAATGAGAATAATAATTGGATAAAGATGTGTGAGTAGAGAGAAAAATATGATTAATGATTAGAGAGACGAGAGATGGGAAAAAAATCTTTTTGGAATTTTTTTTTTTTGAAATGTGAAGTAAACAAAGATTGATTCTTCATGCAGTGTTGTCTAAATATGGGCCTTGTTTGATTTGGGTTCTTAAGAACCGGTTCTCTAAATCATTATTCAATTATTACTCCTATTTTTAAATATTATTTTTATTTTTCTCTCTATCTCTCTCTAATCATTAATACCTATTTTTTAATTATTACCCCTATTTCTCCCTCTAATCATTACAAAAACCAAAACCCAAAACCAAACCAAACACAACCATGGTGTTTGTCACTCGGTTGGCTACTCTGACATGATTTAGTTATATCAATGATTATGGTGTATTGTTTGTTTTATCATCGTGTTTCTTTTTGATAATGTGCTGTTGTTGTTGCTCTCTTTTGTGTATTAAGACTTTATTATTCTTATTGTAATAGCAGCACATAGTGAAGTATAATTTTACTGTTATTAATATATTTCTGGCCTCTACCCAAAAAAAAGAAAAAGAAAAGAGAAGATGTGTTCTTTATTTCTTTTTAACGCATGAATTTTTCTAGTTTAAAGTTAGAAGTAGATACTTTAGAAAAAAATAGATAGAAGCAAACTAACAAAACGGATATAAACGATTTCCAATTTTCCATTTGCGCCATCTAATACCCTCTTATATTATATATACCAAGATGGTAAACTCAATGAAATTAAGTTCTATTTATTTTTATATCTCAAGTTACCTAATTCAATTGACCACAACTCAACTAATCTTTGAGGAGGAAGGTCTATTTTATCGAACGAAATTCACTGACCTACAATAGTTGATATTTATCAAATTTGAAAGAGGGAGCAAATCCTATGTCCCAAACCTTAAACAGTAAACACAATTATGCCTAGCTGGCAGTATATTTTTTTGTGCAATGAGGATTGATATTCAATTTTACTTGAATAAAATGTCGACTAGACGTATAAGTATAATGAAGGAAGAAAGATTATGGAGTAAGAGATTACAAGTTCTTGAGAAAAATACTCCTTCACCCTGGATGTTGTTTAGGGCCCAAAATTATTGTGCGGGCAGACTTTAGTTACAAGGAATCTTCTTAAAAATTCTCAACGACCCATGATGGCATATCATGATATCTGTATTTGGGCTCCAGTTACAAAATGGCCCATACAAGTCCACCCAAGCATTAGGTTATGTGACAGTGAGTCATGTGACCTAGCCATTGGGCTTTTACGGCTAGAGAGTTAGAGCGTTTGAGACCCAAATTGATTTTTTTTTTTCTCTTACAAAAATGGAATTAGGTGAGAGAATTATTTCAATAATTTTTTATGAACTTGAATTCCAAAGCACATTCTTAGAAATTAAAAAATTCTTAATTCGGTGAGAGAATTAGTTCAATAATTCTTTATAAACTTGAGTGTGAGATGAAGCCCAAACTCAAGCTAATTGACTTAATTACTCATGGGGTCAATCGTTGCAGTTGTCTTTGTTGTTGTAATTATAGGATTAGTTAATCTTTGTAATTCCCTGTCGATAAGTGTGAATTCTTAAGGTTAATAAAAGTCTTTTGTGGGGTGATGCTCACTCTTTTGGGCCTACACTCTACTTTCTTTGGATCTCTTTGGAATGGGTTTGAATGTGGGCTGCCCTCTTCTTCCTCTCCTTGGTTCCTACAAAATTAGCAATCAGTTAGCACCACCTTGCAGAAGCATTCCAAAAATTAAGTTAATATACACCTGAGAAAGAAAGAGCAAAGCTTAACTGGGAGAAGAGATCATACCTCTAAGAGCTTATCACATGGGTATTTATAGGAGTGCATTGGCTAGGAGGCCAGGGTATTGCGTGTCATCCTTGTGATTGGGTGACTTCATCGACAACCTCTCTTTTACAAATTGGATCTGACATTCAACTTTTGAGCCAGCATCGCGCACGACCTGTTGCAAGTAGAGTTGGGTGGCAAGAATGGCAACTGCTCCACGTTGCAAGATCAGAATGGTGCCACGTGGGCAGATCATGCGGGAATTGTGGAATATGCGCTCGGTATTATGTGCGGCCCGAGGCCAGGACTGTATGATCACTGTGTGTAAACGATGCACAACGCGTCTACGTCACTAGGGCCAGGGAGGGTTGTTATTGGTGCTAAGTGGCCGACTAGATATGGGTTGCACCAGCTTTTCATAGCATCTTAGGATTTGGCCGAGGCCTAACCCAAACCCTTGTCACGGGCCGAGGCCTAACCCAAACCCTTGTCATGGGCCGATAGACCAGTGGGTTGCAGATTGGGAGATCAGGCTGTTTAAGTGTGGATTGGGCTTCAAATGCGGTTTGGGCCCAAGTGTAATCCCCGACCACGTCATATTCTTATTATTCTTCAAATTTTCATTGAGTTGGTTGGTTATTTCACCTTTCAAACAATTGCATGGAACTTTGGTTGATTGTTTCCAGGTACATTAAAATCAATCGACAGTAACGAGAGGAAAAAATGGTGGCAACATTGGCCTTATTCGTTTTGGTTTTCAAAAATCAATTTTCTCAATTATTATTCAATTATTATCCCTATTTTTAAATATTATTTTTATTTTTCTCTCTATCTCTCTCCAATTATTAATACCTATTTTTTAATTATTATATCTATTTCTCCCTATAATCATTACAAAAATCAAAACTCAAAATCCTAACCAAACACAACCAAAGTCACTTTGGATGCCCTTGCAAATAAACAATTGGATAACCAACCAAAAGTCTTCCTTACAAGTAACGTAAAAAATATGTCTGCTTAATGGATTATAAAACATGATCCATGAGTTTTATGGATCAAAAGTCGTCCTTTCAAATAGAAAAATGACATGAAAGGCATGAAAAATCTGTCTACTTAATTAGATGGGAGCCAAGTAACGTGAATACATTTAATTACAGGACAAACTTCGGTTTGACCCCTTATAATTCGGGCTTGGTGTGTATTGTTCTCCTTCATTTTAAAACTAGCACATAGCCCCATGTGGTTTATAGATCAAAGCACATAGTTACAAATTTTATGTCACAATCAAGTGGAATCAGAGATGGTGCAGTGTAGCAAATTAAAAAAATTTGGGTACCAAAAGGGTATCACGTGTCCATGTCAAGCACAATCTCGGCCATCCAAAAGTGTTTTGGACGACCGAGATCTATTCCTTCTCTATCCTCTCACCCAACCACTATTTTTCCTCTTTTTCTCCCTCCTCTTCCGAACCATTGGATCGCACTTTGAATGGATGAGATTGCCGAGCAGGTACCATTGGACAATACCCACTTCGACCGCGAGAAAAATTTCTGCGGCAAATCGTTACTGCACCATGCAATGCACGGTGCGGTCGTCCAAAGTGTTTACAGCGGTTTGGATATAACATGAAACTTCTTCCGGGGACCTGCAGAAGCACAAATGCATTATCTTGTGTAAGCGGCTTTTGTAATACCAGTGCGGGGTAGATGGTGTTTAGTCTACGTTGATTGTTTCACATGGTGATGTTTGGTATATAACAATGCATGTGGAATTTCTTACTGAATCTGCCCAGGGAACTTAGCGTTTTGGGTGTGTGGTATGGCTGTGGATCGAATCAAAGTCTTGGGCTGAAGTGATTTACATGGGATGTTACAAATGGTAACAGAGCCTTGCCCTAATCCAAGTGGTGCGTAGGATGTGTTCTGCCACCACGGATAGTAGGGGAGGTTGCTGGGACTATGCAACAACGACGTTGCATCCTTAAGGGGGGAAGAAGATTGTAATACCCCAGGTCTGGGGGTAGATGATGTTTAGTCCCACATTGATTGTTTACATAAGTGATCTTTGGCATATAACAAACCACGCGCTACTACTACTAAGACTCTTGACTTAAGATTTTGGGCCACGCCGATATGGCCATGGATCAAATCAAGGTAATAGCTTACTAGCCTACATGGGCGCTATGAAATTTCCAAAGCCAAATATATATTCCTCGCTTGTTTTGAAAATGTAAAAGGAAAACATGAGTCAATTGACAACCCTAACTTTAACCCCTCACAACCCATATAACCATTGTACTCGACATTCTGACAACTTTCTCTCACCACCACAATTGATCCCAATTGTTCTCAAGAATAATGAACACAAGAATGACATTACTATAACAATAAAACTCCCTCCATTTGCTCTAATACAAACCATACATAACATCCACCGCTCATTTTCTGCCTTCTGTAAGCACCACCAACCTGTAATGTTGTCGTGTTAGCCAATTGCAATCCAACACTAGAATTGATTGATGTAGGGTGGTGCGTTTAATGTGGGGGTGGGTAGGTGTTCAGTGTAGGTGGGAGTGAGACCTAGCTCAACAAGACCAACACAGATTCTTTGAAATTGGAGACTTCTCTCTAAATTATGAATAAATTAGGCTATGCACAAATTGCTTTTTGTATTACACATGTTAAGACATGTTGGGAGGGGAGATGAAAGAATAAAATTGAGAAGAGAAAAGGTTACACCTTGTTCGGTTTGGGTTTTCAAACCCACTGCACAGTTTCCAATAAAATTTTCTTTCTCATTCTCTTTACTCATAACCCCAAAAACCTCCCTCAAAACCCAAACCGAACAAAGCCTTAGTAGTATTTACGAATGCAACTTTATGCTTCCGTCCATGAGAATACATGGAGACAATGTGCTAGATATCAAACGTCAAGTGAAAAATACGCAATGAGTATAAACCCCAAGGAGTGAAAAGTGTAATTTGACTAATTTCCCCTTGTACTTGGCAGGAAAATAAGATAAGCAAAGCTCTCACGCTCACCGGTCGCTAACATGAGACACATGCGGCGAGAATTACGTGGCGCGAATCGTAGACAGTGGACCGTTAGGTTTGAAGGTTAAGTTTTGAAAGACGGTTGCACACCCACCCTTCTTCTTCGTCTTCATTGTCAGCCCCATTAGATCAGATCAATGGCTCGATCTCGATCTCGATCTCAATCTGAATCTCTGCTGTTATTAGTTCAGTGGGCACTATTACCTACCATTAAAGGTCAACTACCATTTCCATGTATTTCCCCACTGCCTTTTATTGGTCTACCTGCTCTTCATTTTGTTCCTCTTCTCTTTTATATTGCATACCCTGGACTAACACAGTCCGCACAAAATTGGATAGTTACACTCCCCAGGCACTAATCCCCTTTCTGCTGTTTTTTCCTAAAAAGTTGGAATCCCCAACTGATTAAGTCAGTCTTAACTTCTTTTGAAGCAGATTCTTATGCATTTATTTTTTAATGTCTGCATGTGTAATGCTTAAGTAACTGTATAAGTAAGTAGGGATGCCTATATTATTAAACTAGTTTGAGTCTGCTTTGAGGAAAATAAAACCATAATTGAATGAGAAAGTGATTTTGCTGATAGAAATGTGTTGAGCTTAGGACGAATGGGGTGCATGATTCTTGATTGTTGAATTTTTTAGATAAAGAGTCACTGGATGTCATTTTTGTCCAATTTAGTAGTGTTACTAATTAGGGTGCATGCTTTCAGCCATCAGATTCAATTTGGTTCTTAATTTAGAAGAAGTAATCATTCTATGTATGTCCCTTCAATTGCATTCTTGTAAGTTAGAGATTCCGAATGTGAAATTAGAGTCAATGTATCAGTTGTGAAAAGTATCAGTCGTGAAAAGTTAGCTTGATGCATGCTTTGGGGTACACTCAGTCTTGATTTAATTCCAGGCTTGAAGGCTGAAGAATGGCCGAGGACCTGGACAAGCCACTGTTGGATCCTGAGAATTTCAATAGGGAAGGCATTGATCTGGTAAGAGATGAAGCAAATCCAAGTAAAATGTCAGTATTTTGACATTCACATACAGCAGTATTCACGCATGACAACAAATCGATCTTCATGAACAGGAACGCTTGCCACTCGATGAAGTTTTTGAGCAACTGCGGACGTCCAAAGCAGGACTTACATCTGAAGATGCAGAAGCCCGATTGGAGATATTTGGCCCAAACAAGCTTGAAGAAAAGCCAGTAAGCATCACATTCTGTTAATATCTGCTTTGCGTTCATTAATCATCAACAAGGGAAGCAAAGAAATAGACAAGAGTAGGCCATACGATTCTTGTTATCAACGATATTGAGAAAGAAACAAATCTAGTATTCTCTGACTATAAAAGCTGGAAAAGGAACTAAGAAACTGGTTTTGGGTTGTGGAGGCTGATCGGATTGGTCACAAAGACAGTGGAAACTTTTAAAACAATGGAAATGGATATTCAACAGTTTGGAAATTATTTCTGAAGCTCTCTCAAGAATTGAAGGTTGCTTCTTCACTGAAGTGGCGAAAAGTTCATTCAACAGTGTTTTTTTTTATATATGTAAACTGGATGTCTGGGCCAGCTTGCGAGCACCTCGACTTATTCCAGGTCCCTAAAGGTAACAACCCGGCATAACCCCCAATGGCCCCAAGAGTTTTGCTGGCGAGGGGAATCGAAACTAAGACCTTAGGTGGGAGCAAACTCCTAAGTCCAAGAACCCCTTGGGGTTGTTCATTCAGCAATGTTGATTTTGCCTAATTGGAGGTTCGGAATAAAGAAATACACAGAACAAAAATACTGAAATATGGATCAAAATCCTTCGACTGCTGATAGTGTACACAAAGTGGACGTTAAATATTAGCTTAGGAAACATATCGGACATGTTGAAAATTTGATTTGAGCTCAGGCATTAGGTGGCTATTTGGACCGTAGATTTATAACCTATTCCTAAGATTAAGTGGATGGTATCTGGTCTAATATACATCTAAATTGCCAGACTTATAAGAATAAAATGGTTCCTTGCTTGCATATGTGAATCCCCCTTTTTTTTTTTTACCTTGCAGGAGAACAAATTTTTGAAATTTCTCAGTTTCATGTGGAATCCCTTGTCATGGGTTATGGAAGCAGCAGCAGTTATGGCAATTGTCCTCGCTAATGGCGGAGTAAGTTTATCGAACCCTTACTGCACAATGCCAAATGTCTTTGATCTGTGTTTTCTGTCCCTCATAACCATATTATGCTTGGAACTATTTCAGGGGCAGGGTCCCGACTGGCAGGACTTTGTAGGGATTATTTGCCTGCTTATAATAAATTCTACAATTAGCTTTATAGAGGAAAACAATGCTGGTAATGCAGCTGCATCCCTCATGGCACGTTTAGCTCCAAAAACAAAGGTGTGTATATTGAATTGACCAATGCCTTAGCCCAGTAAACCTAATAAATAGCAAGAAATTCACTTGAAAAGAAAGAAATCTCTATTTCCTGAGGTGTTATTGAGTGGTATTAAGTAGTTCCTTTACTGATTTTGCATTTGCAATAAAGAATTAACTGACTGTCTCAATGGGCAGGTCCTCAGAGATGGCCAGTGGCAGGAGCAGGATGCTGCTATTTTAGTACCGGGAGATATTATTAGCATAAAGCTTGGTGATATCATCCCTGCAGATGCTCGCCTACTTGAGGGAGACCCGCTGAAAATTGACCAGGCAAAGTACTCTTGATAAACTAAAGAGTTATACTTTTCTATGCATTATAGTTTTGGTAGTTCTATGTGTTTATTTTTATTTAATACTTGTTCTTGGAATTGCAATTGAGATTACCTGAACTAATAGTTTCAGGTTGTATAACCATCTGATAGTTTTTCTCTTGGTGCAGTCAGCTCTTACAGGAGAATCTCTGCCTGTCACCAAGAGGACAGGCGATGAAGTTTATTCTGGTTCAACCTGTAAGCAGGGAGAGATAGAAGCCGTTGTGATAGCAACTGGAGTTCACTCTTTCTTTGGGAAAGCTGCACATCTAGTTGATTCCACTGAAGTTATTGGTCATTTCCAGAAGGTGATTTAGAAATCTTCGATCCTTATTGGAATACTCAAAGTTTCTTGCCTCGTCCATGGGAAGTGAAAATAAAATTATCAATATTGAACTTGTAGTCAACTGGAAAAATGTTCCATAAGTTCTATACGAACCTATTGTGATTTTTGTGAATTCCTTGAACAGAAACAAGTTATGAAGTGCTTAAGCCCCACAAACGTTTAGAATAAATCACAACACATTGTGAGAAACTTTTGCTTTTTTTAATATGATAAACTGTAGTGTTCTTTTTCTGCAGGTTCTTACTGCCATTGGGAATTTCTGCATTTGCTCCATAGCTGTGGGGATGATTCTTGAAATCATTGTCATGTACCCCATACAGCAGCGATCATACAGAACTGGAATCAACAACCTCCTTGTTCTTTTGATTGGAGGAATACCCATAGCCATGCCCACAGTATTATCTGTTACACTTGCAATCGGTTCTCATAGACTCTCTCAACAGGTACAGCTCTGAATTGTCTTAAACATCCAACCAATTTACTTCCTTTTGGATGATCCACTTTGTATGCTCGGGAAAGAATCTCATACTTATTCTTCGAGATCTTTCATTGCCACTCTATTAATATATTCTAATGTTTCTTTTCTGTTTAATTATTTGACATCTTCAGGGAGCCATTACGAAGAGGATGACGGCAATTGAAGAAATGGCTGGAATGGATGTGCTATGCAGTGATAAAACCGGAACACTCACCCTGAATCGTCTTACTGTTGATCGGAACCTTGTTGAGGTATGAAAGCTGACTCCAGATGGGCTTCTATTCACCTTCATGCTGCAGTTTTTCCCCCCCCTTTTGGAGATAAAATACTTGCCGCTCATATGAGTATATAGCACAGACTTGACCATTTTGATCTTGTGCACAATCCAGTTCTGATGTCATATAAATGTCGCATCTATTGTTCATAGGTTCCTTAGATAACAAGTTCCTCTGTAGGTTTTTCACAAAGATATGGACAAAGATATGGTTGTCCTGCTTGCTGCCAGAGCTTCAAGAATTGAAAACCAAGATGCCATTGACACAGCCATTGTTAACATGCTTGCTGATCCAAAGGAGGTAGATTTATTGATATAATTTTTTTCTTTTTTTTTTTTTGGAGTCTGAAGTTTCCTTTTCTTTTTCTTTTATCTTAATATGAAATTCAAGGATGGAAAAAATTTGTTGATAGGCACGCGCGAACATAACAGAAGTGCATTTCCTACCTTTCAATCCAGTGGACAAACGCACTGCCATTACCTACATTGATTCATATGGCAACTGGTATCGGGCCACCAAAGGAGCTCCAGAACAGGTATCAAGCATTTACAGAAACTATCATTGTGATGGTTTAACTTTAACTTTAACCACATGGAAGCTGGCACCTATGATAGGAACTTCTGAGAGAATTGTACACTATTTTGTTTCCAAATGTGGAGGACATGAGTAATTTCAAGTAATAAAAGGCAACCTAAGCCTTTAAGGACTACAAGAAGGAATGGAATATTCCAACCTAACATATGAATACATCATTTTGGTTACTTTAAAGGAACCAAAAATTCTGGAAGTTACATTTCACGAGTTGACATTGCCTTTCCATGAAATATTGTTGTGTTTCTGTACATCCATCGGTATGATGATCCTAACTGCCACTTGCATTGCATTTACAACAAACAACAAACAATAACATAACCCATTTAGTCCCCAATAATTGGGGGTATGGGCGGGGGATGGATAAGAGACAGACCTAACCTTTGCCCACTTGCATTGCATTTAAAGTAGTATATTTACTAGGATCTATTTTCTTTGTTTGTAAGCGAATCTTACGTCCAAATGAGAATATTTACTTATTCAAGTCATAGTGCAAGTACAAATGATAATATTTGTCGTGAAGATCCTATCTTGACTTCTTAAGAAAAGTAAAACTGGAAAACAGTCCACAAAAGTTCATCTCTCCAGTAATGATTGTTTCCTGCTCTATTTTCTTTCCCGCTCTTAATTTCAGATTCTGAATCTCTCCGAAGAGAAAGAAGAGATTGCTGGAAAAGTGCATGCCATTATTGACAAGTTTGCTGAACGTGGCTTGCGGTCTCTTGGGGTTGCTATTCAGGTATGAAGCCTTCACTGTCCTTCCATCCCGTTTCTCTTGGGTTAAAGGTGGAAGTGGTGGCAAGGATAGGACCGTATTCATTGAGTCTTTGTTGCATGTCCCTAACACAACCATGGTTTGATAAAGTTCCTGATTGAAAAAGGAGGTCAAATGCAACATGTGACTATGTTTTGGTAAGAGAACAGTACAGGCATTCTATGATGCTGGTGATCAGCTAGACAGAGTTCTACACTTTTTTGTGACGAAGATTGTAGGAGATTTAAGCCAAAGAAAGAATTTAACCAGTCAGTCTGAAAATAAAACATGCCAATTTTTTAAACAATGTAAATCGGATAAGAATCCTAAAGTTAATTTTTTACACTTACCCTTTCAGGAAGTTCCAGAAAAATCAAAGGACAGTCCTGGTGGTCCTTGGAAGTTTTGTGGGTTGTTGCCCTTGTTTGATCCTCCAAGACATGATAGTGCTGAGACCATTCGTAGAGCACTGAACCTTGGGGTTTGCGTTAAGATGATTACAGGTAAGTAAAATTATTCATATCTGATTCCCTCTCAGAACTTGCAGTTAATCTCCAGTTGCAATCTAATGATTATTGGTCAGTACAGAGCATATGTAATGAATTATCTTCCACTTGCACTAGTGATCACTTGAGCCAGTACCTAAATTGTAGAATAGTCCCCTTTCAATGTCCAGTAGACATGTTTTGGATTCTGCAGGCATGCTGTAATTCAATTGCTTGACTTAATCAGATGCCTTGTGTACTTCACTTGCTGATTATTTTCTTGTGAAAAAGTTGCGATATCATGTGGCTGAAAAAGGGTGACAGATATCTCACCATCCAATAGCAGAAAATATACCCCACTTATTGTCTGCATGGGATTGAAAAATCGGAAGATTGAGAAATGAAAGAGAAAGAGACCGATTCCTCAAATGTTACTATATCCAGTTTAAAGTACTGCACTCATGTGCTTATATTAAGGTCGAATTGGAATCTCTTGGAAGTAAGTATTGGTCATTAGATAACAATCACAGGATTGAATTTCTCTTGATCAATGATGCTTGGTTCAACTGTCTGAAGAAGATTTAGAAACGGGAGTAACATAAGGAAAGACTATAAACTGGAAGCCAATATATGGTCTCCTCGAAAATATTGTGAAACACATTGAAAGGTGGAAGGAAAAAGGTATAAATATGAAGAGCCATTATTAACATAATGAATGGGAGATACCTGACGAGCCCTTCACAGCAATATACAGGAAAACTATACTTTAAGTTTATTTCTGAAGAAAACACAAGCACCTAAAAATCACCGGGAAGAAATACATATCCCTGTAATCCTTTCTACAGGTGGACTTTTCTATTTCTTCTATAATTTCACTTTATTTCAACCAATAATTTTAATAATAATAATAATAATAATAATAATAATAATAATAATAATAATAATAATAATAATAATAATAATAATAATAATAATAATAATAATAATAATATCTTTTGCTTATTAAGAAGCCTAGGGAGAAAAAATAACAAACTAATTTTATTTCTTTGTTTTGAATTGCATTAATAGGTGATCAGTTGGCAATTGCGAAGGAGACAGGGCGACGACTTGGCATGGGAACTAATATGTACCCCTCTTCGTCATTGTTGGGGCGTCAAAGGGATGAAAATGAAGTTCTTCCAGTTGATGAGCTCATCGAGAAGGCAGATGGCTTTGCTGGTGTATTTCCTGGTACATGAATAAACAAGTTTAGACTTCCTTTTTTCCCGAGAATATTTTCCTTTTGCTTTTATATAAATGAATGAAAGAAGAAAGAGATCTTTTGGGAGAGGTAAAGAGCATCTTTCAGTAAAGAAAAAGAAAAACATACTTGAATTTGGTGAGTATATCTCTATCTGAGTATCCTTTGGCTTTTGATGGATCTAAACATCATCCGTGTTAGTAAACCTGAATTGTGGACCTTCAAGACTTTTTTTTGGGTAAATTGGACTTTCAAGACTTGATCCTACTGCTATGTTATGTTATCTGTCTAAAGCTTCTTCAATGTCAGAAATCATCTTTAGTTTTGTGGATCTAATTCTTTACAGTCTATTATTCAATGCTTAGTGTACCATGTGCTTTTAAGGCTTTTGTGATTTCCTGATTTCAAATTATGAAATCCTTGCAATTTTCAGAACACAAGTACGATATTGTGAGGATTCTACAAGAAAAGAAGCATGTTGTCGGAATGACTGGAGATGGTGTGAATGATGCACCTGCTTTAAAGAAAGCAGATATTGGAATAGCAGTGGCGGATGCCACAGATGCAGCAAGGGGTGCTTCTGACATTGTTTTGACAGAGCCAGGCCTGAGTGTGATTATCAGCGCTGTTTTAACTAGCCGAGCTATATTCCAAAGAATGAAGAACTATACAGTTCAGTACTACTTTTTTCTTCTTCTTCTTCAAATGATGCCCTAAGTTTTCCTAATAAGGTCCTCGTATGCACATTAGATAGCTAACAAGTTACATTCTCCAGAAGTACATCTTAACCCAATAGTGACACTTTTCCATGAAACTAGTTCCCTCACTTCCCTATGTAGCTTCATATAAACTAATTCTGCATAACTTAGAAGTCCTAAATTTATGTGCACGAGGAGCTAGATGTGGTTATAACTGTTGGGAAAGTAGATGTTACATCTTAACCTAATAGTGACACTTTTCCATGAAACTAGTTCCCTCACTTCCCTATGTAGCTTCAAATAAACTAATTCTGCATAACTTAGAAGTCCTAAATTTATGTGCATGAGGAGCTAGATATGGTTATAACTGTTGGGAAAGTAGATGTTTCATGGACCAGTAAGCATGTATGACCTAAGATGCCTAAGGTTTTATTTTTCCCCCCTTGTTTGGGTACTTAATGTGGTTCCTTTTGAATATGCAGATATATGCTGTCTCCATAACAATTCGTATCGTGGTAAGTTGGGAGTATCCTATGCACACTCTTTAGTCTGACAGAACCCAACTAATCATGGTTCTAAAAATTTGCTGTTAAATAACGTTTTTTCGGCCTTCCGATCTTGTTACACCGCCATATACTGGCGAGAGGGAAAATGGCATGTGTATAGGCCAGTTCCTGTTCCACATCAGTCCATTTCCAATTCTTAGACTGATTCATGGCCGCTTTGGCCGATACTCAACCGTTAAGGGTGATTTCGCCGCTTAAAATGTTTGTTTCTTGAATTTTTTTATTATTTTAAATTCATGACTGCAGCAACTGATTCCTATTACGTATCATTCAATACTACCGATACCGTTACACCTTGACCATTATCGTCACATAACCCGATACCTTTATTTCAAACTGTGCAACTAATTGAAGTTTTGTTTTGGGTCTTACATATTGAAGAATTTATGATTTCTATTTCTTTTGCAGCTTGGTTTTATGCTTCTGGCATTGATATGGGAATATGACTTTCCGCCTTTCATGGTCCTTATTATAGCCATACTGAATGATGGTAATGTTTCAAGATGTGATGATCCTTCTTATTTGAGGATAGGAAAATAACAAGAAAATAACAGATGAAGCTCAAATTTAAGTACTGTAGCTTGACATTACATCTGAATGTAAGCCTGTGCTCTTACAAGAATGGACTGAATGGTATATGTTTAAAAAAATAAAAGAAAGCAGCCTAGCAAGAAAGAAAAAACCTTAGTAGCAGGATCCTTCTAAAATGGGTGCGCTCCCTAGACGGGAGCTCGATTCCGTGCTCTTGAGACGGGAGCTTGACGGGAGCTCGCTCCCATCTAGACGGGGAACGCGCTCCTAAATAGGATGGGAGCTTCCACACTAATCTTAAGGACAAAATTCTCACTTCTCTTTCCAAATATATGCAAGGAAGAAGGAAAAGAAAAAAAGAAGTAAGAGGATTTAGGACTCTCTTTCTCATCTCATATTCTATTACTTATCTACGTGTTTAATCCATATATTTGGCACAAAAGAATCTATTGGGATGTCATTTCTCACTCATGTTTATACATATATAGAATGCTCATGTACGCGCTCCCTTTGCAACTATAAAACATATGTACAATACATATAAATATATTTAAGTTTATTCATATACATATTTATTTAGTATTAAATATTCCCTCGCCGCTCCCAACCTAGGGAGCTTCTACATACCCTCACTCCCCCGCCCCCGCCCCCGCCCCCGTTCCCGCTCCCGCTTCGTGCAACTAAGGAAAAAACGTGTAATCTTGGTTTGGCTTCACCTTTACCTTTGACGGCTCTCGTGCTGCTTAATTTTCTTCTGGTTCAGTATTAGGCTTGTATATGACCATATGCAAATTTATTCCCATCTGTTTTACGCATATTCCTTAACATATATTTTTTGTTTATCTACCTTAGCTCCTATTCAATTTCTTGTTGGGGGAAAAAGGCAATACACCCCCTTGTCAGCCAAAAATATAACACGTAGTTCTTACTTCAGTTAAGAACTCACTTCATGCAGGAACTTAATCTGTGCTGGAATTTTAATACATACGAAAGTGCACAATTCGCGAGATGGCTGTTTATAAGTCGTAATTTTACTTTTCAGTATGCAAAGAGGAGATAGGATTGTGATCTTAGCAAACTAGGACAATGTAACTTGGCTAAGAATACATGCTTAAATTTCCTTTTTTGTTGTCTTTGTAAACAGGGACTATCATGACTATTGCCCAAGACCGGGTGAAGCCATCTCCAAGACCCGACAGTTGGAAGCTTAATGAGATATTTGCCACGGGTGTAGTGATTGGCTCATATCTTGCTTTAGTTACTGTCTTGTTTTATTGGGTTGCAGAAGAAACAACTTTCTTTCAGGTACCATAAAAACAAAGTTGTTTTCTTTATTGTGTTTGTTAACAAGTTCTGAAGAATCTGCATAAAACATCACACCATAAACACAGATTCTCTATTTCTCGTACTTATCTCATCAAATTAATAATTTGGCTGCAGACCACTTTTGGGGTCAGTTCCCTATCTGGAAATAGTGAAGAAGTTTCATCTGCTGTATATCTGCAAGTCAGCATTATCAGCCAAGCTCTTATATTTGTTACTCGCAGTCAAAGTTGGTCATTTGTGGAGAGGCCCGGGACACTGTTGATGGTTGCATTTGTGGTGGCTCAATTGGTAAGGGTTATTTTAACTGAAAAAGAAGCTCCCAATATACAATGGTAGTCATTGAACTATCATTGTTCTTGCCACGTGTTTGATATTCACACGTGTCTATATATCCTGGTTCTTGACTCTAAGCTTGTATCTCTTCCCTTGTTCCCTCTCCCTCATGGTCCTCATCCCCATAGGTGGATGATTTATAGTAGTATACGGTATATGTATATAGTTAATAAGTCTCTAAAAACTTGAATTAATCTAGTTTGGCTTCCAAAAATTCAAGTAATTTTTCCTTATGCTTATAACTTTCCCAAATGATTGATTAACACAAACATTTATGGGTAGACGGATGTCTAGGTTATCATAAAAGCAAACATATTCCACTCTTATACAATGCCTATATACTATACAGAAAAGCCAAAAAAAAGAAAAAAAGAGAAGACAATGTTGATTAAAAATTTATTTATCTTAGTTTGTCGCGCCCTCTGATCAACTTATCTGAGGTGAATTAAATTGAGATCAAGTCATCACAAAATTAAATACTGGCAAGTTTTGGGTTTGGCGCCTTTTGGTGCTTTTAGTGTTTTCTTCTTTCCCCTTCTTTTTTCTTTCATTCAACCTTGGTTGGATATCTCCTCCCCTTTTCTTTATGTACCCTTATCGAGTTTCTTTAATATATATATATTTTTCAAACCAAGCCTTATGTCCCAATCAATTGGGGTCAGCTACATGAATACTTTTTCTCCATTGAGCTTTGTCAAGTGTTGTTTCATCGCTTAAACCTAGTATACTCATATCTTTATGTACTACCGCATCTAATGTCAATTTGGGTCTTCCCCTTCCTTGTGCGTTTCTATCAAAAGCTATCCTATCCACTCTCTTAACTATTGCATCCGCTGGCCTACGATAGACATACCCAAACCGCCTTAGCCTATTTTCCCTTAACTTCTCCTCTATAGGTGCTACACCTACCACCTCGCGAATTATTTCATTTCTAATCCTATCTCGTCTAGTCTTACCACACATCCACCTCAACATTTTCATTTCCGTTACACTTATCTTGTTCACTTGCTGCTTCTTAATAGGACAACAATCTACTGCATGTTGCTCAAGTTCCACCACTTTGGCTAAAAGTTTCGACTTGAGGTGGGGCGTAGCATGTCGTAGGACCTACTCTTAAATGCTCAAAGACAAAAGCTGAGAATGAAAACTTATATAAAAAAGAAAGAAAATTAAATGTAAACTAACAAAACAAGCAAGCAGAGATCAGATAATTGATTGATTTCTTTCCTCCATGTACTTATTTCCTTGTTTTGCTTTGTAGGTTGCTACCCTGATTGCAGTCTACGCAGAAATTAGCTTTGCTTCAATTAGCGGCATTGGGTGGGGTTGGGCAGGGGTTATATGGTTATATAGTTTGATCTTCTATATTCCCCTTGATATTATCAAGTTCACAGTGCGCTATGCTTTGAGTGGACAAGCCTGGAATCTAGTATTTGATAGGAAGGTATCCACAAAGTTTTCCCTTCCCTTGTTTTTGTTCTCTTGTGGAGTAATCTACAGCTAAGAAACTTTTTCATGTTTTGTTCATCAGACGGCTTTCACATCTAGAAAAGACTATGGGAAGGAAGATAGGGAAGCTAAATGGGTACTTTCTCAGAGAACTCTACAAGGATTGATGTCTGGAGAGTTGGAGATCAGGGACAGTAGGGGGTCTTCTATGATTGCTGAACAGGCCAGGCGTCGTGCTGAAATAGCTAGGTGTGCTAGACTTTCATTTGTAGAATTTTCTTCGTATGGCATTTTCAACATGTTTATTTTGAAGTTAGATATCCTCTACCCAAAAAATAATCAATTCAGTCATACCCATATTGGAGTGCTGAAACTTGGTAATTGACCCTTCTACTTTGCAGGTTAGGAGAATTACACACTTTGAGGGGACACGTAGAGTCTGTGGTGAGGCTTAAGAATCTGGACTTAAATATGATTCAGTCGGCTCATACGGTCTAAAGACATTACCTGAGAAGTTCGGCTAGTACTATTTTCCAGTGAAGCCAAACGGTTGGCAGAGCAATGAAATTGGGCACAATTTTGGGAGAAACATGCCTAGGAGTTGTTGGAAATGTGTAGAGGATCTTTTAAGTTCCATTCTTCAATTTATTTTCCAATTCCAGAGCTTTTGTGTGCATCTGGAATGAGCTTTCTGCGAATAAATCATGCATTTTCTAAGTATGTATTATTACTTGTTTCTTCCAATAGAGGACGAGAATACTTTTTTGTGATTTTTTTAAATTTTTGGGAAATCTAGTTCCCAATGCAAATAAAACTTACAAGATGGAATTCGTTTTCTAGATTCTGGAAGTAATAAAAGCTAATTTACAAGATGGAATACTTTTCTAGAGCCACCTATATTTTGTGGCATCGCCAATTCCCTTCCTGGTTAAAACCAGTTCTTCAGGCAAGGATCTCCTGGCTCGTTTGTTTGGAGAATTTGGATTGAATTTGAAATTGGGATTGGAGATGTAATTACCTGACTCCTGGAAATCCAGTATTAATAGTTGAGAAGGGAGGAAATCTATATCCTCGTCCCGCTGCTGTATGAGATTTCCATACACGAGGAGAAACACGAGAAGAAAATTGAAAATGTGTGCCATAATCCAACCATAACAAAAACCGATTTTTTTTTCCCTTCACCAGTACTCTGAGCTATATCTCAAGAGATGCTATATATGTACATTTACCATGACTTTTACATCCTCCATTTATCTCCAAACAAAAAAAGACCACTTAGAACATCTCCAGCTCATACGCCACATCCATACTTAGATTCAAAATCTGAGTGAAACCCCTAAAAAATCAGATCCAGTCATTTACCCTTTTTCATACCAAATCAAGGGAGACTATTTTTTTTACCATATCAAGGGAGACCCAAGACTGAGATTAGAAACAGTTAAGTTTTAGTGGTAGGCTGTGGTGGCTGGTGGCGAGCGTAAGTGGTGGTGGTAGCTGGTGGCAATGAGCGTGCGTTGTAGTAGTAAGAGATAGATATGCATTGGTTGAACAAATTTGAAGCTCTGGTGGCGGCAACTGTAGCGTAGTTGGTTGTAGTAGTAGGCCATAGATATGCATCGGTTGAACAAATTTGAAGCTCCGGCTGTGGCAACTGTAGTGGAGTAAGGCCGCGGTGAGTGAAATTTCACCAGTGTTGAGGAAGGTTTTCGAATTTTATGAAGCAAAATTTGAGGGAAAAAATGAGTTTGCCATTATTGGAGTGAGTGATATCAAAGAGAGCTTTTACTCAAATTGGCTGGAGATGCTCGTAGATTTCATTTCTATTTGGACAATGATCCATACCAAAAACATTCGAAGAAGAAACCAACAACGGATTTAATTCAGCAAGAATTTGCGACATTATTGAATCACAAAACAGAACAGAAACATTAAAATATCCTCCTCTGCACTGCAGTCACTTCTTGTATAAAGTACAGTTTTCGCATTCTTTGTGAGAGGTTGTGGTTTAGAGTATGTGTATCAGTGTATGTATCATTATTGTGCTTTGAAACCAAAAGTAACCGAAAAGCATAGATAGGCTACCATAACACAAGATTACCAGAAGTTCTAGTCATCTAGGTTCTGCTAGATGATGAATAAACAGCTAGGTGACATACACGGAGTGATTTTATTTTTTTATTTTTCCCGTTCGCAATCCTCTCCCTCACGAATTTTAGTAATTTAATTTTTTTTTTCAAAAAGAATTTTATGTTGTTGTCTATGCTTACATGCATGCTCTATGTGACATAGAATTGTTAGTCTAATACGTGATGTCACTACCCAGAGACTTAGCCAGAAATTTCATTTAGTGGAAAAATTTGAAGAGATCAACAACAATGATGGAACCTTTCATTTGTTTGGAAGATGTTGGATGGACTCTTCAACTTGGGGTGGTATGTCGAACCATTATTATACCGACTAGAAGTTGGACACACTTTTGTATATGTGTGTTACTATGTAAAACTCGTTTCGTCAGTCATTTTGAAGGAAAGCCCACTAAGGCCCATTTCAGTGAAGCCCCAAGAGGAGACTCGATCATACCGTTCCATTTTGAGGAGGCTCAATCTGCCCAAGTTACGTTTTGGCTCCAATTGAAGCAGGATCTTCTTTGATCCCACATGAAGCTCATTATATGTCAAAAGTTAAAACAGCAAAGAATGCGGCATTAGGCGATTGGGAACTCTACGATGGTTTTTGTCATATCGTGTAACTCATCCTCATAATCCAAAGTGTAATCCTATCTTTCGTCTAGTACATAGTCCCACACCACCATCCCATTTTGCCAGTCCTTCTCTAAATTAATGAAAAAAATCAAAGGAGCCCTGTAAGAATTGCATTTGCAATTGCTGCAGGATTCTAAAGAAATGTCACATCTTTATTTCCAGCTGTTTTTGAAACTGTTCCTGTTGCAACATCAACTGCGCAGGCCTGCCTCCTACTTTGGGGCATGTGGCATTAAAAAACGAAGCACAAATACAGCCAGCCATTCTTGTTACAAAAATTAATCAAATTGATGAGTAAATGAACGAATTGACAAGTCAGTTAGCAAGAAAAGGCCTTATGATGGTTGGCACTGGATCAACAGCATTGTCGTCACAAATAGACAGCTCTTCCCCTGTGGAACCCAAAACATATAAGTCTTACATGCATTGAGCTATATTTGAGGCTGAACTCACAAATAACACTCGACCATGGGTTAAAAAATGAATGTAAAACAAAACACATATGTAGATGCTCTGATGAACTAGTATACAAGTTGACAAAAATCAGGCTGAACAAACCATGATCAACCGTGGATGAAATTGAATGAAGACAAGGCAATATCACTAGTACAGGGACTCTGCAGGACCGCATCTCTTTATTCATCATCTGCAATAAAATTTGGCAGTTCACCCTGGCAGAGGTATTCATCACAAAGTGACGCAGATCCCCAGTCCTTCCGGAGGCGAAGGATGTCTTCTGTGAAAGTGGATCCAGATGATCCAATAAACACCTTTGACATAGCACAAATTGTTTTATCCAGCATAGCTTCCACCTTCAACAGTAAAATTGATTTCCACATGAGTATATGAAGTTTCCCCAAAGTTTTAAATGAGAAGCAAATAAAGAGAATGTATGCTACATAACAGGGAGGAGCAGATCATCCTTGTGCAGCTGGAGGTATATAGCTAACTATAATGTGCTCAAAACATGTCATTGGAGAATAAATACCAGAGGCGCCTTATAGAAGAGAAAAAATGTTTTATATGACCAAAAAATATGGAGTAGTATAGAACTAGATTCACTTCGTGAATCCACTTTGGAATGGTACTGTTTGACCTCTACGACTGTCCGAGGGCTTAGCAGGCAAATGATAGCGTTTTCATTTCTCCAAATGGGGAGATTGGCGGCAGGGAGAAGGACTTCCCTTCTGCACTCCCTCCTCTCTTGTATGAAAAGTTGAAAACACAAGAAGACGTAAAACTTTGATAAATTCATGTAGATCCATTCAACGTCAGGTTAAAAACCTCAGTTTCTCCATTTTCCTCTTGAAGATTACCTTGGCATCAGACCAGAATTCTAGTTGTCACCTCTCCCTGGGCACATATTATGGGTGAATCCACTTTGGAATGGTACTGTTTGACCTCTACGACTGTCTGAGGGCTTAGCGGGCAAATGATAGCGTTTTCATTTCTCCAAATGGGGAGTTGGCGGCAGGGAGAAGGACTTCCCTTCTGCACTCCCTCCTCTCTTGTATGAAAAGTTGAAAAAACACAAGAAGACGTAAAACTTTGATAAATTCATGTAGATCCATTCAACGTCAGGTTAAAAACCTCAGTTTCTCCATTTTCCTCTTGAATATTACCTTGGCATCAGACCAGAATTCTAGTTGTCACCTCTCCCTGGGCACATATTATGGGTTTATCATCGAGGAGTTCATACTTTTTTTTTACCATAGTTGTACCACGGGAAGCTCAGATAAACCTCAATCTGAGTAAACATAGACAGTGAGAACAGTGTCCATACAAGCACTAATTCATTGTATATGATCGCCATTTGCAAGGATAAGGACATATACAGTCCACATACTACAAACCAACCATGTTAAATTTAGAGATAAGCCATTAGACTTTTCATATTTGTTATGAATCAAATAATTTACCTCGTGGCTAAAGCCACTAAAAAACCACAACCACTACTGAATAAAAGAAACCTAGCAGTTCTGAAAATACACCATGAACAGACCAAGGACATCAGGTAAATGCAAACTGAAAAGACCAGTGCAACAACTGCCGCACACTGTGGACTGCTTGGGGTCCTTGCATCAGTACCACAGTTATTCTAGTTTTCCACCAATCATCCAGTTTTTGCACCTCAAATTTTCTTCATGTGCATAGCCCACACTTTTGAAATAGATAGCAAACAATAATGGTACTGTCCCCACTCCCCAGTTTCCTCAATGGCAAGTACTCCCTCCATCCCTTTTTAAGTGAGTTGATTCGTAAATCCAACTTATTAAAGAGACATAATCATTATACCTTTCACATCAATTTTTACCTCCACTTTACACATTTCACATGGATTTTTACCTCCACTTTCCAAAATTATCCTCCACTTTTTCTGATTAACTCTTTACCCATTACCTTTTTAAAAAGAGAAAAATAATAATTGTACAAATTTTTACCCATTAACTTTTCAAACACACACTTATTAAGGGACAACCCAAAATGGAATAGTTGACTCTAAAAAAAGGACGTAGGGAGTATTACACTTGCGATGATAGCATAACAAAGCCAACTGGGAATCTATAGCTGGATCAGATGATCAAACAAAAGGACTTTATGCATCTTAATGGGGTTTGAGTTATGTAGCCTCCCTGTGAAACACTTGGGAGTGTCTTGAATCTTTAATAATCTGTCTTTGAGGGATTGCAATGGAGTCAATGGACTCATTCCTATAATGTGCCAACTTATCACTGAGGCTGGCTTCATGTTCGGGCAACTAAGGCTGTGGCTAAAATCCAAGGCTGGTAGATTGCAACTTATCTAGTCTGTTCTATTCAGCGTTTACTGGAAAATGCATTTTTCCTTCCAACTTCTCTACGCAAGCACATTGGGCAGCTCTTTAGTAACTTCCTCTGGTCAGGTTTGAATCCTATCACCACTCAAACAAAGTTGCTTGGGCAGCCATTTGCCTTACTGAAAGAAGGGGTCTTGGTACGGAAAATTAAAGACACGAATAATGCCTCTTTCTTAAGGCACAGCTGGGCTATCTGTTCAAAGTACAAACCACAATTCCCCAGGAATGGAGTATTGTCATGAGGATCTTATTAAACACAAATGTTCCTGGCCTTCTGGGCCATTCATATTCCAACAGATTGGTCTCGCACATGGAGGAAATGCGCAAGCTCAGGAAATTCGCTAGACCCTTTAAACACTCCATTGGTAATGGGGAAGCCACTTTTACGCGGTTTTATAACTGCTTATTTTGATTACTTCAATTCCAACATATACCTGCTTATTCTGATCACTTCAATTCCAACATTATCTATAATTCCAGCCTCTAGGATACAGTTATATGGGCAGCTTTGCCCTTCTCTTCCTACTCTACAGGTGCTATCAAATTCCATGAACCTACTGTCCATTGGAATAAACTGGTTTGGTTCTCAAAATGCATACCAAGACACAACTTTATTCCACACAATACAAAAGAAACTGAGGACTATAGCTGTTTGTGTAAAACCACAAAAAAGTTGGGATGCTGAAATATCATGGCCGATTGGAAAATTCAGTGGTCATTTATTTCGCAACATGAACCTTATTCTGATTACTTCAATTCCAACATTATCTATAATTCCAGCCTCTAGGATACAGTTATATGGGCAGCTTTGCCCTTCTCTTCCTACTCTACAGGTGCTATCAAATTCCATGAACCTACTGTCCATTGGAATAAACTGGTTTGGTTCTCAAAATGCATACCAAGACACAACTTTATTCCACACAATACAAAAGAAACTGAGGACTATAGCTGTTTGTGTAAAACCACAAAAAAGTTGGGATGCTGAAATATCATGGCCGATTGGAAAATTCAGTGGTCATTTATTTCGCAAAACAATTACAAAACTTGATTTGGCTGCCATGGGATACTGCATAATGCAAAAAAGGAACTGTAGATTTTTAAGTCATTCAACGAACTTTTCCCACTGTTTTGGATAAGATTTCTTTTGATTTTGTTATTAGGAGCTCCCAATGTACAAATCCCCTCTAGATTTTTTTTGCCTCAGCTATGCTGAGTTTTTGCTTGTTTGAAGGGTATGCCTTCTTGTTTTTAGCAAGACTATTCTCCTTAGTGAATCTCCAATTCATCCCCCCCAAAAAAACAACTGGGAAAATTTAGGTCCTGGAGACAAAGATATGGACTATGTCCGTAGACTCCGCACAAATAGATCTAATATGTAGGTTGAAAGAAACCAATATTAACAATAATCAGCAATCCGAGAAGTAAGACATCATAAATCAACCTGTGGGTCTTCATCGAGTTCATGTCTGTACAACAAAGCATCCCACTTTTCAGCAGAATTACGAGCTGGCCGCTTAACAAGCGGCACAGGTTTCTCGTTTGCCACAACTAGTGATTGCAATAAACTGGTCTCACTTTCTGCAGCATCCGTGGAGAGATATATAATAGGTGTATTGGCCCCCTCAACCACTCTACCAATGCAGTCCGCAGCTTGAGGTACTGGAAAAAAGCAACTAGGCTTTTTAGCGTTGCTGGCAACATAAGAAAAATGACTGTTAGGGTTTACTTTAAAGGCAAAGCATTATCTGCATGAAGACAGATAAATAGTTCTATTGGTGAGGCTAAACATGAATGCACAAACACAAACCATGACCGATGTAAAGCTGGCAACCAATACATTAAACGTGCCTTCATTAAAGGATAACAAAGATGTTTTTATTGAGATTCATCAGTCAATGAAGAAAATGCCGCTCTTATTTCAAGTGAAGCATTTTAAAGCAATTCTAGCAAGAGAGTTACATTCCATAGAGGCAAGAAAAGAGAGAATGAGTGATACACAGCCACTCAAGATGGATACGTAGAACAGCTCGTGGGTCTTTTCAGTAAATAGTTTCAGGGGTGGCATAAAACAAGCCATGCTGATTTTGTACAATCATCTCAAACCAATACATCACATTTGAACGACAAATTTAAACTTTAGATTACCAAAAATCCAACAATACAACCTTTACAGTGTATGACTGGGAAAAAAAAAACAAAGAAGCAGTTATGGAGTTACTAGTCGTGTCTTGTGATGCATAGCACAACTTTCTGTGCTTCTAAACCATCAAACCTACGATGCTAGACATATGTCCTTTCAATTATCGACATTGAAAAGAAAAGGAGAGGAAAGGATAGGTATACCAAAACTTCAAGAAGCCATGACGCCGGAAGTGAAGAGCAACAAATTTGTCCCCCAGAAATGTTTGAATAAAACGCTGAGCTGTAAGCAAGATAAGCCGGCTCGGCTCAATCAGAGTCTTACATTTGTGAGCAAGAGGACCACCAGGCTGCATCACCAAATCTCGCTCCACATCAGCAAAAAAGACATCTCCAATAGCAATAACGTCGTCATTGGAAGAAAACTTTGCCACTACATCTTGCATCGTTCTTTTCGTTGGCTTCTTAACGCCCTCAACCCAAGCAGCCTCAAGCTTATCCATTGAAATCCCCAACGACTTCAATTTCTTAACATGGTCATCGTCCATAAAACAAGGCTGTGGCAATGAGAAATAACACATGAATTTGTCAATGTGGAAATGATTCTTCATAGCTTCTGCAAACTCATCAAACGTGACAACTACTTTTCTTCCAACGCATTTATTTATACGATCAATATCCAGCACGCGATCAAACTGATAATCGACTTTGGGACTTGGAATAACCAAAATTCGATTAAGTAGAGCCGCAAAGAACATGTGCTTCTCTAAACAAATCAAATGATTCGACATTTGCCCCGACAAACAGATAGCAAACAAGTACTTGTCCGGTCTTGGATTCCACTCAATTGTTTTCCTCTCAGACAACTTTTGATCAACCTTTCGACACGTATCAAGACTGGCATAACCATTGAGAATCGGATCCGTTACATTATCAGCCAACTCCAGTGAATTGCTCAATTGATGAGACGACAAAAGCACTTGTTGGATTTGTTTATTCAATGACATCTGACTTACCACTGTAGATTTGAAATCTAAATTCGAGTCCACAGGATTTACTACGGTTGAATTGGGATCGGCATTTGATGCATTGGCAAAAGACGTATGGTTCCATAACTTGAAAAGCCCTAGTTGCTGCTGTCTCAACAAATTCAAGGCTCGCAATTCAGATTCGCGCATACGATTGAGGAAAGAATCAAATCTGTTGTCGGAAAGATCACTTTTTCGGAATAGGTATTTGAAGTCGGTAGTGAAATAGAGGAGGAGGATGAGGAGTGGCAGGAAGATGGCGAAAAGGAACCACTTTTTGAAAGTAAAATTGGGATTGGGAATCCTGTCCTTGAACTGATCGAGATGGAAGGTGGAGAGAATGGGAGAAGTGGAATTGGGTGGCCTTTCATTCTGGTCGATTAGTTTACGGCGATCTTCTTCTTCGTCTGAAGAAGATGATTCCCTGTCCATTGATAGAACCAGTAGAGAAGAGACAACAAAATTTGCAAATTTTATCTCTGAGCTCCCTTTCTCTTTCTCTCGTTTAACAGAGGCACAATGTAGCAGTTGTGAGTGACGATATTGGAGAGAGGTGTCAGTAGCATTCAAATCTGGGCCTGGTGGGATAATAAAAATACCAAGATGTCCTAGGAAGAAAGTAAGGTCTGGTGGAGGTGGTTGGTGGGTTAAGCTGAGCTTGAGGAGGAAGGAAGCAAAGCATAAGTGAGAAGATCGTCGGTGGATGGAAGAAAACTACTCCCTCACTGCCCAACTCGGCCGGTCCGCGGCAGTTGAATTGAAAGCAGGAGTAATAAATGTTCAAATTATTTCCACACCCGGTGGATACAGAAGTTACCTTCAAATCGATTCTATTATATCATATGTCTATATTTTATTATTTGAGACCATTATTTTGTATACATAGTGCGATGTAATCATTAATTTGGAATAAACTTATGTTTCCACACGCGGTGGAGATAATTTAATCTCGAGTAATAAAGATGAAGAGTTTTTTCGGTTAGAAATGACTACAATACACACCCAAGATTTGGGTTTACCATATGCACCTATTGTGTAGTCCAAATTGTGCCACCTCATCGGCAATCGTAATAGTTTTTAGTTTTTCGTAACTTTTCAGCAATATGATTCGTAACATTTTTTTATAATTCGTAACATTTTGCTATGTCTCGTAACTTTAAAAAAAAATCGTAACTTTTACAAAAAAAATTCATAATTTTTATAGGGGTGCGTATCATACACACCAAAATAAGGGATGTCTATTGTAGCATTTTCCTTTTCGGTTATATCTCTCGAATCATACACCTATTTTCCCACTTCGTCTTCAGACTATCAAAATCGTTTATTTCGTCCTCCAACTATGACACAATCTATTAAATCCAATTTCTGACTTTTGTTAGAAACCTTAACGGAAAATGGATGATGTGCTTATATTTGTGTGCACAAATCACTCTATGGGGCCTACTTTGGGGTCTCACATGAATAATCAAAACCGTTCATTACTTTAAAATATGTTTTTAGTAGGCTCCTTAAAAAAACCAGCTCAATCAAATAACTCTAAGTAGTTAGTCCAATCTTTCAAAATTTGATACCTCTAAACACTTGATCAAAAATTGAAATGTATGATCAAGCATTCAAAATTATCCAATTTGACTTTTTATTTTTACTAACACTCAAAAATATGTTAAATTTTTTTAACGGATTGGATTATTCAATTGGGACTCCAAAGTGGGCCCCACATAGCAATTTGACATTTGTGCGTATCACATGACCAATTTCCATTAGGGTTTCTAACAGAAGTTAGAAATGGACTTAATAGATTGCATTGTCATAGTTGGATGGTGAAAACAACGGTTTTGATATTTTGAGGACGAAGTAAAAAAATGGTGTATAGTCTGAGGGATATAAAAGAAAAACTCTAAAGATAAATGTAATTCATCTACAAACTTTTTTTTCAAGAGTTTTTATTTATTAGAAGTGGTATTTTTCACCAATAAAGAAGGAGACCATTATCGGGCGGCCACAAAAGGAGCAAAAATCATGCAATCAAATGCCAACTAACAAGAGACCAAGCTAAGTAATGGTCTTACATATATGTCATTCCTACACACAAAATATAGTCTCACAAAGTTAGGTATAGGACTAAACACAAGCTTGATCTCGTAGTGAGGATGGACTTCAAATGTAGTCAAAGTACTATCATTCGTTCTGATCGACCGTTCACGCAAGATATGAGTTTCACCCGATTTACGTTACACATATCTTGACGTTGCACGTTATGTACTCGCATCACATGGCAAGACTTAGATGGTGTCATTGTCATATGACCATACCGAATCTTCAAGAACCACCACTTTTTGCCGTAGCTCCATACTATCGAACACAACACGTGACTGAACCACGTGGCCAGTTCGGACATCCGACCTGACCCGATAACTCGGCCTGTCCAGTTATGCTTAGACTGCGTGATGGGCTTTGGCTACCTAGAGGATTGGGCTTGCATTTAGTTGGGTTCAACTGCCTAGTCCAAATGGCCCATTACAATACATGTCCATTACAATATATAAAGAGGGAGAGCTTGGCTTCCAAGTCTGCTGTTGCCCTTTTGCTTGTATCTCCACGTGTCAGAGAGTAGAGGGCTGGCTTTGCATATGGGCCACTAAGAGTAAATCTGGCACGATGGGGATAAAAAAACATTTCCTCTCTTTTTCCTAATTTTATTTTTATTATGTAATTCTAATATATAAGGAGAGCAGGTGTCATTTGCTTTCATCAGCACATTTGTTGTATAAAAAAAATTCGAAACGCATTTACTCACTCCGTTCCAAAATCATAGTCCCTAGAAAAGAATGTGCCATTTTGAGATTTAAAAAAAAAAAAGAGTAGATCTGCTTATAATTTTTGAACTTTTGCTCACCTAATTAAAGAATTTAACAGGATATTCAATTTGTTGCGGTAAAATCAATAAATCATATGCGAAAATACTTTAATTTTTTGATTTGAAAATTACACATATTTTCATGGAGAATTATCAAAATGAGACAAAGGGTGTATGTAAATTTGTTGCAATAGTGGTTCTCTTGGTTAATTGAATATTTTTACTAACTCCAAACTGAACCACTTTTATGATTGTTAGTTGTTCAAGTATCGAGTTTTAAGGGTTCAGGTATACATGTAGGGATTCGGTAGTACTCACGGTACCAATTTATCGCCATTAGGGTTATTTTTTTTCATTGAAAAATAAACTTAAAAGTAGTCAGGTACTGACCGTATGATCAACAGTAAGTATTTGAACTGAAATGGAATTAGAGTTCTAGGACATTGAATTTGCTCAAAATGATACGTATTGACCAAAATAATAGGCAATTAAAAGGCTACATTAAAGTTGTACATTGCTACTACAATTAAAAATTTTAAAGTGTGAACTTCAATGTGCACTTCATCGTATTCTTCAAACTTAAAAAACATAATTCTCTTTCTTATCTATGTTTTGACCACTCTAAGTTGTGCAAATTGATAGAAGAAAAACAAGTGAATGGAAGAAAAACAACTTGAGATTCTTTACGGTTGCCGACATGTGAAAATTGGACTTATATATTAATGGATAAGTTGAGGACATTAATTAAAAAAACACAAAGAAGAACATTTTTGCGTATTGGTGAGGGATAGTGGTAACAGAGTTTGAAGTTTGCAAAAAGAGATCAATGGCAAGGGTCATATAGCCCAATACAAATATGACGGGATGAGAAACAAACTGCTATGATATTTGAGTGATAACACGGTATTTGAGAGATCTGCTAAAGATGTTCCTATAGTAACTTTGCTTATTTATATTCATTGATATTATAAATGCTATTGCTAGGGTAAAGTATTTAATTATTTTTGTTAACGGTAATTGGTTTTTAGTCAGATTGGTTGTTCCACTTACTTGGCCTCCTCTTTGTTCATACTTTCATTCAACCAAATCCGTATCGAATTGTTGTAATATCTAATGAAGTGAATATAACTTCTTCTTTTTTTTAATTTGAATTTAAGGTGTTTTAATTTGCACATCAAAATACTGTTATTGAGAACTAACAATTGTATTGGGCCTAACTTTGCGCGTCTTGCACGCAACCCATTTACTAGTAAGACATAAAACTGCACTCATCATGCCTCCATGCCATTGAGAATGCAAAATATCACAATGCCCAAATCGTTTGCCGTGAAAATTGAACTCTTGAAGTATATTTTACATTTTTCCAAATGAAAACTTGGCCGTCAAATTCAAATCAACATAATCTGTTCTATATTTGCAGAGTGGCGAGGCCCCCCAAGGTGGTAAAAGGACCTCAGCCCCCCTGGGGAGGTGAAGGGTCCATTGGGCCACCCTCGTGAAGGTAGCTCAAGGAGGCCAGATCCTCTAGGCCTCGTCGAACGCCCTACTGGTGAGAGGGTCCGCATGAATAACGAGACCAAGGGCCTGGTCTTCAGAAGTGCAGCTTCGACCTCGGCAAACATGGTGACCTCGGATGAACCTCGTTCCTTCGGGAAGCCTTGCCTGGGTGGAGGTCCATATAGATTTCGGCAACTTGTGGGGCCTTGTCCACAAGCACTATCCAAACCGAGTCGATTGACCTCAGTATCAAAGGGTCACACCAAATGTCAGGGGCTCGATCGAGGCACACTTGACAGTCTGAGCGGCTCATTAACAAGCTCAACCACCCCGTATGCAATGCATTTATGATGAGCCACCAACCCTGTAGGCTGGAACTACAGGGGTACTTGATGGATAGAGGAATATCAACATGATAGGTGACTCCTTTGGGAGGATAGCGCCCGAGGCACCGCTTGAGAGACAAACGTCTATCAATGCATTTAATGCAATGGTAAGGATGGGGCGCGTGAGGCTCCCGAGGAGTGTGTGAGACGCGCTCTTCCTCGCCTATAAATATGGCACTCATCTACCTCACTTGGGATCCTTTTTCTGCATGGAATACCCTTATAACTTCACTATCACTCTCTAGAATTCTCCATTAAACTTCTCCTTCCGTCGCTGACTTTACCAACGGACTGCCTTCCCGAACCACCACCGTCCGGGCTAGGCATTAACGTGGTTGCTCCCTTGTGCAGGTCCTCCTCCGGTGTGCCCCTGGGACTTCAGTTCTCTTCTCCAAAGTGCTCCTAGACCTCCAGTGAGGTTCATCCAACTCCTTCTCCCCCTCTGTACAGAATCAGACAGCCAAAGAGGTCAATCTGGTGAAGCGCCTTGTCATGCCCTCCAAATTATAAAAGAATATCCGTTAATGAAATCCACGTGGACGGTCAACACGTCCACGGCCACGTTGAAGTCCAAATAGAAAAGTCAAGTCAACAACATATTACATTTGAGTCTACGGGCACCCAAACCCCAAATATACACATACATAGGTCTTAAGTGAGTTTACAACCCATTGTCAAAAGAGAAAACATAAATAAGTTACAAAATCATCTTGGCAAAAACACTACTTCAAAGATGATGATATAACTTTCCCATGAGCCTTTCAAAATAATGCATGCAAGCACTTTAAGCATTCCATGATCATGGTCCTTGATGGGTACCTGAAAATATTATAGGTTGAGCTACACTAACCCAGTAGAGAAATATCTAAAAATTCTAAGCGAAATGAAATGTACATGAATAATAGACAAGGATACTTGAATCATGAAACAAGAATTGAGGGAGAGAGAGAGAGAGAGAGAGAGAGAGAGTTAAGGTTAAAGACCTGAAAACAACACATAGGCTAATTGATTCCATCAACTATCGTCTCTCGTGCTCAACTCATGCCCGACTCGTACCCGACACACCACAAGTATCCTACACATTTGTCATATGTATCTAATTCCTCTTGATCATTTCATTATTTTTCCGGGCATGCCATATAGGCCCCGTGCCATTCCGGGCATACCCTCTTCGGGCCCCGTGCCATTCCGGGCATACCCTTTTCGGGTCCCGTGCCACTCCGGGCATACCCTGTTTGGGCCCCGTGCCAATCATTTCACATTCACATTATCACATATCAAAACATATAATCAAGATATTCCCTATGACTCACATGTCACTCAACCCCTTTCCAAGTGTCCCGAACACTCCACTCATCCCTAGTGCGTGCAAAACACCCGTGTGTAAACCAAGTCTTCTCTAAGTTTCTCTTTAATCACATAACAAGTGTCATCATTTATTACCCATTGTCAATAGGTACCAAGGTGGAAAAAGTCCTAATATAAGTGAAAAACATGTTTAGGAACCAAACAAGTGCATGGGGGTGGGCCAAAACAACAAAAATCAAAACCGCCCATGAACCTGTCAAAACCGCCCAGGCGGCCAAAAATCCCGCCCGGGCGGGTTTTCCAGAGAGCATGCCGAAAAAGTGCAAAAAATGAGATTTTTGGGGATTTTGCTACACAACTCCAAATTGGATGATTCCAAAGCCAAAAATCAATGGAATTGGATGGAGAATGACAATTTAACAATCAATTTGAACAAGGAAACATCAATCAACAAAAAATCAAGCATTTACTCAAAGATTTGGATGAAAAATGGGGTCCCAAGTGGGTTTCTTCAATTTACAAGCTAATACATGGAATTGGTGCAAGATTTAGACCAAGTAGCAATCAAATTGAGTGAGGAATCACATATCAACCAAGGGTTAGCATACAATAGCTCAATTTGGGTAAGAAACAAGATCTTCTCCATGAAATACACAAGAAACAAGTCTATGGATCAATCAAGTGTCTATATACACATACACACAACATTTACACTTAAAATAGTTGGATATTCCCCTACCTCAAGTGAAGAATTGCTCTAGATCAACCCAAAACGAAATTTTAGATCCCCAAATTGAGCAATCCCGTTTTTGGCCCTCCCGATGCGAAAAGATGGTACTCCGGGCTCCCAAACACGCGTAGATGATGAATCTTTGGTCAATTTGTGAAGAAGTTTGATGATGATGGAGTAATTTGAGCTCAAGGGAGCAAAAATGGAGGAGAGGAGGGGGATGGCTGTTTTTTTTTGGAGAAGAAGGAGATAATATGACCATCTCTATACACACACACATAAATACATAGGAATAATTACACCCCAAGCCCAAAAGTGGCTTGTGTAAACCAATTTAACCCCATTCCACTTATATTACACTTCACCTCATCACTTATGCATATATCACATTTCCTCACATTACCCCAACATTAGTTCAAAAAAAGATATAAAAATACGGGTTCTTACACGCCTCCCACAAATGCCAACCACCATTGACCCTCCCACAAACCCATTTATTGGTAACTGACGGTAGGTGGAGTATCCTCTGTCATCAACCAAGATTACAATCCATTGAGGCTAAGTTTTCCTTGAGGCTAAGTTTTCCTTGGGCTAAATGGACAAAATAACACTTAGTTATACAAATTTTGAAGCAAGTCATTCCCCTCACATATATCTAACAAATTTGATATTTTTCAGAAATAATTAGTATTTTGACAACAGTGGGAAGACGGTATTTTTATTGGAACTTGGCCATAGTAGCATCTTTTTTTATCCCTCGACGAAAGTCATAGTATTGTTAGTTGTAGTTAGTGAATTTTTAACATTGGTCAATTGCATGGGAGTACATGGTGCTTACTACTCTTTTGCCACAACTAGTGATTCCACCAATCCTTGAAGGAGAGATTACTCCGAGTAGGTGACACAGCAGAAGCAAAGGGAGATCTTTTCCATACCTAAAGAGACACTTTGCATTGGAACGACATATGCTCAATGGTTTCAGGAGCAAATTTACATTTGGGGCATAAGGGAAACATCTATGTTCTTGAAAAAAATAGTTAGAGCACCATGACAACACCACCATATGAACGAACGAACCTTGTTGGGGACAGGGAGGGACCAAATATTTTTCCAAAAATTAGTAGAAGAAGATGATTCTGTGCTAGGTTCCCTATGCTCTCTGGATTGACGGGGGAATGTTAGCAAGTCTAGCCAGCAAGTATGCCAAGCGAACCGAGAATATTCCATTGAGTGCCAAATTCCTTTATCAGCAGAGCCTTGGGTGCTAATAGCAATTGAGAGAATAGCATCCATATCCATATCTGAAAGTAAGGACTTAATAAGAGGGATATTCCAAGTGTGATTCTAACCATCAATAAGATCGAGACAAAACCGTGTGTTGGTGGGGAGAATTCACAGGTGGCATAGGGCTAAGGACTTTGAAAGAGAGTGATCAAGGTAGCCAAGGATCATGCCAAATACGTATCAAAGCTCTTGTGATTTAAAAAAGTTGCATATGCATCCATTTCAATCCATGTTAACGGAAATAATGCTTGTACTGTTAATGGAAATGACTAAAAGTTCAATATACCCTCATCTTCTTCTTTGATTATTCTTCTCTATTAATCTAAACAATCCATCCCATGGTACAGAGTACTATTAGATCTGTACCATTTGTATTGTGGAGTTTGATGAGCACTGTATCCATACTAAAATTCAAGTCATTCGGAAAATGGAAACCTCATGGTTGAATATCATTTATTTTGAAGTAAATTTTAAATTTTAAATTTACTTTTCTCGAAATCCATAGGAGTAGGGCTGCACAAAAAAACCGGTGAACCGTGAATCCGGTCCGGACCGAACCGATCCGTGCATTTTGGATTTTAACCGTGGATTAATGGTCCGGACACGGATTGAAAAAATAGTAAACCGTGACTCGCGATCCGGACACGGATTTTGATTTCGAAACCGTGGATTAACCGATCCGGACCGTGAGATTTTTATTATATATAATTTTTTAAAATATATATATCTATATACACACACATAATTTTACACAAACTTCTACTACACAGACTAGGAGCTAAACTGTGATCTCTTTCAAAACTTGGATGTGTATTTTTATTGATGACCCATTAGTGTGAGATTCCAATGAAGACATCTTCTCTAATTAGCTACGGGAGCTCTTTACTTTGATTTTCTATTGTTTCAAGTTGATGTGTTAGTTTCAAAATAGGAATTAGCTGTAACGAACTACTGTGTTTGTGAACTTGTGGTGTCCTTAGTATTTATAGAATTTGAATAATGTACTTTGGGATGCTTCTTGATTTATTTTTATGCCAAATTACGACTACCGTAAATAATAATGTCTTATATAACATGTAATCTGTGGATAAAACCGGAACCGATCCGTGACTCGCGGATCGGATTGGAACCGAACCGTGAGACTTTTGGTCCGGACACGGATTGTATTTTCTAAAAACCGTGACTCGCGGATTAGGATTGGATTCATGCCAATCCGATCCGATCCGGACCGTGTACACCCCTACATAGGAGCTGCAAATGCAACAAATTGAACTACATGGGGTGTAACCCCACATGACTCAAACCATAGGGAGAGTAAGTGAAGTGTGCCCTTCATTTTAATATAGGCTTATTTAAAAACTAGTCAACCCATCAGAAAAAAAAAAAAAAAAAAAAAAAAACGAAGCGTTTTTTGAAGTGAAAGAATCATGTTCCAAAATGATACAAGAGTCAGAGATGAAAAAAAAAAAAAAAAATCATAATGTCAACAATAGTTTTTTTTTTTTTTTATTGAGAATTTCATTTTTAATTAGGCCCCTCTCCATCCAACATTCTAGTTTCCGGGCCTTAATTGCTAAACAGACCCATAATATTAGTAGTTGGGTCGATGTAAAAATCTGCACGCGGTCCATTGTTCTGTTTCTAGCTTCTACTAGGACTAAAACCTTCCAAGTGTTGAAGCAAATTGGAGCAGTAGTTACTGACCTTTGAAGTCATATGTTTGACCATTTGTATTCAATTTCAACCTTTTGATTCCAAGAATGTGGCAAAGTCATTCCTTTTAGTGGGGGATTCACGGAAAAACAATGGGAAAAAGTCTTCCACTGAAGCCACCATGTTTGGTTGAAGGGTACGTATTGCCAGTTATCAAAGGCCAAATATCAGGATTTGAAAATAATTCTATTATGGTATTCTCATTTGACACATATAAAAAAAAAAATTTAACCTCAAAAACACCTTTTGTAATTTAACAAGTCACCTTTCAAAAATTTCACAAAATCAGACTTTTTATTCAAACTTTCGCAAGTCATTTTATCAAAAACTCACACAATCAGAATCTCTATTCAAACTTTTACTCTTCCCTCCCTTCTCTATTGGTGAGTGAATGGTAGCACACCAAATTTGTTAAGTTACTATAGCAAAGTTAAGAAATAAATTTGCAATTTAGTGAATTCGTTTAGTGAAGCTGACAATGGGTAATTTTGAAGATTTTTGCTCCTTAGTTTAACCTAAAAATTAATTTGAGTATCTGATATTGATGTTTTTACCGTTACAGCCACACATAATAATAATAATACGGTAGTTCCAATTCATTTTTCAGAAAAAAAAAAAAAAAAGAAGAAAGAGAGTTCCACCGTGTGGGCCCTTTGTACCTATCCTATTCTTTCTCATTCGGTTTGGGCAACCACCACCAAAACTTGAATCAAATTGAACCATGCGAATCATACTGTTTAAGACTTTACGTTGAATAATGTCCCAAAACTCCACTGTGACCTTCAACATTTTCTAATTATTCGAAGAATTTCTGCTGATCAGTTGTACCCAGACGCACATTTTCCAATAGATTTAAACGACCCATTGCCTGATAAAAACTTTGACCAATATTTTGAAGACCCATTGCCAAATACGGAGTAAAAATTTGACAACTATTGGGACTATTAAAAAATCAAGTGATATTTATGAACTCACGTAACTAACAACCACTCGGTATATATAATACAGTACAAACGAATTAATTTACATTGGACCCTGAGAGAAGCGGCAAATTTCAAATTCGACTATGTAAGCCCCATAGGCCGAGCTTCCTTTGGTTTGGCAAGTCCATGTCTCAAACATACATTTCCGTGTATCGTATTTTTTTTTATGGCTTGTACCGTCTTGGTATTTATTTTTTGAAATTAATGCTTTTTAGGTGTGAATGAGGAATCATCTCAATATGTATTTTTGTTCGAGTGCGGTAGTTGTTTAGTCAAGACGGATTGGTCATTTTGAAGACAAGGTTTGGTGCTACATGTTTTGCTCAAGTATTTCAAGGATTTCTACTAGCACAACATTCTGATGGAGTTTGCTGGACATTTTGCTCGAGCATAGCAGTCGGCAAAAAATGCACATGGAAAGTGTTAGATGCTACACATTTTGCTCGAGCATTTCATGGTCTTTTTATCAGCAAAACATTCTGTTTGTTTTTGCTGGATTTTTTGCTCGAGCAAAACAGCTGGCAAAAATGCCCGATTCAGCAACTATAAAATCTCAAATGACAGGTTTTTTCTAATTACTTCAAGACCATTCTTTTCGACCCTCTGGCTCCTCTCTCTTCAAAACAAATGACCAAGAGTGTTAGGGTTTATGTACTTTGAAGATTCGTGAAGTTTTGCCATTACCGTGCGATCAAGATTATCTTCAAAGGGTTCCATCATTCGTATTCAAATCAAAGGTTCTCTATCAAAGTCCTTTCATGGAGTTCGAAAGGCAAAATAGTTGGAAGGCTTGAGGATTCAAGACATACTAATCATGCAAAAGGGTGTGTGATGTACGGATTATTCTAAGTAGGGCTTAGGATTCGTGGTGAGGATACACGGTCGTCAAGTAAGTTTACTTGTAATCACACATTTATTTAGTGCATGATTCCTTCCCGTGGTTTTTTACCCTTTTCGGGGTTTTTCCACGTAAATCTTGTGCCTTGTTCTTTATCGTTTAGTTTTAAGTAGTCTCTTATTATTAGTATTATTCATCGCATCGATTTAGAAATTTCATTTGGTATCAGAGCGGGTCGCTCTTTGTGGAATTTTCTTATTCTTAGCGGATCCGGTGTTTCATATCGTTAGCGATGGAGTTAAATACAAATAGACCGCCGATATTAGAGAGGACTAATTTTGATCATTGGAAGGCAAAAATGGTAGCCTATCTTAAGGCTATTGACGAGGATGTCTGGAATGCTTGTGTAGTTAAATATACACCTCCAAAAATAACGGTTGATGGTGTCACAACACCAAAACCTAATGTGAGTTATACTCCAGCAGAAAGATCTGAAAGAGCTGCGAATAGTCGTGCCTTAAATGTTCTTTTTACTTATGTTGATACTAAGGAGTTTCATCGCATCTCTACTTGTACGTTTGCGAAGGAAGCATGGGATATTTTGGTTACAACGCATGAAGGGACGGACACGGTCAAACAAGGAAAACTACAGCGAGTAACCACACAGTTTGAGATGATTAGGATGAAGGAGGATGAGACATTTGATGAGTTTTATGCTAAACTAAATCACATTGTCAACACTAGCTATACATTGGGTGAGCCCATATCTCCTTTTCGTGTTGTTAAAAAAATTTTGCGATCCCTTCCAGAGCGTTTTAATACTAAAGTTGATATTTTAGAAGGAAAAAGAAAATTACCCGAAATGTCTGTTGAAGAAGTTGTTGGCCAATTTCAAAACTATGAACTAACTCATTTTGACCAAGATTTGATTCTTAAGAAAGCAACTACTAAAACTGTGGAAAAATCCATAGCTTTTTCGAGTAAACATAAAGAGACACAAAAAGATACTAGTGACTCAGATAGTGATGATGATTCTGACATGGAGGCTATTGCTCTATTTGCCAAAAAATTTAAGCGTTTTTTAAAGAAAAAACCTAATAAAAATGATGATAGTGTCAAAAAGAGTAAAGGTAAAAGTGAGTCATCAACGAATAAAGAACGAAAAGGAGTTAGGGGACCACCCTCTGGGCCAAAGTGTTATGAATGTCATGGATATGGACATCTAGCTCAGGATTGTGCGAATATGAAAATGAAGCAGAAAGTTTATAATGTAAAAACATGGGATGATGATTCTGTGAGTGAAAAGTCAAAAAGTGATAGAGATGAGGATAGTAGAAAGAATTACTTAGCCTTTGTAGCCAAACATCAAATAGATGAGAAAGGTAATGAAACAGAAGAGAACAGTGAAGTCGAAGAAGAGGCAGTGGATTCTGATGATCTTCAAGTGGCGTATAACATGTTATACAAAGAAAGCTTGAAAATTAAAAAGAAATATGTCAAGCTAGAGAGTAAGAGTGAAGTAACAAGTAAAGAGTTAATCAAGGCCTTATCTGCAGCCAAGGATTCATCAAAATCTTTGGAACGTATGTCTCAAGAGAGAGATCAATTGACAAGGGAGGTTATACAACTCCGAGAGAAAGTCTGTGAATTGGAAGATCTCAATGTAACAAACGAAGGTATAATAAGAGATCTATCTACTAAGCTGAGTAATGCTAATTGTGTTTTCAAACGTTTTAATACAGGATCGAAGATTTTGGATGAAATACTAGATGTTCAAAGACCACCTAGTGATCGATCAGGATTGGGGTTTCATGGCTCACCATCAGACCCAGAAAAGGAAGGAAAGCTATCAAAGAATGAGGAGATGATGTCCGAACATCCAGCAAATACATCTAAAAATCAAAATCCTCACAAGAAAATAGGTATTAAATCTGGCCAAAAAGTTACAAAATCAAAAATGTTTGTCAAAATGCCTGAGTACATTCAAAGGACTAGTGTTAAAAATTTTGTTCCCGTGTGTCATTATTGTGGCATTTTGGGTCATATTTGTCCTAACTGTTTTCAGCTTTATGGTTATCCTTCACATCATTACATCCATAGTAACAAAAATAAAATGCAAAATACTAGAGGGTATTACTCCAAGCATGTGCATAGAAATGTTAATCATGATAAATTTGTTTTAAAAAAATCAGCGAATCCTTTTAATACCAAAACTAGGTCCATATGGGTTAAAAAGGATGAATTGCGTTGCATGGTGGTTCATACTGCTTTTAAAGCACAAAATACTCACATGTGGTATTTGGATAGTGGGTGTTCTCGCCACATGTCTGGTGATAGATCTTTGTTTTCTAATCTTGAGAATTATGATGGCGGGTATGTTACTTTTGGTGATGGAAGTAGGTCGAAGGTTGTTGGAAGAGGAAGCATTCAAGCTCCAGGTATTAAAAAAATAGATAATGTTCTCTTTGTAGAAGGTCTAAAAGCTAACTTGATAAGTATAAGTCAGTTGTGTGACTCTCAACATGAAGTTAATTTTTCTAAAAATGATTGTTTTATTCTTGATGTTTATGGCTCTACTGTTATGCATGGTTCGAGAACTTCTGATAATTGCTATGGCATTGTTCTGTCTGAGAATATTACTTGCAATTCTACTAAAATAGATGAAGTCGATCTTTGGCATCAACGTTTAGGGCACATAAATTACAAAGACCTATCGACTTTAACAAAGAAGGAGTTAATTCTAGGTGTTCCCAAACTTAGTCGTCCCTCTAATCACATATGTGGTCCATGTCAAGTAGGAAAGCAAACTAAAGCTATTCATAAAAAGACTAATAGGTTGGCGACCACGAGACCATTAGAGCTTTTGCATATGGATTTAATGGGACCATCCCGAGTTGAAAGTATTGGAAAAAAGAAATATATCCTTGTTATTGTCGATGATTTTTCACGTTTCTTTTGGGTTAGTTTTCTTCGTGAAAAGTCTGATACTTTCTCTCAGTTTAAAGCTTTTGTAAAAAATGTTCAAAATGAGAAAGATATGGAAATTGGTAGCATTGTGCGCATACGGTCTGATCATGGTACAGAATTTGAGAATACTGATTATGTTGAGTTCTGTGAAGATCAAGGCATTCGACATGAATTTTCTGCTCCAAAAACTCCACAACAGAATGGAGTAGTAGAACGTAAGAATAGAGTTATTCAGGAGATGGCTCGTGTTATGCTTCATTCTCATAAGCTTGCACTTAGATTTTGGGCTGAGGCTGTTAATACCGCTTGTTATATCATCAATCGTGTCTACCTCCGCCCTGGTACTAAGAACACTCCCTATGAATTGTGGAAAGGGAAAAAGCCAAATGTTAAATATTTTAAAACCTTTGGAAGTAAGTGCTATATTATGAAAGATAGGAAAAAATTAGGTAAGTTCGACTCTCGTAATGACGAAGGTATATTTTTAGGATACTCTCCAAACAGTCGTGCTTTTTGAGTGTATAACCTACGCACTTCTACAATTATGGAATCTATTAATGTTGTAATTGATGACATGTCTCTTTCAGATATTGATCCTTCTAACGAGGAAATCTTCGAGCCTTTTAATGTTTATGAGAGTACAGGAAATATTCAATCTCAAGGGGATAGAGAACAGGAAAATGCAAGTGAAAATGAAGAGGAAGCAACCACTGAGGAAATTGACGAAGAAATAAAGGGAAAAGAAGCAAATCATAATAAAAACCATCCGCTAGGGTCAAACTAAATCACCCGGAAACACATGTCATTGGTAAGGTTACTGACCCTATGAAAACGCGCAGGCAAGTTCGAGATGAGGTCACCCATTTATGTTATGTGTCATTTATTGAACCTAAGAACGTTAAAGAAGCATTACTTGATGATTGCTGGATCACTGCTATGCATGATGAATTACACCAATTTGAAAGGAATGATGTGTGGGAATTAGTTCCTAGGCCTAACAATACGAATATAATTGGCACTAAATGGATTTTCAAGAATAAAACTAATGAAGAAGGTGTAGTGGTAAGAAACAAAGCTAGATTGGTAGCACAAGGGTATACTCAAGTAGAGGGCGTAGACTTTGACGAAACTTTTGCACCTGTAGCCCGTCTTGAATCTATTCGCCTTATGCTAGCTATTGCATGTCACATGGGTTTTAAACTGTTCCAGATGGATGTTAAAAGCGCTTTCCTAAACGGCATTATTAAAGAAGAGGTTTATGTTTCACAACCTAAAGGTTTCAAGATCCTCATAAGTTAGATCACGTTTTTCCATCTAAAAAGGCGTTATAATGGTTAAAACAAGCTCCACGTCGTGCTATGAAAGATTGACACATTTTCTAACTCAAAATGGTTTTGCTTTCGGGAAATGTTGATAAGACCTTGTTTGTTAAACGAGAAGGTAAGCATATTCTTGTTGCACAAATTTATGTTGATGACATAATTTTTGGTTCAACATCCTCATCTCTTGTAAAATACTTTTCCAATACCATGCAAAGTGAATTCGAAATGAGTATGATGGGAGAGTTATCCTATTTTCTTGGTCTTCAGGTTAAACAACTCGAGAAGGGCATGTTTATCTCTCAGTCTAAGTATGCCAAGGGAATAGTTAGCAAATTCGGCTTAGAGTCGACAAAAACATGCTCGCATTCCCAATGAGCACTACGACTAAGCTTGCCCGAAATAGTGAGGGTGCTGATGTGGATCAGACTCTATATCGTAGTATGATAGGAAGTCTTTTATATCTCACTGCGAGTCGACCTGACATTGCTTTTAGTGTTGGAGTTTGTGCTCGTTATCAAGCTTGTCCTAAAGAGTCTCATCTTTCAGCTGTTAAACGTATCATTAAATATGTGAGCGGAACAGTTAACTATGGAATTTGGTTTAGTCATGATACCACAAAATTAATTTAGTGGCTACACCGATGCCGATTAAGGTGATCTTGTTGATGATAGAAAAAGTACATCTGGTGGGTGTTTTTACATAGGAAATAATCTTGTCGCGTGGATTAGTAAAAAACAAAATTCTATATCCTTGTCCATAGCCGAAGCAGAATATATTGCTGCCGGTAGTGGTTGTTCACAACTCCTTTGGATGAAACAGATGCTCACTGACTACGGTCTTCCTCAAGGATCTATTACTTTATACTGCGATAACACTAGTGCTATAAACATATCTAGGAATCCTGTCCAACATTCTCGCACTAAGCACATTGATATTCGTCACCATTTCATTCGTGATCTTGTTGAGGATAAAATTATTCTTTTAGAATATCTAGACACTGAACATCAAAAAGCTGATTTGTTCACCAAACCTCTTGATTTTATCCGTTTTGATTACCTACGCAAATCCATAGGGGTGTGTTCACTGGCGTGATTCTGGCCCTAATGCTTCAATTTTTCTGTTATTTTGTTTCATTTATTTTATTTTTGGTTTCTTTTTATATTAGTAGTAATAATAGTCATGATAATACTAATATATAACTAAAAACCAATTTTTTTTTTTAAAAAAAAACTATTTTTATATAAAATACTAATAAATAACATGGAGAATATTTTTTCATCATTCTGGTGGGTAAATTGATTATTATAGGTTTTTCTGAACATTTCTATACGGTGACTGCTTGGGCATCTCTTTAGTTCATTATAGCTCGATTGATATGCTAGAGATCCCATGTATTATGGGTCATGTTCTGTGACTTACACGTCTTTCACATCACTTGTAACCAGCTCCTTAACCCCTGACCGTCATTTCTCATGTAGCTGGCATGTGACTTGTGCAACTCTTGTAAGATTGACCGCTTAGCAGTTATGATTATGTCAAGGATATTTATATATATAACCGAAAAAAAATGTGTGGATGTATTAGTTGAACAGTGTGATGCGAGCTGGTTCATATTCTCTACAGTTTCGAGCTTTTCACTTAGTAACCGGGCCTCTTGCCTCAGTAAGCAGTGAGTGTTCGCGTCAAACGGTGGAGAGTTTCGGGATTATACTATGTGGTTAGCTTGAGTTCGTAGCCTTTTTTACTCGAGTAATTAAGTCCGTTGGGGTATTCTCTATACCTAGTGCCCTAAGGCCATTTGGTTTGGGTGTCACTGGCCTAAAGCTCGCTACACGGGTCAATTAGAAAGCTTAAGGGACTTTGGCATTGCACAACCACATTATGAGCTTTGAACTTAGTTCAGGAGGTTTTGTGTCAAAAAAAAAACGGTGACAAATCAGATCGTATTTGTTGAGGGGGAGTTTGGATCATTGACAAATCCAACAAATTGCTTGGTTTGACTTCTTGCGAGGAGTTTATCTTGACACTCCATGCCTACATGAGAAATCACGTTTTGAGTTCAGTTGATCTTGCTACACTGTGACGTGACTCACACACTCACTTTTGTCATCGGCACTTGACTCGTGATTCATCGGTTGTCTACATGTCTTCTTGCTATTTGGATTTAAGGTGAGTTCGTCCAGTTCTTTTAACGTGTGTTCATTAAATCCCATAATATTTAGTCTGCTCTGCTTGTGTTTGATCTTGACTAAGTGTTTAACTTATTTGTGTTACGGAGTACTCGTTTCTTTTGACAAGAAATAAAAAAAAAATCGATTACTTATTTATTTCTTATTCTTATTCTTTATTTATTTATCTATATTTTTTTTGTGTCGGTTGCTTTTCCATAAATAAATATTTACATACCACTGTTATGGTATCTTCTCCCTGGCGGTTCTGATTCTATCCTATATCACCATTCCTCTATATATTTTGTTTGGCAACTATCCTTTTCTATTTTTCGTTATTCACGAAAGCATATCTTCTTGTTGGTTATTTTGGTTTGGGTTTACCATGTGTGGTACTCATTTTTTGTTGCGCTTCGATTATTATGGTACTTTCATGTTTTTCTGTGGTTGCTAGACCATATTTCTACTGCTTTGTTTATCTTATGTAGTTTCGTTTCTCGTATTGCAGCTTATAACCTTCTCGAATTATAAACTTGTTATCCTATCTATTTTGGTTGTTTGATGGTTGGCTCTTCTTTTTTAGTAGCATATTCCTCTCCCCATATTCTTGCTTCTGCTTGGTTATTATTTCTTCTTGCTTGTTCTTCTTCCCTTTGACATTCCGGGACAAAAAGGGGGAGAAGCTTAACACTAATTGTTTGCATGAGATGTTTGTGTTTGGTTGCAGCTTGCAGGATTCCGTTTTCACACACTCTTTTAAAGGATATCGTTTTTTTAGTGTTTAGTATGTTTTGTCATGGAAGTGCCAAAGGGGGAGATTGTAAGCCCCATAGGCCGAGCTTCCTTTGGTTTGGCAAGTCCATGTCTCAAACATACATTTCCGTGTATCGTATTTTTATGGCAATTGTAATCTTGGTATTTATTTTTTGGAGAGTGTCCATTTTTAGGTGTGGACAAGGAATCATCTCAATATGTATTTTTGTTCGAGTGCGGTAGTTGTTTAGTCAAAACGGATTGGTCATTTTGAAGACAAGGTTTGGTGCTACATGTTTTGCTCAAGTATTTCAAGGATTTCTACTAGCACAACATTCTGATGGAGTTTGCTGGACATTTTGCTCGAGCATAGCAGTCGGCAAAAAATGCACATGGAAAGTGTTAGATGCTACACATTTTGCTCGAGCATTTCATGGTCTTTTTATCGACAAAACATTACATTTGTTTTTGCTTGGATTTTTTGCTTTCGAAAGCAAAAGCGGTGGCAAAAATGCCCGATTCGGCAAACTATAAAATCTCGGCGATTAGGTTTTTTTTCTAATTACTTCAAAGACCATTCTTTTCGACCCTCTCAAAAAAAAAAAAAAACAACAGCCAAGAGTGTTAGGGTTTATGTACTTTGAAGATTCGTGAAGTTTTGCCATTACCGTGCGATCAAGATTATCTTCAAAGGGTTCCATCATTCGTATTCAAATCAAAGGTTCTCTATCAAAGTCCTTTCATGGAGTTCGAAAGGCAAAATAGTTGGAAGGCTTGAGGATTCAAGACATGGCAATCATGCAAGGGTGTGATGTACGTGGATTCGGCAAGTAGGGCTTAGGATTCGTGGTGAGGATACACGGTCGTCAAGTAAGTTTACTTGTAATCACACATTTATTTAGTGCATGATTCCTTCCCGTGGTTTTTTTACCCTTTTCGGGGTTTTTCCACGTAAATCTTGTGCCTTGTTCTTTATCGTTTAGTTTTAAGTAGTCTCTTATTATTAGTATTATTCATCGCATCGATTTAGAAATTTCAGACTAGAAAATAATTTTTCTGCATTCCGCTTTTTTATAAATCAAATGCACTCTAAATTTTATTTTTTTTAATGTTTCTATTGTTTGTAATTTTAAGAAGTAAAGTACAAAATTAATTTGAAGTGCATTTATTAGAAAAGTGGGAAAAAACTGTTAAATACTTTAGGGGCACCGTCATGTAATGTCTCAAAATCTATTGCGGTGAAGCCCAAGACAAAATGCATAGACTGTGCCATCATATACAAAAGAAGAAGAGTTTAAAGACCAAGTAGCCGGTACCAACACTGAATAATCACTCTAAAAGTGAAATGTAAAAATCATTAGTGATCCATATATTAATGAGTTAAAAGTTACCTAACCATGTCCCACCTATACCCAATTTAAGTTTGTGCAGTAATGATAGCAATAGCAGGATGGTAATCGATGAGGTTTAAAAAAATCATGTGCATATTCATCATATTGTCTAGAGTCAGAAATCCCGGACGACGAGTCTTTTGACTTTGAGCTCACAAATTTGGAGCTACCAAACTCCCCCCAATTATCGGTAATAAATTAAAGATTACTAGTATTTGGTTCTCTCTCCCCACAGTTTGGAAATTCGGCAGCTTTATTAAGGAAAGGGGATAAAGAGACTAGGCAAAAATAAAAAATATCCGAAGGAATAAAAAAACGGGGACCTTTTGTATAGTATATTTTTGGATTGGTGCAGGAGGAGAAATATTTCAGTGTTGAGTGGGCACTAGCTGACACTGTCACGTGGTGTCCGTTGGCTCATCCAAGCCATTCATTTGTGGTTTAAACGATCCAGATTTGTTGGAATAAATTTATCCCTCAAAATTATAAAAATGTCACTGGACAACTTCAACAAATTTAGGCCATCCAAAACATAGATGGTCCACTAGGATAAGCTGACAGACACCACGCGACAGTGCCAACTGGTGCCGCTTGGCACTGAAAAATTTTCATGGAGAAGAAAGGGTCGAATTTTTTGTGACTTTCTCAATGAGGAAGAGGAATTTATGATTCTTCGTTCAACCTGCGATCATCTCCAAGTCACTCAAGTACTGAGAGTAGATCAAGATAATAACAAGAGTTTAATGACAAACCTTTCGAATGAAATTGAATTTTTTTAGTAGCATTTTAAGAAAATTGAATTTTTGGGACTTTGGGAATGAAATACAGTAGAAAGGTCATAATGGCCACGTCAAAGTAACATGGTCGAACCCGGATCAAAAGGAAAAAATAAAGTAAAAAAGGGTATATAATTATAACCCCTCCAATCCAATCCAATCCAATCAAATGCCTATAATGGTGGGAGGGTGACATCGCAACTCAAGAGTAGTTTGCATGAATTGAGGAAAATAATAGCCCTTTGTTTTGTTTGATTTGGTACATGCTGGTCCCATTCCCCCCTTCATCTCTACTTCCTTCCACACAGCATAGTACTACTCCTTTCAAACAACTAACCTCAATTCGAGACCCTAGCTACCAACAATACCAGTAATTGTGAACCTCATCCTCAGGAGAAGATGGTGATGGCCAATTACCATATATACCCCGGTACAATTTGTTTCATAACAAATACTACTACATTTTGGCTTGGGGGAATCGTCATACGAAAAATCTCCTTTTTATTTGTACACATAATCGTGACAAATAATATTTATCTTCTACATCGTTCATCAATCACCCTCAATTGTTGGGAACTGACACTCGTAATGTTCCTTGATTCTTTTCATCTTATTCCAAATAGTGATTTATGCTAAAATACCATTCCCAAACTATTTTCAAATTGAGCTTTACACAAATATAAAATTATGATACAATAAGCAAAGAAAAGTACTGAGAGTGCACAGTAACCTCTTGCTACTATTATTTGCAAAATCTCAACCTACTCCCGAGTCTCACAAAGATTTGGAGTATTTTCTTTTTAAGAAAAGTCAAAACAGAAAACAACACTCAGAATAGTTGACAAGTTGCCGACTACCAACTCATGCTTGAACCCAAAAGAACATCCAATGAGACACGTTGGGAAAAATATGGGAAACCCCAAAGAAACAAATTTCATGTAAAATTCTGTTGCTCTAATTTAATTTAGTAATAATATTCCGTTCAAAAATGGGGGCCAAATGCCATACCGCCATGGCAGTCAAAGGGAACACAGCCACCACCCGTATCAGTGAAGTACGGGCTTGAACTCTTCTCCGGTTTTTTCGTAAAATGCCTTCCTTCTCTTTCTCCGCATTTTCCTTCAACTTTTGTGTCACTTTCACTCTTTAGACCCAACCCACAATCCTACTCATCTTCTCCCTCACTAAAACTTCCTTCAACATTCTTAAAGGGGCTCATTCGCTCAATTTCTCCTCTCTCTCATTCAAAATTGCAAATTTCATTTTTCTTCTTCTCGTTCAAGCTTCTTCAACACTGTTTCTGTAATTCAGCAAGCAATACATTGAGAAATCCCACCTGGGTTTTGCTCGGAAGCTCAAGATTTTCTTGGGAAATCAAGAAAGAAAAATCTCACCCACTTCTTTGATTCCCCCAAATTCCTAGTACAGTATTATATTTCTTCTCGAAAATGGGAGATTCTTTTTACGCAAATGACTCTGCTGCGATTGCGGTGACAGGGAAAATAATGGTGGTGGCCATAATCTTCCTCTTCTTAGTCGTAGTATTCGTCCTATTCCTCCACCTCTACGCCAAATGGTTTTGGCATCGCCGCCAAGAAGCTGCCGCCGCCACCGTCACCACAACCACTGGCCGCCGCAGCCGCCTCAACTTCGCCCCCGGAGCCGCCCCGGGCCTCAGCGGCGGCCTCGATCCAACACTCCTCAAATCCCTACCCATACTCACATTCAACTCCACAGAATTCAAAGACGGATTGGAATGCGCCGTTTGCCTCTCTGAAGTCTCCAACGGCGAAAAAGCCCGCCTTTTACCCAAATGCAATCATGGGTTTCATTTGGATTGCATTGACATGTGGTTCCAATCCCATTCCACTTGCCCACTGTGTCGAAACCCGGTTTCGACCCAACCCGAGTCTCAATCCCGAGTTGAGAACTCAGCTGCCGCCGCCGCTGCTGTTGGCGTTTATCCAACTGAGTCTCCGAATTTTCCGACGAATGTGTTGTTTTGGGGGAACCAGACTCGGGTTAGCAGTTTGAGCGCTTGTTTGGAAGAAGCGCACGCTGCTGCTGCTACTTCTTCTTCTTCTCAACCCCCCTCTTCTTCGTCTACTTCTTCGACAAGTAATAGGCCTGATGTGTGTTTGGTTATTGATATACCTCGGCAGATTGATGAAGAGGAAGAAATAAAGTCTCCGGTGACTACGCGGTTGAGATCGTTGAAAAGGCTTTTGAGTAGGGATAGAAGGGTGAATCCTTTTAGTCCTAATGTTGATACAGAACAAACGGGTCGAGGTCAGTGTTAGCATCAGAGATTCAGAGTCATTCTTTGAAAGCAGTAAATTTTGCTGTGAAATTCTGCTGAGGTTTCTTTCATTCTGAGGTGGAATTTGATCTTTCCATATTTTCCGTTGCAATGTTGAAGAATTGGAGAGGTTCCGAAAGGGTCTTGTCTCTTCGATCTTGATTTTTTTTGAACGGTCTCTTCGATCTTGATTGAAACAAATTTCCTAGAGTATTTGGAATAAATATGTTTCTTGTACAACCATTTCGGTTTTCATTATTATATTCGGAAGGTATATAATGTAGAAATTGATATACATAGTAAGATTCGCTGTTAGAGAGATTGGAAAAAAGATCCTACTTCTCCTACAGAAGATGTATTGAGGGAGTCATCCTGCTTCCTCGTCTTTCTTTATTTATCTTTTGATTAATTGAATCCATTAATCAAAAAGATTGAGACATGTTCTGGGATCATGGATTTGTGGATAAACTCTAAGATTTTCCTCAAACCCTTGGAGAAATTTTTTCAAGGATGTGTGATGAAGCTCGTAATTTCTTTCCTTTTTCCTTAATAGAGTCGGATCAGTTTTTGGGTGGACATAGTAAAAAGATATTTATTTCAATAAGGATATCAACTTTTTCTTTAATACCAAAATGACAAATTGCCTACATATTCTAAAAATTCTCCCATTAGCCAATGAAAGTGTTTAAACCCATTAACCTAATGAAAACGTCTAAACCTAAATCTCAATATACCCTATGAAAGTGCCTAAAACTCTAGGGTAGTCTATGAAAGTGCCTAAAATCCTAGGATACCCTATGAAAGTGTCTAAACTACTAAAACCCTATAATTGAAAAGTGCACCCTAAACTTAAACCCTAGGGTACCCTGTAAAAGTGTCTAAAATACTAGAGTACCATATGAAAGTTCCTAAATAGCTAAAATCCTATAATTAAAAGTGCACCCTAAATGCCTAAATCCAAAATGCACCCATTATAATTTACTCTAAAGAGCTTAAATTCCCTAAAATTGAACTCACCCTCAAAATTGAAGAGGGAGAAATTAATTTTATCTTACTCATTAATCTTGTCCCACCGCCCACACATGAGATTAGAGACAGTCTAGAGAGAGAGAGAGAGAGAAAATGATGGGTGAAAGGGACGAGGTCATCAGCGAAGTGACATCTCACTTTCATAGTTTCATGCGTGAAGTCAGAGCAACATAAAAGTGATGGATTGCTTTGGTTTTGTAATTATTTTTACCAATAAGGGTGTTTTTGTCTAGTATTATTCTTGAACCATCAAATATTCTACATCAATGTATTATAGACATTAAAATAAGTTAAGCTGAACTAAGGCTCCGTTTGTTTCGATGTAAAACAATTTCCAATGTAAAATGATTTCCACGTAAAATGGTTTTGCAGAAAATATTTTTTTCCCAATTTGTTTTTGGGTGTTTGGTTGCACATGAGAAACATTTTCCATAAACAAATGTTTGCTTCACTTTCACCTCAACAGTTACACAAAGATGTGTATGCTTATTACTCTAATTTTATGCACAAATCGTTCCAAATTGAAACTTAAAAAACCCAACAAATAGATTAACCAAATCCATAGTCAAAACTCCGATATTGAGATTTGCATGCCTTTTAACATTACACAGCCCCAATTGGAAGAACAGGATACTCATCTCCAAATAGAGATCTGCTAAACGAACGGTGCTGCATAGATCCAATTCTTATATCGAAGCCATGATCGAAAGCGAAAACTACGAATGCTCTTTCCTCTGCATGGACGTCTCGATTCCCGTCCTCAACGTACTCGTTCGTATCCGAGCGAGTCAATCGGATGGTGAAGGCGGGAATGGTAAAAGAAGTTCGAAATGTCTTTGATTTCACATCAGATTATGCAAGAAGAATAAAAAACTGAGATTGGTGTACCTGAATTCGACCGTTACTTTAGAATGGAATCTTTTTTTAGTGAAAATCTCGTGCTAAGAGCAATATGAGGACATTGGCAAGTAGGCAATTGGAGAAGATTTGCACCGATCGAACAAAAGATAGTGATGCTAAAGCAATTGGGGCGAGTTGCCGTCGGGAATCGCCGCGATCTGTGGACAGCAAACGGTGCTGCAGAAATCATCCTCTCTCACTCTGTAGCTTTTGTGTTCTGAGTATTTGGGAAAGAAGGGACATGGAAATGTCGGGCGGGTGGGGGCGAGGAGTTGCAAAAATGACTTACCGAGAAAACGAGGGGAAAACATTTTCATGCCATTGGGGTAAAATGTTTTACTTTGAGAAATATTTTACTGCATTTTTTTGCAACCAAACACCAGAAAATGGGTAAAACATTTTACCAAAAAATATTTTACGTTCAAACAAACGGAGCCTAAATACCCTTGAAAACTCTAAATTTATCCTTTACACCAAATTTCTGAATAGAGTCTTCACAAATGCATGATATCCAAGGCAGTCGTCTGAAAAGAGGAGATCAGCTTTTCTTTGAACAGTCGCGAAATGTCCAGTCCAGTGTATGCTGAGATATTTGTTGGAGGCAAATGCTTCAATTGGAAGCACTAGAATCCCAAGGGAAGATCTTGGTAACCATATAGTAATAGCACCAAAGTTTTCTTTCTAAACAAACACTTCAATTTTATATGCTCAATAAGTTGAGTATATAAGCCGATGTCAACTTTTTTCAGTGCGTCAAACGAACTCCCGAGGGTCCCCAGATGTTGGATGAGGGGGCTCGCGGCCAGCTTGAATTCCACTCTCTGTATCCCTCCAAAGGTGTTCTTGTTGATTTTTATGTGAGGGAATACGTGGGCGCCAGTTAAATCAAAGGTAAAGCTACTTTTTTCAATAGAGGAAAGTTAAATGAAACGCTAATAGCTCAAGATCAGATGCTTTCTATGTGGACTAGGTCAACGAAAAAGAAAAAATATGCATGGAAGTTGAAATAGCATGTGACCATATGACAAAAAGTCAGCTATTAGGCACAGGGATGTCCTACCTTGGAAAACAAACAAACAAACAATCCATTCCCATGCATATTTGACGTTTGAAAATCAAAATGCCGGTTGGCATCATTTCAAATTTTCAGAATTCATTGCATGATGCATGATGGGATATCAAATTTTCGGTAAATTTCATCTGAACACTGCATTTACCTCCCCCATAGTCCAATGTGAGGTGAAACAGAGAACTTAGAAACAACGGACGATACCAGACACTATATATTCATTAAGATGACATTATAAGTACGTCAATGGTTGGACAACAGTAGACTCAAAGGAGCACCGCTGACTGCGTACACTAGATAGAAAGAGGAGCTGATATCACCCAATTATCCTCTTCCATTTGTATCAACGTTATACAACTTCTATTAGATAGTACATAACAAACGCAAAGACACGTTAATTGCTTGAAAAGGAGTCCTTGTAAGATTCTCCACCTTTTGGTCCCAATATCAAAGTTGAAGTAGTGTCAATGCCATTACCATTCCGAACACAGAAACCAGTATCACCACCATCCATGTCGAAAAAGATTGCCGCCTGTGGTGCTTCATATCCCTTGGGGTTTCTACCTTATTCAGGCCCTCTTTACCAATTTTCTCCACCAATGGTCTGGATTGTTCCTTCTGTGTAGGCACTGGTGACACTTGCTCTGGAACAGGATTTTCAGCAAGCTGCTGCTGTTCATACTTCTCCACGTATTCAGGGAACATTTTCCTGAATGTTGCACTATTTGACGAAAAATGTCAAAAGTCAGTGAGCCAATCAGTAAAAAAATGCATGAAGAGTGTGACGGAGAGAAATCCCACTGATGAAATATCAGAGAACGCATGAGTCAGAATTACATGGACTCTTCTAAATGTGCGCAAGTAACACATTTCTTATCGTATGCATGAGATATTCTTTGCCGGTGTAAACACTATCTACCCTAGAAAGAAAAAAAGGAAGCTCAGAAGAAGTGTGAATCTTTTGTTGTGTTTCCAAGTCTTTTAAATTGTATTTGAAGAACCCAATGCTTCCACACATACCACTACACAATACCCACACCCCAAACTGTGCAAAGTTGATATGCAACAGATTGAATGCATATGCAAAACTATGATGATTCTGTTGAACAGATAAGAAAATGACAGAATGGTGCATGAATGATGAAGAAACTTACTTCTTATAATTGAAGGCAAGACTAGACTTTGCTAGCCGTTGTTTCTCATCAACAGTAGCTGTAACGCTGCCAGTTGTTGGACTGTTATCCATCTGCTCAACAAACAACAATGCACACTCAGCCAAAGGAAAACTTGAAAAGCACAAAATTTTGCCTTTATCGGCAACATGAAATTTGATTACCCATCGATGCACAAAAATACAAGAGAAAGCGAAGCACAGTATATAGGTGTATGAATACGACATTGTCACTATTTTGCACTTTCAAATAACCTGCTGCTAGGACACCTGTTGGTTTAGCAAAATCCGAGCAAAAAATCTGGAAAATATGCTGCTGCAGCTATGGTGCAGTGGTTCCAGACTATTTTTGTTATTACTTCCACATTCAGCAGATTATAAAGTTATGTACGTTCCAACTCACCCAAGAACATCTATTCACTGACAGCTCCAGTTCCACGCATATTTACACAAGTGCAAATATCATACTTTTAAATATCGGCCGATACGTACTGTATCGGCCGGTTCGTACCGGGATTTTGAGCCACCGATACAGATACACACCGATATAGCGGTGCGACCTAAAAATCGCATGTGAACCAGCCGATTCCCGATACGTATCGGTGTATCGGCCGCGACGGCAGCCGATTCACAGAGTATCGGCCGAGACAGAAAAAAAAAGAGAAAAAGGAAAACAGAGCAGCAAACACGCCCTACAACTCGATTAAAAACAAAAAAAAAAATACACTGTGCCTGGCTGCCTGCAAAAGAAAGGCGAGATCGAGGAGAGAGATGAGAGTAAAGTAAACGGCGTATGATGATCTTACCATCAATCCGACGTTTAACAGAATGGCGATCTTCTCCAATTCGAAGCACTGGGGTGAAGGTTTATGATTTTTGGAGAGAGAGGGTGGGGATGAGAGTATTGAGAGAGGTCGCCTCTCGCAGCCATGGCAGAGAGACCGACAGAAAGAGGCGTATGAGAGAAGGAAGAAAAATCCAGCATTTTGCTTTCAAGTACTGTGTCCAACTGTGTTACTGAGGGGATTTAATTCTCTAGGCCATAGCCTTCTTTTTTTTTGTTGTTGTTAATATATAGTTTGAGCAGTACTACATGTAGTACTAGTAACTTATAAATGTGACAAACTATGCCTAATGAGAGAAAAAAATGTGTATTGTAAAGTTTTGTATGAGTTGTTAATGATTTTAAAAAATTCACGACTGTTACACCCGATTCCCGCGATGTATCACCGATATGTTCCGATACCGATACACCGATACTGCCAGGGGCGGACCTTGGGGGGTGCGAGGGGGGTGTTTGGCCCCCGCACTCCCCCCAATTTTCGACAAATTTTCAATTTTTTCAGTGTATTTTTCAATTTTTTTGTATATTTTCTATGGAGTGGCCCCCTTTCTATGGAGTGGCCTCCCGTAGCTACAATCTTGCGTCCGCCACTAGATACCGCAATTTAAAACTATGGCAGATATTGCCAACAATCAATACAGCTAATAGAAATATGCTCAGAACCCCTCTTAGAGCAAGTGCATCAGCTTAGCTAAATGAAAAAATTAGCTATTTAAAGCTAACCAAATGGGAGAATCTCTGCTGCAGCAGATTAGGTAAATGGTTGGCTATCCATCCCCCATGTACTGTACTTAGCCATATAGAGCTAAGTACTATTCACCAGCAACCATTATTTAATTGTTTCTCTCTCTTCCCCACCCTCTCTCCCTCCTTCAGCGGCTGCAGCAAGAACCGACGGGGTTGAGACGATCGACGACGGGTTTTGACGGCGACGATGAACAGAAGCAGCGGCAGCGGCGACAACGAACAGCAGTAGTGGCGACAGCGACGGCGACGACGGGGTTGAGACGATCGACAGTGACGACGAATAGTGGGCGAACAGGGGCTGTTTCTGCTCCGGCGACTGGGTTTCTCACCGACTGGGTTTCCCACCGACTGGGTTTATTCCGATCGAAGCTTTGTCGTCGTTTATTCCGATCGAAGCTTTCTCACGTTTCCCCTCTTCTGTGATCGAAGCTTTCTTCCGACTGTGATTTTTTTTTTAAATACTAATATTTTAATTAAAGATAGGTAAAATGGATAGGTGTTGTTGGAGTAGTGAAAGACATGTGAGGTAAATGTGCACTGTATATCAGGTTTTTTAGCAATTTTTTTACACAAGCTAATGCACTTGCTCTTAGAAGTTAGAACCACGTCAACAGTACTTTTTCTTCGCACATTGACAAGAACCCTGCCAAGACGGAAAATGAGGGAGCAGGTGGAAAGGTGCAGGAGGCTACTAGTCAAGGAAATAAATGAATCAACCACAGTTAGACCAACACAGAATAATTTGACCCTTAGCTTGAGCATTGTCCACCATCATGAAGTCAGAATCGGTTCATGTAATAGAAGTTAGCAAAACCAAAAGGTGATTCCAAGTCAAACTGACTATGATGTGGAGTGTCTTGGAATGTCAATAAACAGGAGTGAGATGTCCGTACCCGATTCTGTGGAACGTTCTATTTAGTCATGTGCCTATGAATAGAGTCAGTTGAGAAGAGCCTGTGGTAGTGCAATTCTGTCATGTAGTATATGGGTATATGAGAAGAAGCCCCCCAGGAAATTGTTCATTGAGGGAGATTTGATGGCTAATCGTTGACCCTACATGTTCATGTGGTGAGCCATGCAATCTACCCAGTAATAATGACCCCTAGTAGACCCAAATAGCAAAAAAAGATTCACATTTTATTTTATGAATCCCAGTGAATAAGCTTCGTTGTTCTTCAGCACTGTTACTTTTCCTTTCTTTCCTGCCTTCATTTTTTATTTTCTTCTTTGGTTTTTTTTTTCCCTGATTCTTGGTATCAGAAATATATTAAAACTCATTGCGTCAGAGTTCAGCTCCATTTTTTGGCAGTGCTTTCCAAAAGTAACGAAGAATCCCATACAAGCAAACAGCAGCTCTTATACATTAGAAATATGATCATTGTTTGGATTTAATTTTGTTCATCCTCTTATTACCCATCCTCCTATTGGTTGAGGTGATGTGGATCTCACAAAAAGTGATGTCATCTTTACCAAAACGTGTATTGCTGAGTGGGACCTACACTATTTCAACCAATAACAAGGAGGGTAAAAGAGGGTGAACAAAATCACACTCTCATTTTTTAGTTGTCATAATAGTACAGATCCATAACTCACCATGAATGAGAGAAGGCCTGTAAGTATGCTGCACATAAGACATTGAAACAGTAGTGAGCAATGGAGGCTATATGAGATGGTTGCAAAATGTACCTATATTTCATTATTCATCAGTAATGCAACTTAATACCTTGATACAGACCACATCGGATTCCAACTTTCTGGATGAACTGCAAAATATCACACGAGAGAAAATCAGTTATCAGAGATATCAGATGGTTCCCTGGCCGATAAAACTTAATAGCACTTACAATCACTCATGGATAGGCAGATCTTCTTTTGCGTCATAAACCTACCATTTGGAGTAACCATGCTACGCAGAAGGAGCAGTTACTTTCAGTAAAAGCAACATTTAAGAAGGTTGAAAAAAAAACATAAAGGGGGAGGAAAAGGCATCAATTGAAGTTTTGTGGAAAAGAAAAGCAGCCAAAATCCATGAAACCTGATTCCTGGAGGTTTAAAGGGGTACTCTGGAGGAAACTTGATCTTCCCATAGTAATAACCAACTTAGCATCCAAGCGGGAAACATTCACAAATAACATCAGACAAATTGACATCCCAGAAACAAAGATGAATACAAAATACGTACAGCAATGAGATAAATCTGCTGCCACAAAACAATTATAACAAACCTGCAAAAGGTGTTCCTTCACTTCCCTCTAGTACATAATCTGAAATACATAAATGGAGAACAAAATCATGTTATTCACTAACGAACATGGTGGGATGAGAAAGCATACAAACAAAAGAAAAAGAAAACCATGACTGTCAGTGCCAGGCTGCCAGCTGATGTATTACATAGATAAATAATGCAAAGACTCCTCAACAGACACTTACGATAATGACTCAAGATACCAAATTTATTCTTGAATAAAATTAGCTAACCTAGAAGTTGCCCATCTATTGTGCAACGCCAATGCTCTAGATGCTGAATGAAAGAAGCATGGTAATGTGCACATAAATCCAAATGATTCTTGGGTTTGCCCTCTCTGATGCCTTTTGGCTTTGATTTGAGGGCATGATTCCGCAGCAAACTCGATGGCATAGGGGGACCACTGTTTCAGTGGTATTCTGTGAGCAGCCACTTTGTGCATTTATTGCCAAAGGTTAGGTCTGCCTCAAATCCATTTGTTTCAGTGGTATTCTGGGAGCAACCACTGTGTGCATTTATTGCCAAAGGTTAGGTTTGTCTCCTATCCATCCCCCGCTCATATCCTCAATTATTGGGGACTAAATGGGTTATGTTATTGTTGTTGTTGTTGTAGAAGTTGCCCATCTGTTCCTAAGTATTACCTTAGAACAATATGAAGAGTCAATTAAGAGAAATTAGCTGTGGAGTTGGACTAAAAGGTAACAAAGAAAATTGACGTTAAACCATGAAAGAAAATAAAGATCTAACTAAGAGCCCAATTTCTTCATTTTGCATCGAACTAAGAGCCCAATTTCCTCATTTTGCAACACATGGCAGTTCCAAAATCTTAAGATTGAGAATTTCATAACCAGCTTATCGTCAATGGGTGGCATTGTTGTTCACGGAGTCTCTAGATGCAACAAATATACTGGACGGGAGTCACGGGACATGACTTTCCAAACAAGAAATACGAACAAAGAACCTCAAAGGAACACAGACAGAGCCATAGAGGAGGGGGGAGACTGAGACTGCACTATGGAATTAAATATTTGGAACACCTGAACATTCATCAATGACTGCAACAAATTATTTAGAATTGCCTTCCTTATTTAGCATTTGCCTAAACTAGGTCCGTCAACGGACCGGATTCAATCCAAATCCAATCCGAATATGATAATCCGAATCCCTATTGCTTCGGATTTGGATATTACCGAATCACATTCGGATATCTGATATGAAACCAAAGCACATCTCCAAACGCCCAAGCTCATCCAACACACCTCTTTTCTTCTCACATCTCCTCTCACTTTCCTGAGAATTCCATTTTTATACATGTCCTTCATGTCTGTGGTCTCTCTATCACCATCACAGAAAAAGCTAGGGTCTCGGATGACGTCAGTTACGATGACGTTAAAGGCGACGAAGAGAATGAGATTCAAAAAAATGATGCTATTTCTAGGGTTTCTGTTGTAGAGGGTAGGATTTCTGATGATAGTTGAATTTTAGTGGGATGTATATGATTCCTTAATAAATTTGAATAGATGGACTTCGATCTGTTATCTTCATCCTAAAAAATGATACTTCCAGTCCAAGATCCCGGATTTTAAAAAAATCCACACCTTTTAGATCCCGATCGAATTTCGACGATCTAAACCGTTTAATGTTTAAAAGGTGTTTTTAAGGGTTCCCGGGAGAAATCAGAAAAAGAAAAATACCGGTAAGGGCTTGATCTGATCAATTTTTCATAAATACTGTATATGTTCATTTTTATGAAAAACTGTCCGGATCAAGCCATTTCCGGTTTTTTTTTTTTGTTGATTTCTTGACGGGACCCTTAAAAACACATTTTAAACACATTGGACGGTTCAGATCATCGAAATTTGATCTGAAAAGTGGAGGTCTGGATTTTTTAAAAATACGGGAGCCTTGATTGGAAGTGGACTGATATACATCTTATATATATATAAATTCGGATTGGATTCTGATTTTCGAATGGGATATCCAAAATTTTAGATTTGGACTGTTCAGATTTAGATCCTGTCGGATTCGGATTTGGATCGAATTTGGTCTGTTGACAGGCCTACCCTAACCATAATACTAGACAAAGCAGAACCAAATGCACACATACAAGTGTGTGTGTATGTGTGTGTGTGTGTGTGTGAGAGAGAGAGAGAGAGAGAGAGAGAGAGAGAGAGAGAGAGAGAGAGAGAGAGAGAGAGAGAGAGAGAGATTTCTTTCAATAAGTGAATCTGACTTACATAAAGCAGAACTTTAAACCTTATTAAGGTGAAGAACATCAGAGAAATGTTGAGTATGAGAAGGCAACTTACGCCACTCAAGAATGTCATTTGGGGATGGACGGGCAGTAACATGGGAAACAGGATCCTGAGAATACACAGAGGACACAAAATGAAGCCATGTAACACATATGCTACTATGTAAGGGGGAAAAAATAGTTAATACGTAACTCACTATCTTCCAATGACCACTTATTTTAATAATATTATAGGATGCAAGTCATGACTAAATAGAGCCAAGAAGAAGTGTAGAACATGTAGCATTACCATAGTGAACATAAAAACCACAAACATAATATGGCTTCCTTTATAACTTCAGATAGAATGGAGAAAAGAAATAGCTTAAGTTTTTAGATAGGCGGTCACATTACAAAAATCTATCGAAGTCAACGGATATGGTTAAAAGTTATTGAACAGACGAAGTAATGAGCTCACTTTACAAAGTGCTCTATATTCCTTCTGAAGGCGTTTTAGACAAGCTTTCTCTGCCATCAGGTAACTAGAAAACAATAGATAAGTTCCGTGGTTCAAGTTCCCCAGCAGACCATTCACCTTCTAATTTGCTGACTGGAGAAAGTAAGAATCATTCAACCATCAACTTAGGAAATAAGGAATTCAACAGAAATTTGCAGATGAACTCCAGAAAAGGCAAGTTGTTAACTTTGAAAAATAAACACGAAATTTAAACAAAGAAAAAGAAGCAACACTAAAGCTTGAGTTCTAATGGAAAGAGATCATGTTGAACACTACAATTCTGTAACCATAAATGGAATCGTACTACACCCTCATCAAAGTAAGAAATATCTCGACTTTAATAGGAAGATTGATCCAAATATAGTGGCCACTAGCCGGCATGTTGGGATTGGTTCCAATTCCAATGAGTTTAATTTTTCTTGCACATGTATTGTTCCAAATTCCTTTGACCATGTGGTGTCTTGGAAAGGCAAAGGTGGTCTGGTGTCTTTAGTTCTACCACTCATATAGTGGCTGTCAATCTTTCTTTACATTGTGTAGGCTATTTTATATATATGTTTGGTACGGCAGTCGGTGTATGAGAGTGGTGGTGCAACCAAGTTATTAAAGTTGTGTGCAAGTGTCAAGCTTTGGCTTGGGTGAGAGTGAGTTCTTGTATGAGTGGGGTATAAGGGGTTGGGTGTGGGATATTCATACTCAAGTGTACTTGTACTAAAATTCTCATAGTGAAAGAACGGGATCCTCTCCGTGGAGTAGGTAGGTTATTGCCGAACCACGTAACTCTTGTGTGTCTCTCCATCTTATTTTTTCATCGCATTTTCATTAGTTGTGTTGTGGCTGTGTTTGAATCTCGGTGCTTGGGTGCTTCCGCATTTTATCCCAACAAGTGGTATCAGAGCCGGCTTGGTTTCTTGACTAGTGTTTGAGATTCGGTTTATCATTGCATCCACAATGAAGGCGACAATAAACTCCCAATTTTCTCTTGAGTAATTTAATGGAAGCGACAGTTTTACTCTATGGCAACGGAGGGTAAAAGATATCCTTGTTCAACAGGGGTTGACTAAGGTGTCGAAGGGAAAGGATAAGAACCCGGAGACGATGAAAGAGGATGAATGGGAGGAGTTGGAGTCAAGGTGTGTGCAGTGTTCTAAAAGAAGGTTAGGAAGGCCGAGTACTCACCGCCTAGGTGCTAGAAGGCCTCTCGCCGACCAGCCCGACCAACCCAACTAAATTGACTAGCCCGACTAATTGTGCTACTAGTCACCAAGTACTTGGCCCTGAAAGCTAGAAGGTGCCCGGCCACCCTGGGAGCGCCTAGCGAGTTTTAGAACCTTGGGTGTGTGAGCACGATTCGGCTTTTTATTGCTAATAATATTATGAACAATGTCATGGATGAGGATCGACATCGACCTTGTGGGAGAAGTTGGAAAAGCTCTAATTGCGAAGAGCTTGACCAACAAAGTTACATCTTAAGCAGCAGTTGTACAAGCTGAAGATGGAGGAAAGCGGGAACCTCATGGAGCAGATGAGCGTGTTCAATGATTATTTGGATCAGTTGCAGAAAATTGATGTAAAGATTGAAGAAGAAGACAAGGCCCTTTTGCTTCTTACATCTCTTCTGAATTCATATGAAATTTGGTAACAACTCTCTTGTATGGGAAAGATACAGTGAGTTTGGAGCAAGTGCAATCGGTGTTGGTTTCTCATTGTACTAAAAAAAGGTCAAATTTTGAGGATGGAGAAAGTGGGGCTCTTGCGGTTCAAAGTGGGAATCAAGGGAGCAACGGATCCAGTTTTAGTTCTAGAGGAAAGGGTGTACAATGCTACAATTGCAAAGAATTTGGCCATGTGAAGCGCAATTATCCTTTACGAAAGAACAAAGGGAAGAAATGCGATGACGTTTCGAGTTGCAATTCTTTGGTGATAGTGGATGCTAGAGATCTTCTCCCAGTTTTTGAAGGTATAAACATTTCTTCTCATGATGCGTGGATTTTAGGTTCCGGTTGCACTATGCATGTTTGCTCCAATAAAGAATTTTTTGACACATTCAAGGGAAAGGATGGTGGGTCGCTATTTTTGGGTGATGGAACTCCATGTAGTATTCAAGGTAGCGAGAATGTGAAGACAAAAATGTTTGATGGAGTGGTTCGTACTTTGGGTGGCGTGGCTTTTGTCCCGAAGTTGCAAAGGAATCTAATTTCACTTAGCCGGATGGACTCCATTGGGTGCAAGTATTTTGTTGGAGGTGGAGTCATGAAAATCACATGCGGCGGTAAGGTCTTAATGAAAGGAGAGAAGTGCGAAGGGTTGTATCAGTTGATTGGCAAAACCGTTTACTCGACAAAGATTTGGAAACGGTGTGCACAAAAAGTGGGTACCCAAGGTGTGAATCTTTTGCGACAAAGACAAAGTCATGTTTCCAAGTTGCCAATGGATGTGAGGGTGCAAATCTCACTGGTGGAGAGGATGGTTGAGGTCCTTCTCGCGTGACAATTTATGATTATTGGCACGAGACGGCTACACACGTGTTTTGGCCATGTGGTTCGAATCAAGAAGTTTTTTTTTATTCGGGCGGTGTACTTGTTGCATCAAGCTTGGTGTAGTGCGGGGTCATGCACTTGGAATTCTCACCTAGGTGGAGATTGTTGGGATTGTTTCCAATTCCAATGAGTTTAATTTTTCTTGCACATGCATTGTTCCAAATTCCTTTGACTAGGTGGTGTCTTGGAAAGGCAAAGGTGGTCTAGTGTCTTTTGGAATGCTTCCTTGGTTCTACTCTTAGTTGCAGGAAACGCCCAAAGTCAAAGCGCTCCCAGATAGGAAACACAATTCTGCGTTTCTCACTCAAAAACGCGATGGGAGCGCGTTCCCTTTGAGACGGGATCGCACACTCCTAAGGGAGATGAGAGCTTATGATTACAGCTGTCCAAAAGAAGAAGAAGAAGGAAGGAAGGAAGGAAGAGTCGAACAAGTGCTGCGACTTATGATTATATGCGTTAGATATTTCCGACGAGGTGCGTAGTGTTCTCTTGTCGTGACAATCAGTGGGCTGCCACTACCTGCTCTGTCTTTTTTTTAATCTTCGGTGGTCTTTGTGAGAAGACGATGAGCAGTCAAAACCCTAATGGAAGCAACTTTTATCCAATGGAGTACAGCTGGTATCAACTAATTCTAGCCCAGCCATTAAGTACCATCTGTTTTCTTTTATTTTTCTTTTTCTTTTTCTTTTTTTTTTTGTTGCAAAAGAGCCATTTGTACTCTGTTGTGAACGAAATAAATGAGACTCTTCACTCCTTTTTACGGGTATGCGTGTATTACGATTCTAGTAGTGAAAATTGAGCCTATTTATTATTGAGAGTTTTTCTTTATTCCTTTCCTTCAAGATTAATAAAATAAAAAAGAGCAACACAATAAATAAAAATGTTTATTATTATTATATTCATACTTTGAAACGCTCCCAACGGCGCTCCCACACTTCTATGATCTTCTGCTCCCCCACCCCCGCGCTCCCACTCCCATTCGCGCACCCGCTTCGTGCAACTAAGGTTCTACCACTCATCTTGTGGCTGTCAAACTTTCTTTACATTGTGTAGGCTATTTTATCTATATGTTTGGTACCGCAGTGAGTGTATGAGTGGTGGTGCAACCAAGTTATTAAAGTTGTCTGCAAGAGTCAAGATTTGGCTTTAGGTGAGAGTGAGTTCTTGTATGAGTGGGATATAAGGGGTTGGATGTGGGATATTCACACTCAAGTGTACTTGTACTAAAATTCTCATAGTGAAAGAATGGGATCCTCTCCGTGGAGTAGGCAGGTTATTGCTGAACCACATAAATCTTGCATCTCTCTCCATTTTTTTTTTCATCGCATTTCCATTGGTTGTGTTGTGGTTGTGTTTGAATCTTGTTGCTGGGGTGCTTCAGTGTTTTATCCCAACACAACATGCAACATTTACCCTAACAACAACAGAGAATTTGTACAGGTTGGCTCTGGATGCTTCTAGGATTCAGAACTTAAAAAAAAACAGTACACAAACCTCATCCACATTCAAGCCCCACCATTTGGATCTACAAACGTGTAACCCTATTCACATATTTTAGGTCAGGCAAATAGAAACTCTCTCGATTCTTCATCAACAAAGTGAAAAAGCCATAAGGACCATGAAAATGGCCCACGTTGGGTAAAACACATAAACCTTGTGTTTTAGTGTGTTTTTCTTCGATTCTTTTCTTCACTGCATTTGTCTAAATCATTTGTTAGTCTCCACATGCTCCTAAGATACTGGATTGACATATCCATTAGCACCAGAGGGTTTATTAGTAGTCAGGTATTATCTTATAACAGTACAATGCCTAGTTCGTTGCATGGTTTAGTTTAGTTTTAACTTTGTTTTGTAATCATTGCCCTCATTTCTCTCTCTCTCTCTCTCAACTCATTACCCCTGTCTCCAAAACTAAATTAAACTAAAGCTGTTAAACGAACAAGGCCAAAATCATTCCAATTTCATTGTTGATTCTTCGGTAATCTATCCTAATCTATACCAAAGCAAGAGGAATCCACAACCCTATCCGAAGTCTGATTAGAATGACGAGAGAAAAAAAAATCGAATGTAGTGGAAATGATTAATCAAGCAAATCAAATCAAGCGCGAAACTCAGACATTCAATACATCCTTTGGCTACTGTAAGCTTGGAATATGGTCTTTGAATAAAAATGAACACAGATCCATGTAACAACAAAAAATAGAGAAAACAGAGGGAGGGAGAGAGTGAAGTCACCTGAGACGAGGGAAGCCGAAATTGAGAAATGAATTGAGGAGATGGAGGGTGTGAAATTCAGGAATTGGTACTTTACTAGTAGAATGGAATTGAGTCCCAATCGCGAAAAAGTTCTTCAATTTTGATGTCTATGCCCGCACCCTAGGGCCTAGCCTAGTAGCCTGTGCTGTGGGGTAACGGTAACAATAGAGCTACGGGAGCTTCTAGATGCACGCCGATTTGGCATCACTACACCCTCAATTCTTCTACGTACACCATATTTTATTGGGAATCCAAATAACCAGTTTTTTGAATTATTTTTCGGGGGAGTTTTTGAATGAATTTTATGAGATAAAATGAGAAATTTGATTGTAGTTAGTATTTTATGGAAGGGTGGTAAAATCACTTTGTTTTTCCAATAGATAAAATCTAGTGTGATAATAGTTGTGAATAATATAGTGTGATAAAATCTAGTATAATAAAATCACCTTCCTTTTATCTATTCGTAAAAGATGATAATAAAATTTAAGATGACAAAATCAAATAATCCATTGGAAAACTCTCCCTTCGTCTTTATTCGCAAAACTTTAAGTTTGACTAATAATTTTATACTTTTTAGATTCTTCTCTTCGAGACAAACCAAGAAACCACAAAAAATCGACCTAAAACTAACAAATAAAAAATGTTTTTGAATAAAGACAATACCAAAATGTTACGACCCGACTTTTCTTTTTCTAATAATTAATTTTTCACATGGAAATTTAGTTTCCGTGATCGAGTCCTAGTTTATTATTTTGTTGTGCGCTATAAGTACTATTGCGTTATTGTAATTTTAAGATTTGCATTTTGTATAATATAATATTCTCGTAGTAGACTTTAGATAATTGGTATCTTTTCTTTTGTATTCACGGAATTCTATCCAGTCAATTAGCTACTCCCTCCGTCCCAATTTGTTTGTTCCTTTTGGGGAAATGGGTTTTTAAGGGGTGTGAAAACTTTGTATTGAATTTTCTATTTTGTCCTTAAATCCAGTCAATATTACTGTGACCAAATTTGTGAGGCTAATTTATTATATGTAAGTCAAAACATATTCAATATGGATCTTGTTTGATAGATATCAATTAATTTTATTATAAAAAAATTTCAAAATCATAAAAACCGTTATAAAATAAAAGATAATAGACTAGCCAATTAAGATGAGAAAAGTACTTTTAAAGGGTAAAACTGGAAAGTGACCTTGTTTTGATGAATGTTTTTAGAAGGGGGACAAATATTTTGAGACATCCCAAAATGGAAAGAAGGACCAAGAAATTAGGACGGATGGAGTATAATTTAGGGTGTGTGTGATTAGTGGGTGGTTTAAAGCTGCTATTAGATAGATTTTCATGGAGTGGGCTATTAGTTAGTTTTGAAGAGTTATCGAGGGACATATTCCTTGGGTTATCATTAGCGTTATTTGTGAGAGAACGTATACTAGGAAAGGGAGAGCCGCAACAGTGTGGGTTTTTCTTAGTTGTCTTTCACTCTAGTTCTCGATTCTCGATCTTCCGTTGAGGTGGTATGTATCTACTCCTACATTCTAGTTCTTTGATTATACTTTGGGTCAATGAGGTTTCAGAGGACTTAATTCTTGATTGGGTATTTTATTGAAGGTTGTGGTGCGGGGTGAGAGAGAGAGAGAGAGAGTGTGTGTGTGTCCTGTCCATGGCTTGGGTCTGTGATTAGTTGCGTGCGACTGTGCATGGTGAACTGGTGATCGATGAAACAAGCCGTGAGCACGGTCAGTGTAGTGAGATGACGGAATTCCATAAGGTGTGTGATCTCCTAGGGTTATTTCCATTGGAATGTGGTAGAAATCTTAGTTGTAATTTATAGGGAAACCAAGTGATCTTAGGTCCACAAGCTGTGCATAACACATGTTGGGTTTAGATTGGTCCAAAACAATTGGGAATTAGGAATTAAACTTTGTGTTTCGGTGGGTTGTGGCACGAACTCGGCAAGTAACTAGTATTTTGGGTATCGATGGTTATAGTTCTAATTGGAATTAGGTTAGGTTTTGTGTTTAGTACTGTATAAAATCTGAACTTTTACAGTCTATATTCCATTTAGTTAGTCATTTTGTTTGTTTCAATTTTCTTTTACAGGTTAGTCTCTTTTTGGCGTGTTCGAGTTGTATTGTTTTTGGACTCAGGTGAGTGATTAAGTATGTTACGTACTTTCAAACTTTCTTGTGTCCCTTAAATTATTTGTTGAAAAATTTGGAATTGTTAATTGAAAAATATTTATATTTGGTTCTCTAAATTGACACGCGATAAAATGTATTCTTTTTTGTGAGAACTTTATGGATATTGTTGGGAACTTTTATTATTGGAAGACCAGGGAAATTATTCCTTTATATAGGTGACCCTGGCCATTAGGGAAGAGACCCGGGTTAGGCCGGTGACCCTTTTGCTCAATGGCTGTCTTTTCGCCGAATTGACTTAGGGAAGAGTACCACGGTTTGTCAACGCCTAGTGACTCTAAGTTCGATATTGGATCCAATTTTGAGATTATTATTTGTTGGCCATGGTACTATTTGGTTGTGGTTCCCCATTGTTATTGGATATCATATGTGATCACCATTAAAAATTTATTACTATTTTATCTATCGTGAGTGCCAAAATATGATGATATGGTAATTTAATTTTATTCATGTTTTAGAACTTTATTTATTATATATGCTTGTCATTCACTGAGCTTGTCAGCTGACGAATTTATTCCAACACCATTTTCAGGAAAATCAAATAGATAGGTGAGGACTCTGGCGACGTCTTGGGGAACTACTGTGTCAACCTCCGTAGGATATTGCATGCATCATAACTTTGTTATTTAATTTATTTGCTTCTGCACAGGGTTAAAACTTTTTGGTAAACGATTGGATTCATTTTATTGTTGGTGAAAATTTCTTATTGATGGTTCATGGGATGCTGTGCCCCATGTTTTGTTGAGACAATTTGGTTTAATTTTGTTTATTAATAAAGATGGTCATTTGGTGTACATGGATTATTCTATTTAGGCTTCGTGAACCATCTGTCAATTATGTGGTTCACGACCGGTCATTTCCCTTTTTGGGGCGTGACATAAAATACCAGTTTTTTCAATTTACCCAAACTAGGCCTTGAGAAATGTAGACACACACTCCACCAGACCATGACATCTGCGTCATTACCATTCCCTTATTCTTGTTCCTCTCCCTCTCATAATCATTTGGGTAAGAAAGAACTTTTTTGAATCTGATGACAAAGATTAAAATGAAAATAAGTGAAATAGATCAACCTTTATCTATTTCACTCCAAGTTAATGCTAGATAAAAAGGATTTCAGTTATAGTTTTCCTTGCGATGGCCCGGGACGAGGCGGTACTTGTGATATTTCAGCTTGGGATGCATTTCATTTGGCGGTTTTCTGGATGTTAAATACCATTGGATGGGTGACTTTTTATTGGCATTGGAAGCACATCACGTTATGGCAGGGTAACGTTTCACAGTTTAATGAATCTTACACTTATATTGCCTTTTCTTACAGCCGTATTTACGTTAATGCACTTCCCAATGATATGTAAACAAGGCATTTTTGGTCCTTTATAAAGAAGATAACCCACCAAAGCTCTGCACTGCTACCTCTTCGTTGGCCCTAGCTTTTTGACAGAAGACAACCGGAGACGGGTCGCAGCATTGGCTACCCATTGTCGTCAAATACACTCTTCCTATCTCATCGTGCAATCCATATTCCTCCCACCCACTTTGACCACCTAACGAACATAACCTGCCATCCTAACAACCTGAAAATTATTATTTTTAAGTAGCAGAAGCCTTTTTCAAGTGAATTTAGAAGCATGAGATGAATTTGTATCAAGAAAAATGACTTCCTAGGACCCCGGGTCAAGATACATGAGATGAAAATGCTTACCAAGTCTATAAAGTTTATGCTGCGATAATTATAGAGTAAAACAATATGCAATCACACAAAGAGTACCAAAAACTTACTCTTTATGGATATGGAAGGCAGTGCAGTAGCACGGGCCAGCGAAATTGGCAAGTGAGACAACTATGACAGAGATGCTAATGATACTGATGGCCACTAGAGGAACTTCAGGAAACTTATGACGTCGTTTGATCCCTGAAGGGTAATTTTGTACTAAAAACTCATTCCATTCTTAATTGTTCAATTTTATAATGGGTTTGAGTTATTGGGATGGACCGGCCCATGGATGTCTCAGATCTTAAAGATCAAGAACGGAGTTCCACCATGTAACCTGACGACCAGACAAATGGTGAAGATCTTTCAAAAGGCTGGAGGCCTACAAGCCCACCAAAAGAAGGCAACCGAATAACTAATGGCAGATTTGCCAAATAACCTTAACACTCACCTATCGAAGGACATCATCATAAACCAAACTTAACTAAATCAAATTGTGCGCTTTCGCATCGAGTTTCATTAAAGCATTGGCAGTTTTAATCAACTTCTCAACTTTTCAAAGCACGTCATCAAGTTCATCCCCATATTAGATTTCTTCTCCTCTAATAGTAGTCCTTTGAGTAAAACAACAACAAAACCCATCTAGTCTCTAATCATTAAGAATATGGGCGGGGAGATAATTGGGAATTCGTCAGAATTAATAGTCATTATCTATTTTTCCTCCTTTCTTATAAGTGAAATAGTTTTTTATACGATATATATTAACTTGATTATCTCAGTCGAATAAGTGAAATAGATAAAGGCACTGATTTTCATTTTAATATTCATCATCCCACTTTATTTCTTTTGAAAAATAGGTACGTGCCCAATCAACAAAGTGTTTGAACAATTTCAGGAAGCAAAGCATTCTTACAATGTGACCAATTAAACAACCAGCAGAACTACTTCTTACAAATAGTAGTCTTGCATGTCTTTAAGATAGCTATTGATTAATGGGAGGATCATTGAATGCGGTGGAATGTATGGTTGAGGCAATTGTTGCACAAAAAAAGTCAGAATAAATTCCAATTGAAGGAAGAAAAGGCGATTATTGGAAGCAGACTTAACCTTTGACAATATTTGCACAAAGTGGCTACTTTTAGAATACCACTAAAACCATGTCCCCCTAACCTTCAAGGACCAGAGGAGCTACACGAATGTTTTGTTATAGAATCATGTCCTAAAATAAAAACCGAAAGGTATCAGGGAGGCTAGGCCTAGAGACTTAAATCAATTTTTGTGCTCATTATCATGTCTCCTTCATTCATTTCCAGAGCATGTCACTAATGAGCACAACGTAGTAGTCCTTTGTATAATCCTAAAAACGTCTCAACTTCTTATTTGCCTCATAAATGCAATCAAAACTATCACCAAAGTAAACCAGTGGAGCAAACGATTGTCTAGGATGAAACCTCTAGTTATCATGAAGTAAAAAACACAAACCAATAAACAATCAAACAAAGAACACAAGATATTTACTTGATTTTTGCCGAATCGTGAACTTTAATAATGTACATCAACAGGCGAGAAGCGAGAGATGATTCACTATGAATGAGGATAGATCATAAAGAGCCGACTATATCCATCAATCTCAAAGAGGTACTTAGCATGTCACGCCCTCAAATTTGGTAAAACAAATACAAATAAAATTCACATAAAATAAGTCAAAAGTCATAATTTATCCTTTTGAATAGTCAAAGTCATAATAGATACATCCTTACCCTAAATAGTCAACGAGTTCTAATTACGGGTACCCATAATCCAAAAGCACAAGTATCAAGTTTAAGAGTTATTACATTAACCAAACCGTCAAAAGATTAATAAATAGAAGTTACAAAACCATCTTTCAAAAAAATATGTAGCAAAGATGGGAAAATAACTTCATGCTCGATGGGTCCAAAGCTATGCATCCACACTCCATGCATCCATCTCATGATCCTTGCTGAGTACCTAAAAATTTATAGGTTGAGCTCACTAGCCCAGTAGGAAAACCATTCTACTAACGCTAGGTGTATAATGATGATGATCACACCGGGATATGAAATGATTTAAATGAGATATGCAATGTATAACACGGGAAGTTGATACGAGTACTAAATGACCACAAGGCACCCATGTGTCCAAGTGTCCAAATATCATCAAAACACCAGAGTGGTTATAAAACACCTCGCTTCCAACATTTTATAGAAAAAAAAAATGTCATTTTGTTTTCAATAGGGAATAAATCCCTCTGCCGGATTTCGTGGGCTCCGAACACCCCTGCCGGATTTCGTGGGCTCCGAACACCGCTGCCGGATTTCGCGGGCTCCGAACACCCATGGCCAGGGACGCACTGAAAGGTGGCCCTAGGATTCATAGTCATTATTCTCAAAAACCTTCACAAGCATCACATTTCTTTATAAACACCTCAAATTTTTTTTTACCAAAAATGTTAACCAACTCAAAACGATGCATGTCCAATAAGCATAACTTAGTGTTCAATAAAATCACGTGTCAAATCCTTAGTTTAAGGGTTTCAAAGTGGATTTGAGTGTTATCGTAGTGCCACGGGTCAATCATAAGAAGATGTGGATGATCGGGAATCAAATGGACATCAAGGAATGGTCGAAAACCACCCCAAAGGCAAGGGTGACTGCTGGAAATTTTCGGACAAAGAAATGATGAACGAAGAATCGCAAGATTTTTCACCTCTAAGGTGTGGAATTTCAACCCAATCACAAATTTGATAGTTTAGGCTCAAAATAGAGATGTTATGCAACAATTAAATAAGAAGGGAAGTCAATTTCACTCACCATATCATCAAACAATAAGCACATTCATAGATCAAAGAATTGAAGTTGGGAAAACCCACAAAAAATGGGAAAAAACATGATTTACTTGAAATTGGTGAGCAAGACAAGAGTATGTGCAACAAATCAACAATATACAACTAGAGAGAGTAGAAATTTGTTCCCTACCTGAAGGTTTTGCTGAAAATGGTGGAAAAATGGAACCCTAGGTTGAGAAACCTTCAAATCCCGAAATCCAAGTGAGCTTGATGTTTCCAAGGTGAAGATCTTGAAGTTTTGAGGTGGATTTAGGTTAAAAGCATAAGGTTTGAGGTAGAAATGAAGAGAGAAGGTAGAGGGGTGATTTTAAGGCTTATTTCGTGGCTATGGAGTGAAAAAATGGGTATAGGACCCTATTTATAGGAGAAAATGTCGGGCTCAAAATTCGCAAAAAATGAGGCTGGATACCGGTATAAAAAAAAACCCATACCGGTATCTAGGATTTCTGACGACCCAAATGAAGCTAGATACCAGTATCAAGAAATAGCCATACCGGTATGTAGACTTTCTGACCCGCTGGATACCAGTATCAAAAAAAGGCCATACCGGTATCCAGATTTTTTTTTTTTTTTTAAAACCACATTTACCAATCTAGACTCCAATTATTTCTAACACAATTTAGAACGTTAATCCACTCATTCGAATTATTTAAAATGAGTAAAACATATAAAGAATCTCATAGAAATTTCGGGTCTTTACATAGCATGAAGGAAAACTCTTAGTCGAACTCGAAGGGAAATAAACGCGGGTGGAACTGAAAAGAAAATCCAAAACCCGAAAACTCCAAAATAGGTCCCCAAAAGGACAAAACGTAGAGTTCCACAATGCCTCTTAGACCAGCTCCAGCCTTTACTCGTATTTAAACTCTCATTTAAGTCTGAATAAAAACACCCAAAACAGAGCTCCACTCCTTCACCAAATTCAGAATCAAATTGAGTTTTACTCAAAAGTTTTACCAAATTTAGGGAGAACCAAATCTTGAACCAAATTTCTAACGGCTATATTTTGGTAGTGAGGGATGGTGATTCTTGGCGGTGGTTGATGTTGGTGGTGGTTGGTCGACTAAATCTGGGTCAATGATATGAGCTCGGCTGAAACCTTTGCTTTTTGAAATTATAGCTTCTTATCAATGGTCGGAATTTGGCCGACGTTAGTGAAGGGGGGAGAGAGAGAGGGGAATAAATGGGTTTGTGAATTTCTTTTAAGCAAATTTTGAGTAAAAATGGGTTGGGGATTGGAGTAAGTGATATCAAATCAAGCTTTTACTCAAGTAAGGGCCGGAGATGGTCTTGCCTCTTAAAGAGTAGAACTCAAAAAATCAAGTTGAACATACTTTTTTTTTCTTCTTAGAAAGGCAAGTCCAAACGACTTTAAAAACATATACGGCCTTGTTCGATTTTTGATGAAAACCCAAGTTCCGCTATCTGTGTCATCCGGACTTGATCTTGATGGATGGTGCGGACAAGGAATTATCATCTTGTTTGGCTTGGGTCTTAACGTGGATCCCACCACACATGTGAGAGATAGTGTGATAGTGAGTAATTGAGAGGGTGTACCTATTATTTTTGTTCATCAAGGGCGGTCGCCTGTGGGAAACTCAAACAGTGGGATTCAACTTTCAAGGCAAACTCAAACAGTGTGAAGTCAAAACCTATGGCAGTACATGTTTTTCAAAGTCTGTGTCAGCGGAGTATAATTTAGACAATAGTTTGTCATACATGCAGAGTCAAGTTGTTAAAATGTTATTCCCCCTATCGCCCAAACCCATGTTTTTATCTGGCCTTCCCCCTTGTTCTTCGGGAATAACAAAGTTAAAATATTACTACTATCAGTCTACTACCGGGTTTCAATCACTTGATAAAAAGTCACTACTTCTTACCGACCAATCATGTTCCCATGGATCCAATGAAGTTTTCAGCTGAAGTATGTGGAACTATAATAGTAGTAAGGACACATCACTCCACCAAATTACCAACCACATAATCCCACGTGACACTATATGATTGGTGGTTTTAATGTATTTCTTCTCTCATTACCAACTTCACAGTGTCACATAGACTTGTGTAGTTGGTGGTGTATCCGTAGCATTATTCGTAAAACTAGGCCCTAAGGTTGGCTAATTGGTTTTGACTCGGGACTTGAGGGTTTACTCTCAATATCTCTCAAGTAGAATTCACTAGTTCAATAATTCTTGGAACCACCTCACCTCACCTCATGCTTATGAGTGAAAAGGGATGTGGAGATGCTATTGGGATTAGTGTGAACCTACATAACTAGACTAAAAAAAGAAAGATACAAAAGTATTCTAGATCTATAAAAGTTTGAACCAAAACTTTGTTCAGTTATCAAACAGTATTCTCTGACTACGGAGGCTACAGCAGGAGAATAATATTGAGTAGCTCAAGTTCATCACCACAAAAAGGATTAAGATATTGATTAATCACGTGCCCGATCACATGATCCCGCTCTGAAACTATAACAACTAATCTTGAATTCTGAGTCATAACCAAAGAAGAGTCAAAACAAAATCACATGATCGATCCCACTTGCATCGGATCCTATCAGAATATATTTTAGAATTTTGAAATTAGATTTCTATAAATCAACACTTAGAGCAGTTAGAAACCTCCCATTCAAATCTCATCCACCCAGAGCTTGCTTAAAAACCCATCATCTTCTTCTTCTTCAAACACAATTTGAAGCTAGCTCGCTCAAGAAAAACCATGAAGTCCTCCTCCTATTCGAGATCACTAGCTGCATTTGTAATTGCAATTTTTTTGATTTTGCGTTCATGGCCAAGGAGTGGAGCAGAAGCATCGTCGCGGTTCCTACTTACGAAAGCAGAACCGGATTCATCATCATCATCGACAGGCAATTCAACACAAGATCTGAATATAGCGGGAGAGAGTAATTATCCAGTCCAGAAGGAGAAATCGAGTGCCGGGTGGATACCGCCGAGCACAGCGAACCCAACGCAGAATAAGCAGGGAGGGAGCTAGCGTCCGTATATATGTGCAATGCATGCGTTAGGGAATTACGTACTACAATTCTTTTGTGAGTTACTGGCCGGTAGTTAGAATTAATGTCGACATGCACAATTTTGGTGCACTGTACTGTACTGTACTGTAGTTTTCATTATCAATATCGATCAGATGTAAAATACGCAAGTTTTGTGTCTCTGTCTGTCTGTCTGTGTTTATGGAAGGAAGGAAGGAAACTCTCTTCACTTTCCAGTTTTGTATTACTACTATCCAAATTGATATTCACTCTTTCTTGTATTTTAGTGAAAATTTACACATAAAATTTTTACTAAAAGAAAGAAAAGATTGTGGATAACAATTTGCAGGGTGTAGAAATCACTCCCCAAAAATCATCATGCCTTTGTTTCTTCTTTTTTTTTTTGCTTAGAGGGGTAACTTGATTCTGTTTTCTAACTACCATTCTCATTCCTTCTCGTCTTTGAAATCGCAATGGAATGGTTTTGTCAGCAGGGGATCATATTTCACATCTCCTTTTAATTCTGTCTCTAACAATATCTGCCTATTTTGTATATGTCTAGGACGACTCTTTTGAAATGCTAATTGCGTCGTCTTCCTCTAGCTACATCCGAGCAAATTGGTGATTTCCATCATCATGTTATTGTACATTTTTGTCGGTTGTTGAATTTTTTTCTTGTATTTTCAGACTAGTAGTGTCTTTTTTTAGTCTAATAATATAAGTTTTCTTGGATCAAAAGAAAAGAAAAAAAAAAAATGCTACTGCTTCACGCTGTTGGAAGCGCAGCAATACTGGTTTTGCAATAGTAACCGTCAATGCAACAGCAACAACATGCTTATCAAGCTGTGACAGGCCGGGCCATGTTTTCATATCCAATCTTGTGTTCAAATTTGGATGCTAGAACAAGCAGCATAAGAATCCTAATCTGTATTGGGAAATACAACATTTAAAAAAAAAAAGAGCCAACCTTTTTGGTACTTAATACATATGCTAACCCGTAATGAAAGGGTTTTCATTATTCTACACTTAGGAAACGATACTACCAATCAATTCAAACTAGTCAGTACGATTGGGTCATTAACTCAGTCGCTGTGTAATTTGGTTTCAATTCTGTATCCACCGCCTAGCTCGTCTGCCTTTATGCTTCCTTAACAAGAAGAAGCCATAAACCTCCAAGATTTTGGTTCAAGATGTTGAAACAAGTTATTACATCCAAGTACGTGATTGTGTAACAAAACAAAAACGATTGCCTTGTCAAAGAGTCCAATACAAGAAGCAAATAACAAGCACCCAACAAAGCGATTTAAATCATACGCTTCCATAACTGTAACTAAACGCCCCACCAACAAATGGGAGATAACAAGGGGATTTTCTTCTCATAGGCGACTTATTACAGCCTCCACCTCAGAAGGGGTATACAAATGGTAAGTTGGAGCAACCTTTGCAATGTCAACATTATTGGGTGTTACCTGAGATCATACAATTAAAGAAAATGCACCATAAATATAGGTAAAGCCCAATTATATGAGAGGAAAAAAAAAAAAAAAAAAGGGACAACCAAACTAAATTCAGCATGATAAACCAGAGCAATACAGAGTAGCATACCTTTTCTTCCATAACTTGCTTCAAGATGGAAAGAGCTACTGTTTCGGCTTCTTTAAGTGATATGTCCTGCAAATAAACCACTGTGTTTTCAATTTACAATCAACTACTAGCAAAATCATACATGCAGACAGATCAGACAAAATGAAGAATTGACTTAATATTTGCCATGTGAGCCAGATAGCACGACTGCAGCAATTCACTTGTTCTCCTTTATTGATAAGTGATTGCAGCAATTCACTAATCTCAAGTCAAAAATATACCCTACTAGGCTCATTCGTCAGGCAAAACCGAATCAGCACTCTGAACCGGAGCAGATGGCCGAACACCACACATATGGCCAAACCACATAGCAAATGCCGAAACCCACCAAAATTGGAGCCGAACAATACCCACTCAGGCTGAACTGGTGGGTTCGGACACTCCCGGAGCCAGTCTTGGCCGGTATGACACGTTACATCGAGGAAAGCATCTCAGCCTGTGCACAAGTAACCGTTCTCATTCTTATCTGTAATGTCAGGTGTGATGTCAGCCGAACGGTTATGACACATGTCAAAGGATAGCTCATAGCATGTGCGGGTAACCGCCTCGATTCTTATTGTCAGGTGTGACATAAGCTGAGCGGTCACCGCGTGTGCTAGGCACGACGGTACTTGGAGGACAAGTCAAGCATTCACTATAAAAGGTACAAGATACTGCCTAAAGGGTATGCCTCTCTCCACTCTAAAAACCCTAAACTCTTGCTTGTACTTTCTTCAACTTCCTCTCACTAGACCGTCGGAGTGCCTTTCCGAACAAACCACGGTACGGTTAGGCACTAACACAGTTCTTTCGTGTGCAAGAAAGGAGCTCAGGTGGAAGCACTAGGCCAGACGGTCAAGCTCCCAATAGGAGGCAAGGCGAAGCCCTCAGGCCGAGCTCTTACCCTTAGGAGGAGCCCTCAAGTCTAGCTCTTACCCTCAGGTGGAGCCCTCAGGCCGAGCTCCCACCCTCAAGGCTAAACTCTTAGGTCAATTCTTCAGGCAAGTCAGAAGGTTTAAGGAAGGTTCAACCCTAGGATTGTAGCCCCCAGATAACCATAAGAACAAAAGTACGCAAATTCATTGAAAGTTTTTCAACAGAATGACAGGCTTATACTATACCTTGTTATATTGCTCCTGTAAAGAGCTGTCAGCACCTTCAGAACCTGAACCAATAGCTTTCGCATTGCATTGCCAGAAAGTGCCAGATGGATCTGTGTAGTATCTGTGGGACAGAGAATAATGAGCAATTATGAGAAGGATTGAAGACTAGAGAAATGTACATAATTTTTAATTTTGATGTTCCAATGCTCTAACGAGCATCCGCAAAAGCAACAGTAATTCCAGGATGTAGGTGTTCTAGGTTAGGCTTCCAGAGAAACCAAGCTAACAAGTAACAAGAGCTTGACTCAAGGAGATTGCTAGTGAGACATACAAACCAAGCAGCATCACAGTTTGTGCTTTGATACCAATATGTGCATCGATACCAAGATTAGTATGTTACTGAGTAATGAGCTTATAAACGAAAGGGAGGCTGTGAGGGGCTGAAAGTGGAGTGCCAAAAACAATTAGCACTTACAGGCTAGGTCCATTCTCATCATGGCCAGCAATCAGAAGAGATACTCCAAATGGTCGAGACTGCAAAAAAAACAAAACAAAAACATTAGAAAGGACATCGAAAAACTCCATCCGTCCCAAAAAATTTCTCCCTCTTTGGAGAACCAACATTTTAAGGAAAAACAATCATTAATCTTCGAAACATATGAATTTCCAATATTCCCTTCCTTTTACTTTTTCCCTCCACATCTTTTTTGTTCAATTTAAATATGGGGACGAAAGCCCAAACAGAAAATTGTTCAATTTTTCCTCCTTGACTAATCAAAATGGGAAAGGATTTGGGACATCCAAAAACAGAAAGATGGACCAAAATTTTGGGATGGAGGGAGTAGCATATTACAATTTCACAGACGATTAAAACTATTATCAAACAAAAGAATGTAGACTGCACTGGTATCTTTCAGAAGACACCAGGAAAGGGCTGAAAATCCTAACAGACGACACTTGCACTGCTATGTCTCAGGTTAACAGAAGATACACTGAATGAAATGCGTTCTCCTTATCTTCACATAATTCAACAGATGGAGTGGAATCAACCTTCCAGGCTACCCCATGGGTAGGTGAGACCAAAGTCTAGAATACTAAAGCCTTCTCAATATAATAAGCTATATATCCTTCACCAAACTTTCTTCATCCACTGTAGTAGAATGAGAATCCAAGATAAACAACAGATAACTTGGCATAGCTCATCATCAGCCCTAGATCCATACTCCAAGCCAAGAAAAATCGGCAGGCATCAGACTAACCTCACGTTCACTAAACCTTCAAAATTTACTCAACCAAAGCTGTTGGGCCACCATCCTATTCCCTCGACGTCACAAACCCATCCTTTGGAGTCCAACGCGTTAGGCCTAGTACCGAAAACTCCAGTTTGAGGTATTGTGTAACATGCATGCATGATAACTACAATGCGACACAGAGAAGGAAATGTGGGGAGAAGCAAGGACCAATAAAAAGTGTATACCTAGCGCAGATACAACTTTTTTTAGAGGTCCTACAGGCAACAACAACACAGTACCCCTCCAAAAAAATGCATCTCACAAGAGAAAATAGAAGATTTCTTTTTCATTGTGTGTTTTTAGAAGTAGAAGGCAATCTTCCTATCTTGGTAATATTAATGGAATCAAGAAAAATCGGGGACAAGAAATGCTAGTGAAGTGCCAGTTTAACTTTTTAGGAGGCTTAAATTAAGTAAAATGCTTCCACATAAGTCAGCAATTTCATCAAATAGAATATGAATCACCATATCAATTGAAGAAAGAATCACAAAAAAAAAAAACAGGCAGATAAAACCATTTGACTACGAATCACGAACAGGAAAAGCAACTATTACTATCTTAAAGATAAGCAGCTAACCATAGATTCTTCATCCCCTTCACCAAATCGCAAGGCCAAGTCACACAGAGCTTGCGTAGTAGACTCAACAGTCATGGGCTCACCATAGGAGAACCTGTGATTCTTTTGAAACAACATTAAAGGTCATTAACTGAGCAATGCTACAATTCTGAACCAAAAAAAAACAGAGCATCGGCAGTGATGATTACTTGAGTTTCAACTCGAGCATGTTCAACGAGAGTACGAGCATCAGCAATCAGCCCACTCATTGCACAGCCAATATGATCATCAATTTCCATAATTTTCTCCACACTACTGGGCTCCTGCATTTGATAACGAAAATAATCTATAAATTCAAACTACTTTAGAGCTCCCAATCCAACAAAAGCATTTACATGACGAAGATGAAATCAAGAAGTACAATTTACTCTCAATGGAAGGTACAATTCATTACAGTAACGCAATGGAGGCTTATCATATAGAACACATGGTAAGATAGGCTAATAGATGGGGATCTATCAAGAGACTCAAAATTCTCTCTTAGAATAGTACTTTTGCAGTATATCTGCACAGCCTTCGCTTAATCTACACATGATGTGCATGACCTTAATCTACACAGGATGTGCATGGCCTTAGTGGCTTTAGCCAACAGAAAATAACAGCACCGTTTCTATTCTGAACTCTGTAACGTTAGAATTCCGACTCCCTTTGGTCTCTGAGATTTTGTGTGGGTCCTATGTTTTAAACAACCTATTATAGTACACTGGTGGAACTCCGGAACTCTTGGAGTTAATTTCCTTCAAAGCTGAAGCTCCTAAGATCCAATCAGCCTTTTCTTTTCCAAGCAAACAACATTAGAATTTTACATTCTTTTTCCCCCAGCATACGACGTTAACATTTTTCACTTTTATTTTCTACAGCCAGACTCGCCACCATCTTCGCATATTTGCCACCGTCTCCACGTAGCCACAATCACCAACATAATTATCCATCATCTTCAGAAATTCCAGCATAAAAATTCTCTTTTTTACAGAGGGGAGGAAAGAAGGAATAATCAAGATGCAGACGTGGAATAAGTTTGCGTAGAAGAGGCAATAAGTTTGCACAAAATTGCTTAGAGTTAAGAGTTTTCTCATAATAAACAAGCCAAGCAACAATAACTAATAGGTAAACGATAATGCTGGTTCACTGACTACTCTACGCTCCACTGATGCAGAAGATTGCAAACCCCTCCCTCCCTCCCTATTTTTCTCGCACTTCATCATCAACAAAAGTGTTCACCTCTTAGGACTAAAATCCATCTTGTCTACTCTCTGCCAACGCCAAAAGATCTAGGTTTCTCCCCTTCTACGTTCTATCCTTCCACTTAAAATTAACCAGCCACGACGGCCTCCATCCAATTTGTTTCGATTAGCTCCATTCCTAACCCTTACAGAAAATCTCTCACTAAAAAACCCTCAATCTATACGTCCATATCCACTATAGAAAGAGAACAATGGAGAATATTCTTATTGAAAACAAGAGGAAAATTAACTTGGTCCACTTTTGCCATTTCTTGGCATCTATCATCTTAATCTTGGCATGTTGAAGATCATCCCTTTCACAGTTAGATTATATGGATATAGATCCCTACTAAAATTGAATGGTGCCTACGGTGCTTGATTCTAAGATCAACAGCAAATTATCTGCGCACATTACCATAGGTCCCTAAAAAGAAGGGGGTCAATCTCATTATATTTGCAGAAGCAGCAAAACGAAGATGCAGAGCCAACATCGAAGAAGGGTCACTCAGCACACCCAGATTAGTCCTAAATCGATCGCCTTTTCTTGTGTTCACAATGATCGGACCAACAAGTAGGAAGGACTGAAATGAGAGAGTAGAAATAGGAGCAAATGGGAGAGCAACGGAAGAAGCATAGAAAGTTGACAAGAGGAACAAGAATAAGGGCACAATAGTAAGATTGTGCTCAAATGTCATGACATTTAAGGAACTCATCGTGGCAATATCCCCACCCTGACTAATATTCAACGCTAACTATAATTTTCTCGTAAAAGAGGTCTATAAACACCAGCATGCACCTTTTTCCTTTATGCAATCACTTCAATTACAACCAGCAATGGGTTTTACACTTCTACTTAGACGAAAGAAAGCTAATATATCAAAGTACGATGATATCAAGAAATCCGTACTTAAACTTAATATCTGGAGCAATTGGGCTGGCGTAAAGCTTTAAAACACCACAGTGGTAAATAGAAGACAGAAATGAAAAAGGGAAGAGATGGAAGGAAAGCAGGCGGACCAGGAGTGGAGAAGTGATACGCTTCTCAACAGCAAGAACAACGCCCTCCTTGGTCTTCAACCCAATTGCAGTGGAACCCAGCTGTTATAATCAGAGTAAACAAAACCAAAAGTGTCCTCTTAGTGAAAAGTCGATCTAATATTCAAAGCAATAATTGTGGAAGAAAAAATGTAGTGGAATTGGGCACAACAGAGAAAGTTAGCAGAGGTTACCTTAATTGCCTCAATAGCATATTCAACCTGAAACAATCGACCTTCTGGAGAGAAGGTATTGACCCCTCTATCGTATTCGGTCCTTCAATTACAACACAGACAGATAATTTTGGCAAGGAGAAAAACATAATAAACAATGAAAAGTATTATACACATCGACGATCTAAAGAAGAATTATAAAAACCCTAGATTAGTAGTCAGAATGAGAACTAACCTAGTGAGAAACATCTTCTATTAGCTCAAAAACCTCAAAGTCTGCACAACAAAGACCAAAAAATGCATAAGGAGAGGAATGTATGAATTCCTCGCTATCTCTGGGTAGATTTCCACAAAATACAAGCAACAATAATAAGGTCAGGTGGGTAAATCAACTCACCGGTTTCTGTTAGCGGAGAGAGTAGATGTCGAGATTTTTGCGGGAGATAAGAGAGGGAGAGAGCAGCTAATTTATGTGCGCTTTGCTGAATGGAATCCTTTGTACTTGCTGTGCAAGACAACTATGGTGGGAGAGAGTTAAACAGCTAATGGAGAAGCTAATCAGCCCGTAACTAGTAGGAGTAATAAAACTCGAGTCCAGAGTTTCCTTTCGGGCCCAGTGTTTTGGAGCCATGGTTATTTCACAAATTCGCCCTATCCAAGCTGATGCAGGCCCATTAAACAATTCCCCGACCTCACTTGAAAATCAAATAGTAATGTTCATTTAGATTTGGACTTGAGAATTTTTTAATGCAATGGTTATTTATCATAAGGCTAGGGCTTACACATACATAGGATCCACATTATGTGAAAGGCCTTAGAAATAATCAGTGTATTGATTTTTTTTCGCCCTGATTTGTGGTCCTACACACTCACGAATAATCCTAATTTCTATTCTAGGATTGTAGGGTTTTTTCATAAACAAAAGGACAATGCGACACCCACAACTTTATAATACAATCTAACACAACAATGTTCGGAACTATTGGATGCACAAGACAGTGACAATTGTGTCTAGAGTTGTCTTTTAAGATTTTTTTTTCTAAACAAAATCTCGATTAGCAGTGTCTCAATGGGATCTGGATCCTCTATGACGATTTCTCTGTGAGGATCTTGTGAAGGCTTTATTGTGAGCTTGACGACACACTAATAAAGAGATCCAACGACTCACAACCCTCTTCCTTGTTTCTAAATCAAAACGGCACTGTTTCATGGGAAAAAATATGACGGAATGGCAAGCCACAAACAGCCGTTTTCTTCTTCCGTTTCTTTGTTTTCTTTCGTGCTCAAATGTAGATAATCGGACACTAAAAATGGTTTTAAAGTTTTTCTGTCTCTTTTAGAGTTTGCTATGGATGAGTAAGCATGAAATAACTGAATTCTTATTGTTTTTCATTATGTGTTGACTCCCAAATCTTGTTATTGAATTTCGGAAAAATCAACTTAGCTATATTTTTTTTGGTCATTCGTCATTGCTAAAAAAAATACTTGGCAAGAGGGGAAAAATAAGGTAGACATTTGTTTTTTCCTCTCTTTTTTTTTTTAAATCAACTTGTTTATTAGTTTTTGCAAACAAATTCAACTTTTGGGAGTTCTTATGTCAAAGACATATCATATACACACAGACCAAAAAAAAAAAGGGGCCAACAAAAGGAGTAAAATGGAAATTAATAGAGTAACCATTCCTATTAACAGGATTTCATCTTCTAATTTGATAATGAAATTCTCTTTTCCGGTAAAAAAAAAGGAGAAGATTAACCATGTTCCTCGATGTTTTACCCACTTTGGGTTTTCTTTTTGCCGGAAGAAAACAAGAAATGGAAGAATAAAACTAACGTTAGTTGCTACCTTCCATCACATTTTTTCTCAATAAAATGGTGTCGTTTTGATTTAGAAACAAGGAAAAGAGTTGTGAGCGTTGAATCTTCTTTTTTGATGTGTTATCAAATTCATAGCAAAATTCTCATAAAATCCTCACATAGTAATCCTCCGATCTAGAAAATTTCATTTTGTTGGATCTACTAGATTAAAACTTTGTTGCCATTTCAAAAGGTATGATGTTGACAATGCAAGCTTTGTAGTAACCTTTTCTTTTTTCCAGTAGGGATTACTTGTACATTTTTATCCTGGAAACTTCATTGTCACATCTTCATCCATCAAAAGACGAATAGCCCTTCCGGTTACTACACCTTCGATCCTTTGTTTTTTTACTCCTACCGCACTCCTGCCACTGCAGCATGGGGTGCACGGGGGCTGTTAGAGATAAATTTGAATAGGTTAATATTTTCTATATCTTTCTCAACCTTCTGAAGAGGTATTATATAAGATTACAAGATGTACTGCACATAGTACACAAAGCTAATTAAGGAATACATGTAGTACAAATAACTAAGTAAGGAAATAAAATAATATCTACATGATTCACGCTAACACTCCCCCTCAAGTTGGTGCATAGATATCTCCTATGCCCAACTTGCCGAGTGAATCCCAGAATACTCTCTCAGATACTGCATGTGTCAATATATCCGCAAGTTGCTCTTCTGACCTTACAAATGGAATAGCCACCAGACCCTCATCCAATTTCTCCTTGATAAAGTGTCGATCAACCTCTACATGCTTGGTACGATCATGCTGAACTGGATTGTTTGCTATTGCTCGGGCAGCCTGATTATCACAATAGAGTTGCATAGGACCTCCTACCTCGATGCCTATCTCGATAAGTAACAAACGCAGCCAAAGAAGCTCACAAATTCCTTGAGCCATACCTCGATACTCGGCCTCAGCAGCTGACCGTGAAACCACATTTTGTTTTTTACTACGCCAAGTGACCAGGTTACCACCCACAAACGTGAAGTAGCCTGAAGTAGAACGTCTATCAGTTATGTTGCCTGCCCAATCTGCATCCGTGTATCCCTCAATCCTCAAATGCCCATGTTTCTTGAACAACAGACCTTTGCCAGGAGCAGACTTCAAGTACCTCAGAATCCGCATTACAGCCTCCATATGATCCTCACTTGGGGAGTGCATGAATTGACTAACAACACTTACTGCATAAGCAATATCAGGTCGAGTGAGGGATAGATAAATCAATTTTCCAACTAACCTCTGGTATCTTTCTCGATTAGTTGGAGCTTGATCAGGGTATATCCCTAGATGATGATTCTGCACAATAGGAGTACTTGCAGGTTTACAACCCAACATTCCAGTCTCAGTCAACAAATCCAACACATATTTTCGTTGTGACAAATAAATGCCACAACTAGAGCGAGCAATTTCAACACCTAAAAAATATTTCAAACCTCCCAAGTCTTTCATATCAAACTTAGATGCTAAATAACCTTGCAGTTTCTGGATTTCATCAGTATCATCACCTGTGACAATCATATCATCAACATAGATAACCAACAAAGTAACCTTACCACCCTTTCGTTTGATAAACAATGTATGATCAGAATTTCCTTGATGATATCCATATCTCTTCATGGCTTGCGTAAATCTCCCAAACCATGCCCGTGGTGATTGCTTTAGCCCATAAAGAGCCTTCCGCAACTTACACACCTTTCCTGATCCATTGGCCATCTCATATCCTGGTGGAAAGTCCATGTATACCTCTTCCTTCAAATCTCCGTGTAAAAAGGCATTTTTTACATCAAATTGCCTCAAGGGCCAATCAAAATTGACTGCTAGGGATAGTAATACCCGAATGGTATTCATCTTTGCCACTGGTGCAAACGTCTCCTGATAATCCACACCGTATGTCTGCGTGTATCCTTTTGCTACGAGTCGAGCCTTGTACCGATCAATTGTTCCATCAGCTTTATGTTTAATGGTAAAGACCCACCTACATCCCACCGGTTTCTTGCCTCTTGGTGCTGAAACGATGTCCCAAGTTTTGTTCTTCTGCAATGCCTCCATTTCTACATCCATAGCCTCTCTCCATTTTGGATCCTTCAAAGCCTCTTCAACTTTGCTAGGAATTTGGACTGCAACCATCTGATTCACAAATGCTTGATACTGTGGTGTCAATCTATGTGAGGACACATAATGAGCAATAGAGTACTTTGCCTTTCCTTAGGAGAGAAAACTGCTTCAGGCGGATGACCGCGATTCTGTCTAGGAGGCAACTGATAAGACTGTTCAATTGTTATAGGATTCGAAGAAATATTAATGTCCAAATTACTTACCTCAGGAATATCCATGGGAGCATGGGCAGGTACTGTAGAATCACGAGAGGGGGAATCATCTACTGAGTCAGCAATCACAATATCAGGTGTAGCAGATAACCGTTCAAGAGTATTCGGTGGATCAGACACATAATCATCAGTTTCAGCCGTCGGTACAGTTTCAGCAGGTACATCTTCTAATATGACCTCAAACCAATCAGGTCCATCAATTTCAACCTGTGTCTCCCCCTGAAGGACATGATTGGACATGGGAGAAGCAAAGTACATTTCTGACTCCGAAAAAGTCACATCCATAGTAACATAAGAGCATCGAGTGGGGGGATGAAAGCACCGGTATCCTTTTTGTGTAGGAGAAAATCCTAGAAACACACACCGAATAGCGCATGGGTCCAATTTGCTCCGTTGATTTTTGTGAAGATGAACATAAGCCACGCACCCAAATATGCCGGAGACAAATTTAAGTGGGTTGTTAGAGGTACATAAGATGCCAAGACATCCATGGGAGTGTGAAAATCAAGAACTCGAGACGGCAACCTATTCATCAAATAGATAGCATATTGGACAGCATCAGCCCAATAACTCTTAGGTACCGAGGCACCAAGGAGAAGGGCTCTTGCAACCTCGAGAATATGACGATTCTTACGCTCTGCAACACCATTCTGTGCGGGAGTTTGAGTACATGAAGTTTCATGTAGCATACCATGATCTTGAAGGAACTGAGAGAGTGCAGAATTAATATACTCCCCACCATTGTCAGAGCGAAGAACCTTGATTGTTAGAGAAAATTGGGTTTTGATCATTTGATGGAAAACCCGAAAAATAGAGCTAACATCACTCTTATGTTTCATCACATACAACCAATTCATGCGAGTGCAATCATCCACGAAAGTAATAAACCATCTAATTCCTGTTGGAGTAGTCACGGGAGAAGGACCCCATACATCAGAATGAATTAATCCAAATGGAATAGTGCTTTTATTAAAACTCAAAGGATAAGGAACACGATGACTCTTAGCCAAAATACAAACATTGCATTTGAACTCAGAGTCTTGAACATCCTGAAATAAGTCCGGAAGCAAACGACGTAAATAACCAAAAGAAGCATGTCCAAGACGACGATGCCATAACCAGATTTTCTTGCACTTATCATCTATTGTCCCACGACCTTGAGAACTTCGACTGGTTGCAACATCATCCACATAATATAATCCCCCTCTCTTAGTACCACGCCCAATGATCTCCCGTGTCTGGATATCCTGAAGCAAGCAAAACATAGGAAACATTAATACAACACAATCCAATTGTTCAGTAATTTGGCTCACAGATAGTAAATTGTTCGACAAAGTGGGAATGAGTAAGGTATGGTGCAAAGATAATGATGGAGTGAGAGCAATTGAACCAGCCCCTGTAACATGAACAGTATCACCACTGGCGGTAATAACATGGTCCTTGCGAGGGAAGGAAACATATTGAAATAAGGATTTATCGTAGGTCATGTGATCAGTGGCGCCTGAATCAATTATCCAACTTGGGTCGCGATCGTTGGATGAAATTAGAGCCTTGCCCAGGTTGCCAATATCTGAATTAGAATCTTCGAGAGAGAGATGACAAATATGAGAAGCGTTCTGGTCAGAGGGGATGCGATGAGACACAGCAGACTTGCGGCTCGAGTCAGCGGAAGGTGTTATGCCAGTCGCCATAGTAGCAGCAATGCCAGGTCGGCGAGTAGTGCGTTCACCCTTGAGTTGCTTACGGCGTTCCAAATACCAATCAGGAAAACCATTTTTCTTGAAACATGTATCGACAGTATGTCGAGTACCATTACAAAAAGTGCACCGCAAGGCATCCTTGTTTTCCGCATCAGAGAAACGAGGAGGCCGAGAGATTGGTGGACTTGGTGCTTTGGAGACCATGGCCACAGAAGAGAGATCACCAACGCTACTAGAGCCGAGCATAATATTCTGGCGTTGGGCCTCACGACGAATATAGGCAAAGGAATCCTCCAAACCAGGAAGCGGCTTGAGCCGTAGAAAATCACTTCGAACTTTATCAAATACATCGTCCAAGCCAGCCAAAAAATCGTAGATACGATCTTTCATAATTTCATCTTGACATGCCTTAATATCAACAGAACAAGTCATGGAAATAGGGCGGCGCTTATCGAGTTCTTGCCATATAGCTTTGAGTTCGGCAAAATATACAGGAACCGGGCGACCACCTTGTTTGATGCGGGTGGCCTTACAACGCAACTCATATAGTTGGGAATCGTCGGCTCCATCGTAATACATCTGGGAGACACCCCTCCAAACGGCGGCAGCCGTAGGAAGGCCAAGAAACAAGCCAAGAAGATCTGGCTCCATCGTTTTCACCAACCATCCTTTGACAATGGCATTCTCCCTCTGCCACTTCTGGAAACCGGGATCAGATTCGGCAGGCTGAGGAATATCGCCTGTCAAGTAACCCATTTTTTCTTGACCGGTAGCATGTAACTCCATCATCTGGGACCAAATAGTGTAGTTCGAGCCATTCAATTTAAACCCAAACAGAATGGCGGTAGAGAAGTCGCTTTGGACAGTCACCACTTGGGCATTGCCACTGGAGTGCGCCAAGGATTTTGAGTCACTCCCTCCAGACATGATTAACACGAGAAGCACGAAAAACGGTAGGGTTTTTGATCGGATGTCACTGAGCAAGAAGCGCAGAGACGGAATTAGGTTTAGGGATTTTAAGGTTTGCTCTGATACCAAGATAAATTTGAATAGGTTAATATTTTCTATATCTTTCTCAACCTTCTGAAGAGGTATTATATAAGATTACAAGATGTACTGCACGTAGTACACAAAGCTAATTAAGGAATACATGTAGTACAAATAACTAAGTAAGGAAATAAAATAATATCTACATGATTCACGCTAACAGTTAGGTCATCCGTAATGGTGGAGTTAAATCCACAAATTAGTTAGATTCTACCACAGTTAATTGACTTTTTCATTTTTTTCTCCCGTAGTAGTGTAGCTACCGTGTAGTTATTGTCCAGCAGTGGTTAACAAAAGTCACGCCAAAAATTAACTGTAAGCCCAAAAGGAGTTACAGTCAAATGGGCCCCCATTTGAAAAGCAAAAAAATTCAGGAGAGAGGAAGGAAAGAGGAGAGAGAGAGAGAGAGAGAGAGAGAGAGGGGGAGGGAAAAAATACCCCACTTCCCCCCTAACCCCACCCACCCCCATCCATCCCGATTAGGGCGGGTTTTTTTTATCAATTTTTCGGGTACATGGGCGGGTAAGGGGGAAAAATAGAAAAACCCGGCCGGGTTCGGGTCGGGGTCGGGTTTCTATTACCCCACCCCATTACCCGCGCCGAAATATATTTATATATAAAATTATACTTTTATTTTAATCTAATTATCATTATACGAAAGATATTATAATTTTATCCTAATTTTATTATCATTCTACTAAAAAAACTTTCATTCTTACCTTAATATGTTAACCATTAGCCTAAAATATCACTTTATTTATAGGTTTTTATTTTTATTTTTCTTTTAGATTAATGAATTTTTAAAATTTCTTACGAAGCGGGGCAGGGTGGGTAAACCCGTTCCCCGATCGGTGCGGGAACGGGGGTACCCAAAAAATACCCGGTCGGGGTCGGGTCCGTGGAGTAATTTTTCGCCTGAGGTGGGTATCAAAACCCGCCTGCATACCCCATTCCCATTGCCATCCCTAGAGAGGGATGATCTGACACACGAAAGCGACATGCAAGAAATGGTCTGACACACAGCTCTCTTTCTCACCGTTTTTTTACACTTTAAGAATATTTTAACAACACCACTACAATACACATTAACTTAACGACACATTTTTTTCATAACAACACATAAATGGGACCCACTTTTTATACTTTTGTGTCATATAACAACACAAATTTAACTTCACCACTACGGATGGCCTTACGCCCCCACCACTGACAAAGCCACTACCCTCGACCCCACACCCCTTTCCCCCAATACCCCCACCCACCCCCTCCCTCCTTTTTCGACTCAAAACCTTTTTTTTTTCTTTTAACTTTATTTACCTATAACATACGTGTTTTTTTTTTCTTTTTCTGCTCACATTATATTTGCAAGTAAATTACTTTTTTTAATTGACATTTAAATTTGAATTTATATTTAGGAACTTTGTATTATTTTAATTAGTTAATTAATTTGTTTTAACAATGAATAATATATTAAAAAACTTATAAAAGTAAATAATATTACAATCATAGTTAAAAGTAAATAAATATTACAATCACGTTTTAAAGTGTCTAAAATATTACAATCACGTTGACAATGTTCAGCCCTAATCAATATTACCTCCAAATTGTGGTCCGTGCTTGCGACCTTTGATTGCATTGCAAAAGTTATTTCCCCAAGCATAGGGTTTAGGTCGGCAGTAGCATGATACCAGTAAGTCCGGGTCGAGTCCACAGAGACCAAATGCGCCGAGTGTGAGTGTCAATACGCGACTGTTGGTCTTAGCCTTAAAGCAACAAACCTGGCTTGTAGTTTTTTTTTTTTTTTTTTTTGGGGGGTGGAATTCACTTAACTTCGTGAATGACGCAAGATTTAAAAGACAAATTAAAACAAGGCTAAGTCAAGGGGCTCACAAACACCCATGCCTTAGGCCAATTCATTCTCCTCTAAAATAACCGGCTCGAGGTCATCGTTAAACAACCCCAACGGAAGATTTGGTTTTTAAACTTCGTTTGACTAGAAATGGTGTTTCACAAAGTGTAGGATTCTTGTGCCATTTATACAAACATTTGGATTGACATCGCCCTAAGCATCACACGTGCCAAGCGGTCAAGCCCTTGGTTATGTGTGATTAAAGAGATTAACAAATTTCAATTTTGATACATCAAGTCATTCTGTACTCTTTGATTAACAAGCAATGTTTACATTATGGCGATGAGAGCAAATGAGCCTAAGTCACGGGGTGTTAATCACCCCATGACCGAGCCTATAATGACTACTCGATCATTAATAAGTAAAACATGCCTATTTTTATAAAAGAAATAAAGAACATGACAATTGACTTGATAAACTTAATTTTAATGGAGATCCTAAGCTTGCCTAACACTTTATACTTTAAGAAATTAACTAACGACCAATTGAAACAAGTGTTAACTAAGGAAGAAACTAGAACAACATGAACATTAAAAACTTGAGAAAATTAAAAATAAACTACATATATTGAAAGAGCTAAGCAAGAGTAGCAAAATTAATAAACGACAAACTTACGGGAGATTAATGGTTACACGGGAATTTTAGAGAGAGAAAGCTTCAAAGTCCTCCAATGGAGGAGAGAGGGAGGAGCTAATTTAGACTAAAAAGAAATAAAATGAAAAGTGAGGTAGAAAGAGAGAGGAGAGAGCCTATATTCTTTCAATTTCTCACTCCCAAAAAATTCTAAAAAATCTTTAAAAAGTAGACTTTCTATAAGTGGAAAGTCCAAAAAGCAAGTTCAAAAAAATCATAATTTTGGCTTGGTATGGATACCTCTCAACAGAGGTATGGATACCAGTGATTTTGCTTATATGCGACTAGAGGTATGGATACCACCCATCAGAGGTATCCATACCAAACTGTCTGCGACCAAAGGTATGGATACCACCCATTAGAGGTATCCATGCCAAATTGTTTGCTCATCTGGGTGCAAAATGTATGGATACCCTCCATCAGAGGTATGGATACCAACCTGAATTTTCTTGTTTTCATGTCTTGGTCCCCCCTAGGTCAAATGTGATGCTTCCGGACTTCTTCCAAAACACTTCTAATCAATTTCCAGCCTTTAAGAGGGACGGTACTTGGTCTTGTGGATGCTTGATCACTCTTGGATTCACCGGGAGTACTTGTAAGCTCGAGATATGACTTGGCCCACCGGCTTGACTTGTGACTTTTGATTTCCCGGGCCTTAACCGAATCTTCATTTCTTGGCTCTTGAGGCCCGGTGTTGGCATGTCATGGGGCACGTGGCCCTTAGTACTTAGGATTGTTCCCAATGCACTTCAAAATGCGCTTATTTGCGTTTTTCATCTGTAACTGTCAAAAACAACACTACGCACATATCAAACATATAAGGCGCGAAATCGTGCGTGTGTGTGAACAAAAAGAGCTAGATAAAGCCTGGATATCTACAATAGTAGGGGCTTATCATCACGGCACGACGCCTTGTATGTTGTACCACAATTGAACACGTACGTTATAAGTAATAGCCCATCATGCAGCTTCATCCAACGCATTCAGCCACCACCATATTGGGATGGGTGGTACAAGGTGATGAGGGTGCAAAAAAAGTTGCACAAAGTGATTGTTAATACGAGCAATAGCTATTTCTTAGCGTTGTTGGATTGAAACTGGACGAGATGTCAAGGGCAAAGTGAGTAAAACAATTTCCAGCATTCACGTCAAATGTATGTAGTACAATATTGTACCGTGATTCGATGACTACTCCCAAACTCATACAGTCCATCCAATTTGGCTGTTGAGCCATAGGCATCCAATAGGTCAGTGACCGTACTACATCACCTACCATATTTTCTAGCGGATAAACCACATTGTAGAGATCTCTATTCTAATTAATTTCTTGGATAAAATCTTGTCGTACTTGAACCCAGCCCTCCTCAGTGTCATAGATATGCGTTGCTATTGCCCTGAATCCACAATGACCATCACCTTTGATATCTTTGGTGTGGGACATATACTGCTGAAATTGCCAAGGTAAATATTTAATGTAATTAACCTCCTCCCTCTCCCTCTCCACCCTCTCCTTTTCCACCCTCTCCTTCCCTGCATTTTTCCATTTCCCTTTCCCTCTCAATGTAGATGCTTCTGTACAAGATGGTATGCGACATCCACTTTGCTCAGCTTTTTTTACAAGTCGACCTCTATGTTCAATGTTGTATGATGGGGCTCGAATACTGTTGTGAGACGAATCTGCCATATCCTTAAACCTATCTATCATATGCTTTCGCATACGTGGATTCATCCCTTGTAATATGTCAACCACATGAGATGTCTCGTCGGGTTGTTCTCCCTCATCATTTAACTCGGCCGCGTGTATAGAGAGCCCACGCCAATGAAAGTGGATACTAGATAGCGGAATTGACATGCCGTGGGAATGATAAGCCCTTAAATCGTGCATACATGGCAATCCGTGTGTTGTTTTGATCAAACAATCGCAACTGCCGCTTGGGATGGAGTTGGCATCTGCAACGGATTGCAGCGGTAAATCGATCAACTCCAATGCATATAATGAGACGCGACACCTTATTTCATCAAACATAGTGTCACGTAAATGGTTGTGGCGTGGAATGTTGACAGATTTCTCGAATGACTTCTCAATTTTCCCAAACTGATTTGTCAACATATTATCTATGCGTTCAAAAGATGTTTGGAGTGATGATATGGTTGTACCCCCCAAATAGCACTTTAGCTTTGAATGTGCAGACTCGACCCTGTAATAAAATAATGCACTTTGTAGTGTAGTAGAATATAATGCAGAAAATTTAACTCGTAAAATTATAAAATGACTATACCTTTGACTTGAATTGCTTTCAAGGTGCATACATGTATCTGTCCGTGCGGTAATAAACCGCTCTTTGTACGGCTTTAACCATGTATCCGCAAGATAAGTTATGACACGTGTATATTGGCTATACTCTTCGCACATGGCAGCCCACTTATGTTGGTGAGACGAAGTGCTCAATGAATGAATAAGGGACTACCATGAATTGCAAAAGTCTGGAAAGAATAGACCAAGCACAGCGTTGCAGTTCTTCATTACGCATTGATTTATGTGTCAAATGCAAAGGATGTGACGTGTCATGGGGAAACATGTTTCAATGGCGTTCATAAGTGCCAAATCACGATCTGTAACAAACACCAATGGCAACGATGCCCCCTTTCCAACCATCCACTTCTTTAAGGTATACAAGGCTCAGGTACATGTATCTTCCCTCTCATTATTAAGATATGCAAACACAAATGAGAAAGTTAGATTTGTGGATGTGATACCCACAACCTCCAATAGTGGTTTCTGATACTCATTGGTTTTGTATGTGGCATCAATTACCAACACGGATGAAAAGTTGACAAATAGCTCTAGACTTGTAAAATGAACCCAAACAATATCTGTGATTTCGTTGGTGTCTTGATTTGTCCTAAAGTCATGGAGGAACCCATTCTTAATTAATTACTCTAACATAGACTGAGTAGTAGTTAGACCATCCTGTTTGGCTTCTTTGTTTATGAAAATGATGTTGTAAATGGTTCTAATTCCCGTAGTGTTTGACGAGTCTTTTTTATTCAAAATACTAAGAATTTCACGAGGTGCGATGTTGTTGGCCATCTTGACCACAAATTGTTTCTCCATTGGTTTTAGCATTGATGGGTACTCGTGGCCTTCAATATTTTCTATTTGTTCATGGTTATGGAGAGCACATGAAATCCTTAAACCCCACTTGGTACTGTCTAGAGGTATTGGTATACCTCGCAACTCAAATGGACACTCACATTTTTTAGTCCCAGTATTCCTATGCAATATTAGTCTTTCAGTCTCACGGTGTGGTTTGTACTTTCCTCCTCTCTCACAACGAAGAATGCATCTTGGCAGCTTGCCACCTTTTAAATTAGCAGATTTATTAATAACCACCACAATACCATTTTCGAGTCCAACTCTCTTCACCCAAGTTAACATATCTTATCTACTTTAAAAAATCTATAAAAAAAAAACAAAATAACGAATATGTATAAGTAAAACATTATCCAACCTTATCATATTTATCTACTTTCAAAATGAATGACGAATATTCATAAGAACAACGTAAATAACTAACCTGATCAGTGCTAAATTCGGGTGTAAATAACGAATATGGGTCAGTTTGCTCTTGGGATTTAATCCACCATCAATATAACTATAGACCAAGATAAAGCATTTAGAGATGAAAATGAGTGAAATGAACTTAGCCTGAAGCTACTGCTTCAGGTGTTGAATGAAAAATACTCTTTTGATATATTTGAGTCATTGTAAACCCATTGTTGATATTAAGAACCAACATCAGCCTACTGACTTCCCTCAAAAAGATCTTGTCCACACTAATTAGGTAAAATTACTACCTTTTGAGCTTGAAATGGATGATTTGAATGGTGAAAAAGGGTTTTGGATGGATGATGGAAGTTTGGTTGAGGCTTTTCTGTGGTTTTTGGATGTTTTCTAGGTGAGTGAGGTGGTTGAAAATGGCTGATTTTTTCAGAAAAATGGTGGAACCTCTTCAAATGAGGGGTGTGGAGGTTTTTATAAGCCTTTAAAGGTTGGTTTAGGCCTTCTAGGGGTCATTTTAGGGGTTCAATTAGGCTAGACGCTCCTCCCTTTGCAGAATCAGCCAAAATCGCATCATAATCATTACATCCCACTCAAAATTTAAAAATTCTGGAAAAATGCTTCATGCGCCTAAAGGAGCCCTTCAGGTGCCTTAAGGATGGTTCAGGCGCCTAAAGGGAGTGCTTCAAGTGTAAAAGGAAGGTTCAGGCGCTTGAAGGGATGTGCTTCAGGTGCTTTAAGAATGGTTCAGGTGCCTAAAGGGAGTGCTTCAGGTGCAAGAGGAAGGTTAAGGTGCATGGAATAGATTTGACGATTTCTTTTGGTTTTTGATTTGGAAGTGTTTTGTAGGGTTTTGGATAGATTTCAATCATCCCTTCTAAGCTCGAAAACGTGTTCGAAAGTCCATTTTCATCATCGGGAATGCTATGGATTTTCGTAGGCCCAAATTGGGGTGTCTACACATACTCCTGCCCCTATCCTAACCCTGACGGGTTTTTCAAAATCACCACCTGCCCCTACCCATTACCCAAAAAAATAGTAAAAAAAACCCTACCCTATCGGGGCAGGGTAGGGCAGGTTTAGAGCGGGATGGGTTGAATTGCCATCCCTAAATATATGGTCCCACAGTGATAAAAGTTGTCTTTGTAAAGGCGAGGCCAACAGAGCCTTCCTATGGGTACACTATTTGGTGACACATCAAATGCATTGTGTGGGACCCATTTCAAAATTCCACATAAATGATCAGAGCCGCTTAATTTATTCAAAATATGTTTATAAGGATCCCTATAAAAAAATCTGCTCCGTCGGATAACAATAAGAGCTTAATTGTTAATTCCCTCAATTTCCTGTTAGAAAATCAAGCAAAAAACTAATCAAGCCTCTACCGATAGCCAATCGAATTATTTTTTTACAAGGATTCTTGAAAAAATATTTTAAACAAATTAAGTGGCTTCGATCATTTGTATGGAACCCATCTTGAGATTCCAGCTAACACAATGCATTGTGTATTTGGTATTCACTAAATGGTGTACCCACCGGTTTCTGTTAGCAGAGAGAGTAGATGTCGAGATTTTTGCGGGAGATAAGAGAGGGAGAGAACGGCTAATTTATGTGCTTTGGCTTTGCTGAATGGAATGGACGCTGCTAGTTGTGCCGAAAGAAATGTACACAAAACGTAAAGAGCGCGCTCGAGGCCCACTTTTGGGTCTTACACGAGTGATCCGAATCGTTCATTGTTCTTAAAACATTTTTTCGAGGGGGCCCACAAAAAAATAGCTCAATTGGACGGTTAGTAGTGCTTGAACCAAGGTCCCACCATTTCTTTTTGGATCACTCGTGTGAGACCCAAAATTGGGTCCCCGAGTGCGCTGTGTACATTTTCTGTACATCTTTTTCGGTACCGAATGGAATCCTTCTTCTTGCTGTGCAAGACAACTACAGTGGGAGAGAGTTAAATAGCTAATTCTATCTGTGCGCTCCAACCCGGAGATGCTAATCAGCCCACAACTAATAATGGCCTTGTTCGGTTGGCAGCTTTGACCCAATTTTCGGGTCACTCTTGGTTTTGCTGACATCATCATTTTTCTCACTCTTCTCTTTATCTCTCTCCACTTATTACATCTGCTTACATCATCAAAACTAAACTAAACTCCCTCAAAACTATGAACCGAACACAGCCATTGGTGGTGTTCAATTCATAGTTTTGAGGGTAAAACTCGAGTCCAAAGTTTCCTTTCGGGCCCCTAGGCCTCAATGTTTTGAAGCCATGGTTATTTCACAAATTCGCCCTATCCAAGCTGACGCAGGCACCAGTTCAAAAAAAAAAAAAAAAAAAAAAAACTGATGCAGGCCCATTAAACAATTCCCCAACCTCACTTGAAAATCAAATAGTGATGTTCATTTGGATTTGTTGAGAGATTTTTTAATGCAACGGTTATTTTAATGTCTCTTTCATAAGGGTAGAGCTTACACATACATAGGACCCACATTATGTGAAAGGCCTTAGAAATAACCATTGGATTGAATTTTTTCCCTGATTTGTGGTCCTACACTCTCACAAATAATATGAATTTTCATTCTGCAAGGGCATAATTTTATTTGGTCGCAGTTCTATTCTTGGACCATAGGGTTTTTTCATAAACAAAAGGACAATGCGACACCCACATCTTTATAATACATTCTAAGACACCAATGTTCAAAACTATTGGATGCACCAGACAACGACAACTGTGGCTAGAGTTGTCTTTTAAGACTTTTTTCTAAACAAAATCTCGATTACACGTGTCTCAATGTCTCTAGAAAATTTCATTTTGTTGGATCTACTAGATTAACCTTTCTAGCCATTTAAAAAGGTATGATGTTGACAATGCAAGCTTTGTAGTAACCTTCTCTTTTTTCCAGTAGTAATTACTTGTACATTTTTGTCCTTGAAACTTCATTGTCACATCTTCATCAATCCAAAGTTCCGGTTAGTGCACCTTCAATCCTTGTTTTTTACTCCTGCCACTGTAGCATGGGGTGCACCCAAGTGAACAGAGCTGTTGTACTTGTATAGCATAATATATGTCCCATAGTGATAAAAGTTGTCTGGGTAAAGGCGAGGCCAACAGAGCCTTCTTATGGGTACACCATTTGGTGGTGGCACACCAAATGCATACCGTTTTGTGTGGGACTCATTTTAGAATTTAACATAAATGATAGAAATTGCTTAACTTATTCAAAATATGTTTAAAAGGATCCCTGTTAAAAAAAATAGCTTCGTCGGATATCGGTAAGAGCTTAATTGATTATTGCAAAAAACTGATCAAACCTCTACCAATATCCAATTAAATTGATTTTTTACAGGGATACTTAAAAGAAAAATTTAAACAAATTAAGCGATTTTGATCATTTGTATGAAATCCATCTTGAAACTCTAGCCCAAACAATACAGTGTGTATTTGGTATTCACCAAATGGTGTACCCATACTTTTATTGATGCCAATTTGTTATGCTTAGTTTTTGCAGTTCAAAATATAGGCCATGCTTCACAAAAAGATTCCTCTGCGATCCAACCACTATAATTTAGTACTTGTATTCTTTGACTCTTTCTTATAAATCAAAACATGTCTGTCCTTAAATCTTTTGGCTTTCGTCTGAGAGCAACCTATTCCTATTCTTCCACGTTTGTTTGTTTGCAAAGGAAGCAGCTTTTTGGCATGTGAGAGAGTACATGATTAAACATCTTTCACCTAATAACTTTTTTCCCTATATCATATCTAGAATCTATGACTTTGGAAATTATCATACTTTATTCTACATTACTCATTCAAATTATTCAAGCTTGATTAGTATAATCTCGAGGCTACCTCGACATGCACATTGACATGGCTGACATGAAGTAGCATCATTGATATGCCTTCTCATATCGACTTTTTCAAATTCTATAAAGATGATGATTATTACAAGGAAAGCAACCACACGAAGTAGTATGACTAGAAAAATGGGAATTTCGTGGGCTCGCCAATATCTTCTGTGCTTGTTTAGCCGCCCTGTGAATTTGCTCAGAGTGCTGTAACAGGGCTGCAGCTCTCCTTTCCTCAGCTTTCCTATGAACAACACCCATCTTCTTCATCAACTTCTTTTCCAAATTTGATCTCATCTTCTCAATTTTCACCTGAAAAACGATTCCCCAAAACTAATAAACTAGAATCCCAACCAAACCTTATCAAACAGCTACGTAGGCGATGATTTTAAAAAACATGATCTATTGTCTGCTTTGCTCCCTATGAGATTTTTAAGAATTGCTACTATGGGACCTTGAATTTAACAAATGTTAGTATCGTTTAAACAACAATCTTCATGTGTATTGACAAATGTTAGTATCATTTAAACAACAATCTTCATGTGTATTGACAAATGTTAGTATCATTTAAACAACAATCTTCATGTGTATTATCTTAGTTCTATCACTGATTTACGATCCATTTTTTTCAATTTTGTCAACATTCCAGATGAGTATACATATCGGCTGCCACTCCTACTTTCTATACACTTGTTCGTTTTATCACTGCATTTTAAAGTTTTTTTTACAATTAAAGACACACAAAAGGAGCAGATGGAGTGCACATCATAGTGAACTGATAAGAGTTCAAACAAAGTCACCCCGTTAATATATAGATTCATAAATCTCTGTTTGACCACAAACAGTTGCACATAATCCAAATTTGGAGGAGGAGAGGTACCCACAATTCCTTTTAGGGATTTTGCCAGTACAGGATTCTCACATGGGCTAATGACATTTATTGCCATTTGTCTTGCTTGAGGATGGAGTATAGAGTTAAGTACATCGATTGTTTCTGTTTCCTTCTTTCCAGAGTGAAATCATTCTGGGTAGAGGATGACACACACACACACACAGATATGAAGCCAAATGAAGAAGCAGCGGGTGGCTCAAGGAAGATGAAGCCAAACACTATGCCAGACAATGCCTTCTAGTAACAAAAACTATTGTCCACGTAATTCTGCCAACTTATTAGTATATCCAAGAAACCTACCTTCCTTTTAGGTTTCAGTGCCACAACATGTGTTGGTACCTTTTAAGTAGATAGAATCAATTCAAGAATCATTTTTAAATGGTCAATCATATTGTCAAAGTATTTAGTCAAAGCCAATGCTTGCATCTTAGAGTTGTAAAGTATTTGTCTACCTAAAAACTAAGGGAAAAAGGTTGGTGTTGTTCATGTGTCCAGACTTTCTTTTTGACCTCCCCTCACTTTTTCTTATCCTCATATTCAAAGAAACATAGAGGAATTTCACAAGACGAGAAATTATAAAGATTATTGCCCATTATCTTTTTTTGTCTTTTCTTTTCACAGGGTTATGGCAGTTTGGCCACAAAGATATGGTTGTCCCATATGGTGACCTAGCGGTCATGGGTTCGAGTTGCACAAATAGCCATTTGTTCATGGGATAAGCCTACATACATTCAACTTTTTTCTATTCCTGCTGTAGCAGAAATTTTGAGCAATGCATAGCCTTTTTTTAGTTCAGTTAGCTTAGGAAATGAGAAAATAAATATGCATTTGTCAATAAAAATCATGGTTTTCTTCATTTTCCTTTTCCCCAATATCCAAACATAGTCATAGTGAAAGGAAGTAATTGGAATGGAACATTTTGACGTAAATGCAGCTATCCAACCATGATGCTAGCAATCAGTGTGCTAGATATTGAAGAGATATGAGCCAGAAAGCAAATAATGACTACCAGAAAATTACCTCAAGCTTTCTTGACTGAGCTTCTGCTTTAGCACTTTGGAGATTCACCCAAGCTTGAATTTTTGCTTCTTCTCTTTGATACCTAAAAGGCCAATCACATTTAGTACCAAAACAAAAGATAGAAAACAAGAAATAATATCAACCCAACACCCATTATTATACCTAAGGCAGCAGTTGTTCTTTTCCTCCTCTTCCCATAAACAAAGCCTTGGCTCTGAAGTATTCCTACAATCGCTGCTTAGGTCAAAGTGCCTCAAGCTCTTAGATATCTCCTCTTCCTCCTCTTCCCTCGAGCTCCATGTCGAGATGACAGACTCGAATTGTTCCCCATTTTGCGACTTAGCTAAATGGCAATCTTGTAACTTGGCAACATTAGTGGTGTTGGAGACGATTAAGGCCAATGGGCCTGACCTGTTCTCAGGGGTATTGTGTCGAGCAGGTGATGAGCTGTTGAATGGTGTGTGGCATCTTGATGTTGTGGAGCTGCTAAGGGGAGTCGTCTCTGTCCCAACATCTTTGTGTTTTACCTCATGAACTACCTCTGTTGCTGGATCTGTCATGGAATTTCCCCCCGAGTTTGGAAATAGAAAACCCTCTCTCATTGGCTCTGAGGATGTAACTTTTGGGAAAATGGGTTCTACCTCTTTCGTGAATTTATCTGCAATGAGGGGAAAAAAAAGATGGTGAAAATCCATTCTGGTTATTGCAGAGTGTAAACGACTAAAATTGAGATGTGGCATTAAAATTTCCATAAAAAATGATCACAATTTGACAATGTTTATGGACATATTTTCAGAAATATATATATATATGTGGGTTACATCTACAGACAACAACGCTGTTAAGAAAAAACACATCTATAGATAACAAACATCAAAAAGGTGAAAATCATATAAAGCCTTTTGGATGGCAATTGAAGGAGTAGATTGGTAGACAATAAAAGGGGAAGTTGGCAAATAATCACAGTTTTTTTCCTACCTTTCAGAAGTACATCTGCTGAGGCTGAGACCCCATTGAAAGCTGTATCTGATACCTGATTTTCCAAAGCTATGGACCCTTTAATGCTTAAAACTGACATTGTTACCTTTTCCTCTGCAATCCTTGTTTTCTCCGGAAAAACCTCACCTTGTGATTTACATCTCTCAAATTGTTTGAAAACTTTTGACCCTTCTAATGGCTTTAAGCCTTGATGATGGTGATTATGATGATGAGCAGGGGAGTCATGGCAAGAGTTGCTTCCATGAAGCCACTTTTCTGCATCATCCCACTTTGAAGGAAAGTTTTTTCTGGAAAAATTCCCAGTTGGACAGAAGCTGAAAATGGGTCTACCAGGTGTGGGAGGAGCTTCTGAATTCCTCCTTGTAACTGAACTCACTCCTCTCCTCTGATCAGCTGAAACATCAAGAAAACCTCTGTTTTCTGTGCTGCTGTGATGATTTTCCATTGGAAATGACTTCACAAAATGAGAGGTCTCCTTTAGATTGAGCTTGCAAAAGTGGGTCTGGAAATGGGTTCTCTAACTGTGGCTGCTGAATTCACAAGCACATTCATAAAAAAAAGAGTAGCAGAGAATTAGAGGAATAAGTATATAGGAGTATGTAGTAACTGCCATTGGGAACTTGAAAAATTGAACAAATGTATTATATAAATCCTTACCCCATGAGAGGTAGAAGAAAGGATGGAGCTTTGTGAGATCCATAGTTGTGATTTTTGTGAAGGTATCTTTTCAGTTCTTTCACTTGGTAATAATGTTGCCAGTAGCAGCTCTATTTCAATTGTGCTAAAATGGATCTCTGTACTGATGATGAAGTGACTGGGTTGGCAGTTGAACTGTGTATTGCAGTGTTACTCAACTTAGAAAAGAGGCATTCGCAATTATGGAAATCATGTGATAAATTAAACACTGTTTATTGCCCTCATGTACAAGTAGAAGTTAGGTAATCTAGCTTACTCTAGGGGCCCCTGTGGCCCATTAGTTTTACTTAATATATCGATTGTTGATGTTAGAGCAATTGTTACCAAAATTATATTGTTACCGATACTTTTTTGGCTCGTTGCATTGTCAAAAGCGAATAAAATAGATATACGTTAGTTTGCTATCATCGTGGAACACATGGAGAAAATTTTCTCTTTTATTGTTTGGTTTAGAAAGAAAGTGAGAAGAAAATTTAAAAAAAAAAAAAAAAAAAACTTTTGAGAATAGTATATTTTCCTCCTTAACCTTTTTTTTTTTTTTTTTCCCCTTTCCATTCCGCAAGTTCCAAACAGAGCCTTAATCCACACCATTGAATTAAATCTTTTCCATTTCTCAAAGAATCTTAAATTGCTTTGATGATGTTGCAAGTGTGACAATGGCCAAATTCAATACCGAATTGAGACTAAGAGTGACATTGAATTTGGCACAAGGGTGGATTTGCCCCTCTTGATGCCAAATTTTAATTTTGCTTATAGACTTACTTTTATATTAGTATAGCAAACATCAGAATGATCCGTTAATTGGACGATTTTATTACATTTGCATTCAAAAAAAGGTGAAAAAATAATAGTAATTAGGTTGTATTTCACGTTTATCATTTGAGGAGCATGCTGCATTTTTGTGTTTGAATTTTTAGATCAATTTGGAGTATTAATTTTTTGAATGGAATTTTTTTAAAAATCGTTTAACATGAAAGTGTGAGTATGGTACTCATCACCTCTTTCACAGAGTATTGCCTTGTAACAACGTATGAATGAAGTATGGCAACTAATGAGGCCACGAACCTAATCTAATTAGTTTGGTTCAAGCTGAACCAGAAAGAAGATAAGTTTGCAGAATTGAAAAATAAAGTGAAGTTGTTCTCCATATACGTACAGTACGTAATAGAGAGGGAGCTTTGAGATGTTTAAAAAAAAAATGACGCTTCTTAGGAGTCGCGATACGAAAAATTATTCTAATATTGCTGCTCCGATCCCTCGGTTGGTGATCTTTTTTGATTCCCCATTTTTATGTGAATCATGTTACTGATTATTAACAAACCTCTCTACTTTTGTTTCATCACAGCTAGCTAGGCACGACTTTCTCCTGTCTTACTTCTGTTATTTTTTACTCGTGAAATCAATCAGCTGGGAGGGCATGCATATGCTTTTAGATGGCGATAATTTTTTACGCTAAGCCCTTGATTAGTGTTCTAAATACACCTGCTACGTGTAGGTAATGGGGGACCTAGAAATTTAGCCTACTACGGACACGTTAATACTAATAACAATCATAAAAATTTATTTGCCAATCAACCATAATAATATCACAGTAAACTAAGACTTGCATTACTAAAACTACAAACTTTTGTAATGCATACATTATATAAAGATATCAAGAACAATGAGCACAAAATATTGGACAAAAGTTTTAAGTATCTTTTCCATTGACATTGACAAGTTTTTATGGGGCATTTTTAAGATATAGAGAGAACATTCTTTACATCGGCAGTTTAAATATGTTAGCAAATATATTAGATCATTTAGATAATTCGGTGAAATATATAAAATTATTATAGAAATTATGTAGTTTTGATCAGTGAGGGCATGTGATCCCACGAGCCCCCACTTGAATTCGCTTCTGATTTCAATCTCCCCTCAGCCTTGTTACACTCATTTGTAGGTGTTCCTTCCTCCCTCATTCTAGAGTAATCACACGCACGACTACATACTGCCTTAAACCTCTTCTCTACAACAAAGAATGATTGGGATCCCTGCATTTGTATTGAGCGCCACTAGAATGTGCAATGCGTGATAGAAGAAGTACTTGGAGCATCAAGCGACGCTGCCCAAATTTTCCTCTTTCTTCCCTTCCATAGAAGAATCCAATAAGGATGGAGGTGGTTAGCAAGAATCTTTACCTGGTAGCTCAATAATGATAAATATAATTATTTTAACAAAGCAGTTAAGATAATTGAAGAATCTTATACTAGGTAATAGAGAAGGAATGACACAAAACTTATGTTGGACGGATATTCTGGGGAAGAACCACCTTTCTTTCTTTTAAGCCAGAGCAAAGCTCATAACCGAGACTATTGGTTAGAGAGGCCCAAACCAATAGTAACAAGTCAAAAGAAGTTTGGAATTGGGATCTGCCAGTCTATCACTCCAGCTCTACTAGCTAGGAGGCTTGGCTGGTATCTGATGTGAGGTTTTTAACTTACTATTTCACATGGGAACAAAAACCATGTGAACAGCCGCCTCTTCTTCTTCAAAGTATTTTGCCAGTTTGGCCCAGCTCCACTCATCCTAGTCAGGACCTGGGGCCCTACTGTGACCTAGCTATATAAGGGATAATTCCGGGCTAAAAAATGTAATCGATTCATTTATTTTGTATGGTAAGTCGGAGAAGATTTTGGGTGCAAATGGGGCACCACGTGGTGCCCTGCCACTACATCCGAGCCATCCAAAAATCAATGGGCCGTACCGATAAAAAAGTCTTGGATTGAATTAAAAAGCAAAAATGAAAATGAAAAATCGTCCATCAATCCGGTCCGGATTTACAGATTTTTGGCGGCCGGATGTAATGTTTCAAGGCACCATATGTATTCCTCGCCCTACACACACGCATACCCAAATTTTTTTCGGTAAGTCGAGTTTAATTTGTTGCATATGGGAATAAATCACATTAATCAAACATCATTTACAAGGTTCACTTTTTTTAGAGCATTTAACGGATAATATTATTTGGAAACAAAACTTGAAGACAAATGTATCTCAATCATATCACTACCGATTCCGATCTGTTTTACATTTTAACAAATCATTTGGAAAACTCATAAGGCAAGACTAAATGAATGATTCAGACCACTTTGTTGGACTAAGGCTTAGTTTGGCTAACTTGTCAAAAATGGTTTTTTGGTTTATTTGGTTTTGTCCTTATTCAATTTTTTTTTGCATTTGTTAGTTTTCGGTCGATTTTTTGAGGTTTCTTGGCTTGTCTCGACGAGAGGAATCTAAAAAGTATAAAATTATTAGCCAAACTTAAAGTTTTGTGAATAAAGACAAAAAATAAACCAAAAACCGCAAAAAAAAATTTGAATAAGGACAAAATCAAATAAACCAAAAAACCATTTTTGACAAGTAAGCCAAACAAAGCCTAAAACACACCTTGCATTAAAAGCACAAAAGGCCCCAGTCACCTTAGTCATCAATATTTCGTTCTTACATGTTTTCAGTATTTCAGTACGAAGCCGTGAAATCATAATTCCCTCATAATAACGTTGTTCAATTATGGACATCATAACAGGTAGATTAACAAAGCAATAAAAAATTTCCAAATAACAAACGAACAAAGGAACCGCGGTTCTATCAAAATCTGTATGGCAGAAAGAAAAAACAAAAAAATGTCATTAAATTCATCACTGAATAAAGTGCGATGGGGCCATCTCAAAGCATAAATTACATAGATTGTTGTGTACTCATCACATATAAGAATTATCTGTATGATAGGAGTTTGCAACATTCTTGAGTTTTGGGGAGCTACCCGATGAACATAAGCCTGTCATGAATCTATCTTGAACCCCGCGGATTATGCAAAATTCAAGGTAACATAAAATTTATCTCCTGCATTTCCCTTCACAATTGTTTCAGATCGGACATTATATTGTGAGGGAAAATTAGTCTATGAGTAATAGATTAAATTAATTTCCTAATCCCGGCCATAATGGAATGCAATGAGAGCATAAAAGGTAAACAAATTCAAACGTACTCAAGGCAAAGCAGGTGGCCAAAACCATTCTAAAAAGTATGGGAATAAGTGGAACTCATTGCCCGGCAAAATGTTACCGTCATATTCAACCAGCGTAAGAGTGCCTCCATCTTCAACGTCACACCACATGATTTGGAGACCAAACCTGATTAATACAGCCCTGGGGTTAAGCGGATAAAAAGCTATCAGACGAGGATAATGGTCCATCCACCAACTATAACCAACTACGTGTAGTACAATCCATTCGGCTGCTGAGACCATCGTAGTGTAATCATAATTGCATAGATTTTTCTGAAGCCTAAATATTTTAAACCCGAGTAGTGAACTGTCGACATCATCATCCATACCGCATTGCAGCAGACCATCCGTTGATTCTCCCAATATGAAATTCTGAATGCCGGTCGATTGAGGCAGCTTGATCAACCATACCCAATTATGTGAAGCATTGGGGTCATAGGCAGCAATAGTATTGTGATATGCAAACCAATAAAAGATACCGTTCAAAACAGTGCTAGGCCACCGGGGAATGACTAGGAAGGGGATACACCCTCTCAACACCGATTCTTCCCACACACCCGTGTCCGAAGAATAGGTCTCGATCAACAAGGTGTCGTACCTAATACTGCTTGTGTTCCTCAAGTCCGCCCGCACCACCTTGTATTTTCCCCGTATGGTATCGCTTACTTTGTCTTGGATTTCCTCGTACAAAAACCCTATTGCCACGTTCATGGCACCACACGTTTTTCTGTTTGGTCTAGGGATCTGGACCCACCGGTCCGTGACTGGATTGCAAACGTAGTATGTGGTGGGATGGCGTCCACAGAGGATGATCCCGTTGGAAGAACCTACGAAGAAGCAATCTAGATTGTCGATGAATTTTCGTGATTTCATGGGCATGGTCTCCAGGCCACCGGGTAAGAAAGACAACCTAGGGGCGGTCTGGTCACGGATATCCTTTGGCCTGAATGTGGAGCCTTGAAAAAAACCTAATAACCGAAGACCACGCTCGTGCATGGATTGGTATTTGGAACGGAAGGAAGGAGTGGAGAGCAAACGGTTCCATCTCTTTGACACCGATTTGAATCTGCATACTGATTCCACTGGGAGTCTGAGGAAGATATCAATTAGAATATCATCACACAGCCCGTATTCTAGTACATTTTTCGCCATTGCCGAACCAGAAAGGCGGGTTTTGAAACCATATAGGGAAGGGTGGACGTGGTTACCTTATTGGAATGGGAAGCTCTTTTTCCCGTAGAAATAATTGGAAAGGATAACCATAATCTGGTCCGACTTCCCATCTTTTTAATGTAATCTTCCTTTTCTATCCTGCCCTTTTTGGCTGAACACACACTTTTACGAGTATTTGTATTTGTTAGTTCATTTTAGGGTTTTCAAATTAGTATTTTTTTTTTTTTTTTGTGGAGAAAATCATGATTAGTTTGAACAATTTTTATCTTTCCAATTTTGCTTTTCAATCATAATTGATTCGTTAATTAAATATAAAGATAAGGGTAAAAAGTAAAATTGATATAGCTTTACTCATTGACCCCCTTAACTATATTTTTACTGTACCTAAATGGTCCCCTTAACTATCACAATTCTAATATATAAAGGGGGATGACCCTTTTCGTGTGGATCAGTTTTTGAGTTTGGCTCACATTTTTACTATACCTCACACAACAGCCCTTGCAACATACTCCGTATGTTTTTTTCCAACCCAATTGAGCTTTTAACTGCCTAAGGATAATGCAAGTTGAAACTGTCATTCACTAGTTTCCCTCTCAGTCACTACCATATGTCTCTTTGATCTCTCAACTTACACATGTATCGTGTGTGTCCACCTCTAGTATTGATAATTAGAGTTCCTAATCTTCGTCGTTGTGTAAAAATTAAATACCATTATTTACGAAGTTATTATCCAGAGCGTCCAAAGTCGATCTGGAGTAGGAGAGAAGCACTAAATCGTAATGCAAGTTGGTTGGATTTTTTTATTTTTTAGTATTTTTTTGAAAGGGAAGTTGGTTAGATTAAACTTTAGGGAAAATAGCCAATAAATGATTTTTAAAACTAAGACTACCAATTACATGATAAGGTTTTTCAAAATAACCGAATACATGACAAGGGAAAAAATAATTCCACATACATGATTCCAACAAATTACAAGTCCAAAATACTCTTATCATTTTTTAAGTTTAACACACACACCTCCTTCCCATTGTTCCTGGAAATATTAGCTGCCCAGAGTTGCACCGTGAATGTAACAACATTGCACTGTGAATGAAAAATCTTTGCACCTTCCAATAAAAGAATTGCACTCGCGTTAGTTCAACTTCCCTTGTCAGTGTGAGATCAAATCAAATCGTTTTGGACGGACAATCTCAAAACTGCACCGTGCATGCAACAACCTTGCATTGTAAATAAAAACCATTGCACCTTACAATAAAAGAATTGCACTCACCTTGAAAGTAAATTATGCACCTTACGTGAAACAAAATGACACCATTTGACAATAATATTGCACCGGAACAAGGACTATTGGTTTGTCAATGTTCTTTCTCAATCTCACTTTTTGTATTAGGAAAGCAATATTTTCTCCTTGTATTAACAAATTGTGCACCTTATGTGTAAAAAAAATAGCACCCTTTGACAATAATATTGCACCTAAATAAGGACCACTGGGTTGCCAATGCTTTGTCTCAATTCCACTTTTTGTATTAGGAAAACAACACTTGCTCGTTGTATTAACAAATTGTGCACCTTACCTGAAACAAATGACACTTTTTGACAATAATATTGCACTGGAATAAGGACCATTGGGTTGCCAGTGTTCTTTCTCAACCCCACTTTTTGTATCAGGAAAACAACATTTGCTCCTTATATTATCAAATTATGCACCTTACATGTAAAAAAATGGCACCCTTTGACAACAAAATGGAACCTGAACTAGACACTTGAAACTTGTTACACTTGACTAATTTGAAAGAGAGACCATAGGAAAACCTTGGGACAATGGTTTCTTTAGTGAAATCCCCAAGGAAGTTATGTTTAAGTCTCACTCTTCTCACAAGCATTTCATCAAACACATGGGGTGCAGAACCCATGTCCATGTTTTACCAACTTCGTTGTTCGATTTCCTTCTATACCACAATGAAACCAGCAACACACAACAAGTGAAATTGTATAAAGTAAACAAAACAACTTACAAATGGCTATTACAGTATTTTCTTACTATGTTGCACATAAAATAAGAAAATATGATATTATGACCTTCAAACATTGAAACAGATATTGTTTTCCAATGGCTTCAAGGTTCTTCTAACATCTTTCATTCAAACTGTCAAACTAGGCAACAAATAAGCTAGTCAGGCGAATTGCTTAAATATTTGTACAACAGTTTAACAGAATTACAAACCAGGCTAGGAATCAAACCATGTGCTTAGTCTAAGTGTAGAACAACAATGAAAGGGCGAATGCAAATTGGTATGTACTATTGCACAAAACACATGTGTCACATACAAAGAAAGGGTAAGAAGAACACAACAATATAGATAAAAAGTTAGGCGAAAGTGGCCTACACTGCTACAGGCCTACAGTTTCAAGTTTAAGTCAAGAAACTTGTTTGGAAAACCCTAATTTTTGTACAAAACCCCCCCAAATTCGTAGAATTGAAACAAGTTAGTGTGTGTGTGAGAGAGAGCAGCATGAGGGAAAGACAAATACCTGGTCGAAGCACAGAGTTGTTTGAGCTTGTCTATTTGTTTCGAAATCCCCAATACTCTCCGTCTCAACCTCATCGATCATTGACAGTGGTGGCATGCGCTGGGCTTGCTGCCGGTGATGGTGACATTCGTCCGGCGTTGGACAAGGTAGTGGTGACGTCCTCTCTCCCTTTGTTATGACTAGACCGAAGAAGAAGTGGAATGAGGGACAAAGGGAGGGAAAATGGGGAAATTAGAAAGAGGTTATTCTAAGCAATGTAGGCAAAAATTGCCATGTATCCGTAATTTTTTTGTTCCTTACCATGATTTGGTCATTTGCCAAACCATGACCATCTTTAAAGGAAGTAAATTTCTCGTTCAATCAAATTTTGCCCCAATCTCTTTGGAATTGGGTCCACCTGTTGTTTTTGATTCGTCTATTGGCTGTAGTATTATAAGCCAAGTCAAATTATAACCTGATTCGGAAATCTACTTTATTGCCTTAAATATACGGTTTGATTACGGTACATAATTCTCTTCGCACATTACGAGTGCAACAAGCCTTAAGTCTACTGTCATACCTCATTGTGTGGGGACCTATCTCAGGGTCTCACAAAAATAGGAGTCGCTCAATTCATTTAAAATATTTTTTTAAGCGTTTCTAAAAAAAAAAACTAGCTTAGTCAGATTTCTTTAAACATTTGATAAGTTTGTTAAAATCTTGATTCGTTCGATTCAGGAACTGAAACTTGAACAAATCGAGTCTCTATCTATATTTGACTAAACTGATTTTTTGTAAAAGTATTCTTATGATACTGTTTGGTTCTTTTACTTTTTTGCAATAGAAAGTAATTGTATGCGAGCGTGCCCGAGAGAGTTTCAATCTCCTCCCTCAGATTAACTTTGGAAAAATCAAATCTAATTAGACGATTGTGTTTTATTGGTTCACTTACCTCAATTAAGAGGATTTTTCTTAATAAGTGAAGAAAATTATAAACCAATATACTTAGGAAATTAAAGAACAACAAAGAACCAAGATACTTCAATTGATAAATCAAAGGTAAACTTACTTTGAAATTGTCTCCAACTTCTAATACAAGAACTTCGAACAGATGATTGTTACAAGAACAATCGAGATTGACCCTAACTACTTCCTAATCTACTTCGAACTGAGTTCGAAATCCTAAACTACTTTGCCAATGAACAAACCAAGCATCAGCTTTTTGACAACTGTTTGTTGAAGATTTGTCTGGGCTTTTCATTCTTCAATTTCTTCTATATATAGATGCTACTTGCATTTGAACTTCCCGCCCAATGAATTTGAATTTGGCTTGCTTGGAACTCCAACTTTCACTCCTTAAGTGAGTGTTTTCTTCCTCCCTCCACGTTTGAATTTGAATTCTTCTAATTCTTCCTCCAGAAGCTTTTGATTTTGAATCTGCACAGTTATTTAACAAATGATCACGAATTAAAAAGGTAATTGCCTTTCAAAATGTACTCCACGTGTCTTAACTGCCATTTTGCTTTGTTTCACAAGTTTACACGTGGAGTTTATATGTTTAGCGGTTGATATCATGGCTTCGAAGTCAATCTTTATATCAGTAATGGCTCGTAACTACCAGTAACCGCTTTTTCAATTTAATACGACATCGTATCTTAGTTTTGTCAATCTAGTGTATCCTTATTGGTAACTACTTGCCAACATTTGGCATTTCAGATTACGTGTCAATTAATTATTGGATTTGTTAATTTTATATGTAAACAGAGACCCCGAGGTAGATCTCACACAATGGGATGTGAGAATAGACTTATTGTTATTACTAGGGTTAATGAAACCATGTTACCCACGTTGCTTCATGCTCATTTGTAAAAATCCAAAATTTTAATTCTAATTGTTAAGAAAAATTACCTAGAAAGTATCCAGAATTTGAAAATAAATGGCTTAGGCTTTGTTCGGATTGCCTATTTGAGCTGGTTTTTGAAAACATTTTTTTGAGTTCTTTGTTCGATAGAGTTTTGTAGGGGAAGAGAAATGCATTTTTGGTTTAAAAGTGCGGGGCCCACTAGCCACAAAGACAGATGACAGAGAGAGAGGCATTTTGGGTTTGCGAGTGAGGGTACGTGGGTCCCAATTCCAGCTGGGTTTTCGCAGAGAGAGAGAGGCGTTAAACTGCTGGGTAATTGGACTAGGCCCACAGCTGGGTTTTGAACAGAGATAATGGCAAAAATGGGGGGCCCACTGGTTGGGTGTTGCAGTCAAATTTGTACGTATACAATAGGAGGAAAAGTCCATGTTTTGGAAAGTGTTTGCAGCCCCATTTTTTAAAAAGCATCCCAAAAGCATTCCGAACACAGCCTTAGATTACTCCCAAGTGAATCTGAGTTAGTCATTTTCAAATTCTGAATGTTTTTTGGGTAGTTTTTCTATGCATGTAGCACTCCTAAAAATTTTAATATCCAGCAACTACCCCATCAACCATCCACCATCATCACCTTCATTTATCACGTCCTGTCAACTTGTCATTTCCACAATACCTTTCCCCCCATTATAGGCTGCCATTTCATCACCCCCAAGCACAGAAAATCAGCTACAACCTTGCCCTATCCTCTACCTGAATGTCTCTTCCACCATCATCACCCGCATTCATCCTTCAAATGGACATGTCTCCACAATTCCCACAAATTTTTGCTCGAATGCACTCATCCACCCCCTATAAATACCACCCTTCATCCCCCACATTTCTATTGGAATATTATATTAAAAAAGTTCCAAAACTTGATCTTATATTATATTAAATCATTGAGTTTAGTGTTCACAATAATTTGGAGGTTATACATATTTATGAATTCTCATGATTATTGACAAATAATATCCATTTTATTATTTATATCCATTACTTAATGTTAATGGCTATTTACTAAATATAATTGTTATGATAATTATATTATAAGAGAGTTATATTCCTCAAGATCTATATATAGAGCCTATATGGCCTTGGCAAAAGAGGACGAAAGATGAAGGGAGATGCCATAAGATATACCAGTGTTGAGTAGTTTTCTATATGTTACTTTACATTTTGTAAAGAAGATGGAGCAAGCCTCATGCCAGATGTCACATACACTGGATCCCAACTTAACAAGTCTCCAACAAGTGCCAACTTGGCAACAGAGATATAAAATCTGTTGAGCGGCATTCTTTTGGACAGATTGAGAAAACAAAAAAAAACAACTTTCTCTCTCTCTCTCTAGTTAGACGGTTTCATCTTGTAAACTCTCTCGATTCTTCGTCAATTCTGAAGATGGCTCTTCTCTTGATGAGTTCAATGAAATTCAATTTTGTTACATTTATATTGTGTTTATAGGCAACTACGACCGGGACGGTTCATTACCTCCCGAAGTATGTGAACTCTGGATGAGGACGGCTGAGAGCATTGGGTTGGATCCTAAAGTTATTGGTGTTCGCTAAAACCTTCACATGGGGAGGCAACAATGACTTTAAGACAGTGACAACACGCCTCACAATCTCGCAGGCCAGCTTTTATATTTTCCTCTAATTTTTTTTGTTTATATTGTCTTTTATTCTTATCCTATTTTATTTTCAATTCCTAGAGAAAATTCCTAACAACTTCGCCATTGCAAAAACATAACCCTCTATCAGAAATACAAAAGTGGGAGAGAGACAGAGAAAGCTTAGGCTTTATCCATAGAGGATTGAGAGGAGAGAAAATTTGGATTTTGCTATACACCACACCTTAACCAAATTCGACCTACAAAACTTCAACCCCATTCTCACAAAGCACAAATCCTAGATCAAATCCTCTCAAAGCTAAGCCAAACTCACCCACTCTAGTCATCTCCTCCCACACTCTGTTTTCGCCAAATCCTCTATTTAAGCTCATTTCTTCGGACCTAAGGTAGAACCTCTTCCTCATTTGTTGGAGATTGGCTCACATACTGTGGTGGGGTGATTTAGCTAAATTGCCTTCTTCCTTCCTCTAAGCAATCCTTCTTGTTACCACTAGATCTTGTACCAAAAAACACCAATTAGTGCCTATTGGGCCTCCTGCCCAAGGACACTCCGACGATCAAGTCAGTATATAGTAGAAGATAAGAATACAAAGAGTATTAGATCTCAGATTGTGTGTGTGCCTCTAGGGTTTATCCTTTGGTATTTATAGGTCTCCATGTACTTGCTCTCCAAGTCTCGTGACATGACGTCCTCGATCACGTGACACGACCTGTGATAAGATGCCACGTTGTCATCTAGAGGCTTCTAGAAGCCTCCCCCATGTGCCAGGTGGCTCTTGACATTTGCCCTTCATAACAGTCTAACAACTTGCTTGGGTTAGCTCTTAGGTCAGGTCATACCGCCCACCCTGATACTGTTTAATCCAAGTAGTCACCTCCTTGATCTGGAATGATCTTCTATTAGTTTATCCTTTGGCCACATAACATAACATTGCAAGATGTCGGCATTTAATGCATTCGGTACCAATCTTCACATCTGGTCCAATGCATATCATAGTGCCTATGGTCTTCACCAGGCTCAGCCTAAAAATACGTGCCCTAAGGTTATTTCCTTCCATTAGCCTTTAGCCAATCCGACCATGGGCCAGGTTATCCCATATTTGGCCCACCACACATTCAATAGGAGAAGACAAATCAAAGATACACAAATCACTTTCAAAAGATTAGTTATCAACTTGGAGAATTTATGGATCAAGCTCAGGAACTCACTGTTGGAATTTGTTTGCCCGCGAAACAGTGGTGGCAGCGGATGCTAGGGTTGGAAAAGTGGAGCCTGAATAGGGGGGACAGGTAGGGGAGGTGGTGGGTGGGAAAATGGTGGCGACGGTTGTTGTGGAGGCAAAGGCTGGAGTAGTGGAGCCTGAACTGGGGGGACGGGTAGCCGAGCTGGCCCGCGAGCAAACGGTGGTGGAGGCAAGTGCCAAAGTGGAGCCTGAACAGGGGGGCGGGTAGGGGAGGTGGTGGGTGGGCAAACGGTGGTGGCGGTAGTGGTGGAGGCAAGGGTTGGAGTAGTGGTGTAATAACCCAAAATTTCATAAATAAAATTTTTGATTTATTAATTCGAGTATTTAATTTTGATATCGCAATAATTTATTATTTAGTTTAAATAACTCAAATAAAAATTCGTTTATTTCTTCTTCTTTTTTTATTTTTCGCGTCGTAAATCAACACATGCACACCAAATACTATATTGTTTTGAGTCTAGAAGCTGAAGTTTTCTCTCAGACTTAGTCGCTAAGCTAACACCACCTCATTTGAAGGACTAGAAGCTAAAATCTAGAACAGAGGAAGAGAGAAAAGTTTACATACGAGTATAGAGAGAGAGAAGGGGGGGGGGAATTACTTTTCAAACGCTTTTTATAGGCATGTATTCGGGATAGATTTAGGCTCAAAACAGAAATGTGGGGCACAAGTTAAACGACTCCTTGCTGTTAAAAAAAAAAAAACGACTCCAGTCAAGTGCAGTGATTTTGGTTAGTGCCGATATGTTGCTTAGCTGGCACTACTAAGTGGTTTCGACTTTTCTTGAAATGAATTTTATCTTCCTCAGTAATATTTCTAGATTTCAAAAATTTCTTACCCTTTTCTTGATGTTGGTATAATCTTGCTTGGTAGGAATGACAATTCAACCCATTCAACTCCGAATATGCCTCGCCCTGCACCCAACGGTGTGGGTATTTATTAGATTTTTTTGAGTATAAGGTCGGGGTAGGGGGAGAATTGAAAAATCCAACGGGGTTAGGATAGATATCACCCCTCTCTAATACCCGTCCCGATTCCACCTTGGATTTTTTATGCCCAAAATTTTATTTTTTTATTCTTATATTGTTACCCTTACAACTACAATCCCACATTATAATTGGTATTTTGTGAAAGTTTATTATTTGCGCTCACTAATTTTTTAATCAAAATATATTTTTTAATATGTTAAAAAGAAATGAGTGGGACGGGGTGGGTAAACCTGTTACCCAATGGAATCAGTACTCTTCCATTACCCGATTGCATTAGGGATGAGAGTGAGGGTGAGGATAGATTCTAGAGGTGGGGCATGGCAAAACTAGTCCTGCCCCCTTGCCATTCCTTATTTCTGGGTTGGTGTGTGCTAATGTGCTCTTTGGGAAATTTAACATAAATGACCATGCCCGATCAATCGGGTTATTATGCCGATTTACTAATTGTAGGACGAAACTAGCTGTCAGAATCAAGTTTGGGGTGCAGACTCTCTAGTCAAAAAGCTTAAAGCTATGAAAGAAGCTTTAAAAACTTGGAGCAAGGAGGAATTTGGGAATCTTCAATCAAAGCTAGACCAAACTATAGAGCAGCTCCATCATCTAGACCTTCAAGCTGAGAACAACACCATCCAATCTAAAGGAAGACTCAAGAGAAAAGAACTCAAGGCTGATATGTGGAAATTAAGTAGGCTTGTTGATATAATGTGGTTACAAAAGTCCAGAGTTCAGTGGCATCTCAAAGGGGACAAAAATACAAAATTCTTCCACCTAATGGCAAAGTCTAGACAAAATAGAAATTCTCTGAGTTCTGTAACTGTAAATGGTCAGATTGTTGAGGATCCGTTGATGGTTAAAAGTGAAGTTTTCAATCATTTTCAGAAACTGTTCTCTGAAGATTGGGAAGTCAGGCCCTTCTTTTGTGTCAATAGAGGTAATCTCATAGATGATGCTATGTCCAATGATTTGATTGCAGCTTTCACCGAAGCAGAAGTCCCGGATGCCATTAAAAGCTGTGATGGAAACAAATCCCCTGGTCCTGATGGTTTCAATCTCGCATGCATAAATAAGGGGTGGGACTTTATGAAAGATAATATCATGAGATTCATGCATGAATTTCATTTGCACAACAATCTTCCTAATGGCTTCAACACCTTTTTTATAACTCTCATCCACAAATGTGAAAACCCTACTAGCCTTTCTGACTTCAGACCAATTAGTTTGATCAGCTGTATGTATAAGATTTTATCCAAGGTCCTTGTAGCTAGACTTAAACCAACACAGAACAATGTCATTGGTGAAGTCCAATCTACCTTTACTGGAGGAAGAAATATTCAAGATAGCATTCTTATTGCTAATGAAGTTGTAGATGGTTGGAAAAAGAAGAGAGTCAAAGGGTTAATAATCAAATTGGACCTTGAAAAAGCTTTTGATAACATCAATTAGGTCTTTCTATTCAGAATGTTAAGGATGTTAGGCTATCCTGATAAGTGGATTCTTTGGATGCATGAATGTATCTCTTCTGCTTTAGTTTCTGTTCTGGTTAATGGTTCCCCAACTTGGCAATTCCGTATGCAAAAAGGTATTAGGCAGGGGGATCCTCTCTCCCCCCCTTCTTATTTATCATTGGGGTAGAAAGCTTGAACTGCATTTTTCAAAAGGCTTTACAGTAGGGCAGCATCAAAGGGATGAGAATTAGTGAAGATGGTCCTGTTCTCACCCATTTACAATTTGCAGATGATACTCTCATATTTTGTGGGGCTGACATGGAAGAGATTAAGAATCTCAAGAGTCTATTGAAGGGTTTTGAAATTATGTCTGGATTAAAAATTAACTATCACTTTGTGGTGTGGGGTTAGATCAAGGACAAACTACCCCTTTTGCTGATATTCTTGGGTGCAAAACCCAAGCCCTTCCAATCAAGTACCTAGGTATGCCCCTTGGAGCTAGCCCTAAACTCAAATCCACCTGGAATCCAGTCATTCAAAGGATAATTTCAAAACTTCCCTCTTGGAAAAAGAGAGCCTTATCCTTTGGTGGTAGACTTACATTGTTGAAATCAGTCCTAAGTAGCCTTCCAATTTTCTACTTGTCCCTGTTCAAAATCCCTGAAGGTGTGGCTAAATCTATTGAGAGAATTCAAGCTAATTTCTTATGGGGAGGCTGTGACCAAAAAAGGAAGATTCATATGGTCTGCTGGAACAAAATCAAAGAAAGAAAAGATAATGGTGGTCTTGGAGTAAGAGGTATTAGGGAGATGAATGCTGCTCTCTTGTTGAAATGGTGGTGGAGGTTTGGAAATGAGAAAGATGCTCTATGGCGTAAGGTTGTTTGTGCTAAATACAAGATAGATCCAAGGCTGTGGCAACCCAATATGGAGCTTAATAGGAGGGTCTCAACTGTTTGGAAAGATATCATGCAAATCAAAACCAAAAATCCTGAGATATTCTCCAAATATGCTGATAATATTTCGATATCTGTTGGGGATGGCTTATCTACTCAATTCTGGAACGATCCCTGGGTTCATGGTTCTTGCCTTTGCAGGTTATACCCAAGAATTTTCAATGTCATCTCTAACAAATTTGAATCTGTGGCAGAAGTTATTCAGAGAAAAGAAGAACAATTCTCATGGACCTTCCAGCAAAGAAGAAATCTATTTATTTGGGAGGATGAAGAGATGCAAGATCTGAGAAACTTCCTTGATGGGTTACACTTTTCCATCCAGATGAGGCCTGACCATCTTGTCTGGTTGGCATGCAATTCTAAGTCCTACTCGGTGTCTTCTATGTACAACCTCTCTCTTTCTCCTGCATCTTTAGCCGAAATCATGGATAGCAAGTCATTCAATTAGATTTGGAATTCTGCTGCCCCTTTCAGAGTGCAATGTTTTGTTTGGATGGTCAATCTCGGGAAGTTAAAAACAGGTGATTTCCTTCTTAAAATTGGTGTACTTCAGCAGCCTATTCAAGCCCTTTGCAATTTCTGCGGTGAGGAGTTTGAATCTATTGATCACTCCCTTCTTTTATGCCCTGTTGTATGGAATGTGTGGTGCTTGATTCTCCAATGGTGGGGCCTGAAATGGGTGACGCCCCAATCTATGATCATCCTTTTTTCTTGGTGGAATAACTTTAAATTCAATCCTAAGATCAAATGGATTTGGAAATGCATTCCCTATGCAATTTTGTGGTCTTTATGGAAAATGAGGAATGAACACCTTTTTCAAGATAAATCTCTAATGTGGGAGGAAATTGTGGATCTTATTAAATTGAGAATTGCCTTTTGGGTCAAATCTAAGGGTGACTTTGAGGGTTATTCGGTTAATGATTTCATCTATAGGCTAGATAGCATTCTGGAAGCAGTTGGTTGATTTCCGTATGACTTGTTGTTTTGCTGGATGTTTTGATTTTTGTATTTACTGGAGAAAGTTGTTGGTGCTTTCTCCTGTCGCTGCTGTTGTATCCACCCATGGAATGGTGTCTCTGCTGCTGTTAGTCCAGTTTTTGATGTTTTCTCATAGCTGCTCCGCGGTGTGGCTGTTGTTTAGCTTGGATTGGGTTGTCTTCCTTTTTAGGTTGACCCCTTGTTAACCTTTTGTTATTTCCTTTTCGGGTCCATGTTCCCATGGTTCCCTTTAATCTTTGTAATCCGTTTTCAAAGATTAATAAAATTTCTTTTGTTGTGCAAAAAAACAACAAATTGTAGGAAGAAAAATGTTAGGACTTGAAAGTGTTACTCCGAAACTGTCTTTAAAAGTGAAAACAGTGATTCATATTCTTTTGAATGTTTATCTGAATAATTAATTTTATTTTTTGAAACATTTTGGAGACCTAGCATTGCTGATTTTAGAAATACAATAACAATCACAATACTAACCACAATACTTACACAAGGGTGAGACTCATATGCGAGTCTGACTCGTGAATTCTACGCTTATGAGAGGCCCATTATTGTGTGCCTAGTGAAAAATCCAAAAAGGTTAGTAGGTACAATCCAAAAAAAAAGAAAGAAAGAAGAACTAAATGAATTCTATTACAGTATATTATACGAATCGATCGAAGTCTCTTCATCTTTGTATCTCGCTTTGCCCCACAGATATATCAGACCTCTGTTTTCTCACAAAATCGAATAACCACCTAACAAAACTAACACTGCTCGTACACATTAACAGATTACATGCAAACCAACAGTAAGTTACATTTCTGATTCAAAAAATTGAAAAAAAAAAAAAAGTTACAAGTATTACAACTGTTTAACACATCGCTATCGTCCATCAAAACTTGGTTTTAGTTCGGCTTGGATCTCGTCGAAGAAGAAGAAGAAGAACTCACCAGAGATGACTATCTCTCTCATCTCTACCAACCAAGCACAAGGAGTCTGGTATTCTGGTGACCTCTAACGAATTTATACTTAAATATAAGTAGTAGATATCGGTGAAAGTGAATGTCAAAAAATTAAAATTAAAAAAAAAATGATATCAGTGAGAGTGGAGGTAGATTATACTTGAATTATCGCAACTGAACTAAAATCAAAAGAATTTTAGGAGAGGCATAAAGGAGAGAGAGAATCAAATATATCCTGGAATTTGAGGAAACAGCATACGACCAGGGGTTACGCCATTCAGCAAAAATCCCCAATAAAGCTAACGAGAAGTTAGTATTTGACTTTTGTTTATTTATATTTTCATTTGTATGTACTAAATTGGATTATATCAATTGTTTTTATTTACTCTCTTCGTCTATTTTTGATAGTCTCCTACGAATAGAAGTGCAATTCTTGCATAAAAAATAAACTACTTTTCTTCATAATTTTTTAAGTTTTTCCGCACCAAATTAATTAAAGAACTAATTGAGATTTTAATTTCGAGCGAAGAAACTCGAAAAATCATGTGCGAAAGTGCTTTAATATCATTTTATCTAAAAAGTACACATTTTTTCGTAAGAGACTATCAAAATGAGATGTAAAAAGTAAATAAAAATAATGTTGGTTTAAAAAACTGACAGACAAAAAATCATCTTGATTGGACATTATTAGGTATCTCAAAAATCAACTTGAATCAGACATCGATAGGTAACTCAAAAGTTGAATTTTGGTTTAAAAAACAGACGGTCTGGATTTTGACAATAGTTTTTAAGTTAAAATATTCAGGACCGTCCGTTTTTTAAACCAAGATTCAAGTTTTGATATACCTATCGATATTGGATCAAGCTAATTTTTTGTACAGATACATTATTTTGCGGGTCCTATAAGATGAACCATTCATATTATTATAATGATCAAACAATGGATCCCACAATGGGTAGGGTTCACGCCTCATCCGTAAAGAAGTTTTTCTTGATCAGAGAATGATCCAGGACTATTAATGTTCTTTTCTACTTAATTTTATAAGGAGAAGTTAATTAGAGGACCCGTAAAAAAAAAAAAACGTTATGATATATGCTATCTTTCTGCATTTCTAATTTTTCGTTCTTCTCAAATGCACGAACCCAACCTAGTGGTAAATAAATAAAATTTACTCTCACAAAAAAGATCTTAACAGCAACCTGCAGTTATGTGTCATAGACAAATGCTCCTCTCGGCCTCTAATAATATTTTAGATCGTTGAGTGGTCGCTTGTGCGGAAAATCACTCATGTCAAATAACCACATGAACAAAAAGCATAATTAATTGTCTTAATTTTTTTTACTAACCATTAGTATAAATTTAAAATAAAGTTCCAAGACAGACATGTTTTGTTCTTGACTATATAGAACACGGATGCTTTCTTTCACATTCGGAATCGAAAATGGTTACGTGTGCAATCCAAGCAGTTCAAGACAGTTTTTAACTGTTTAGATTCACTAAAACTGTCTTACATCAAAAATACTTATCTTACATGTTACCATATAAAATATTCAAATCCATACCATTGATTATAGAGATAAACGATTTGGATGCACGCTAGATCTCTTGTAATGCATGAGTGCACCACGAGATCCCAAGATCCCATTGGTTAAGCTGGATGAGCTACGATTTGATTGGAAAATCCATCATCCAATACACGACTAAACTAACCCAAACAATGGGTCATACAGTAGAGGTGTCAAACGGGTCGTGCCGTGCTAACATGGCCTATTTAATTTCATGTCAACTATGCTTTGTGTAGTATTGTACCGACTCGTTTACTAAACTGTGTTGTGCCATTTCTTAATGGGACATTTACCATCAGGTCATCCTTGGATCCCATAATTACCATCAGGTCAAGCCCAACTCTGAAAATTCTCATCAACTCCCCGTATAAAAATGCTTAAATCATAGGTTACCCTATGAAAGTGCATAAAATTCTTGGGTACCCTATGAAAGTGCCTAAACTACTAAACCTTATAATAGAAAAGTGCACCCTAAACCTAAACTCTAGGGTACCCCAAGACTAGGGTACCCTTATGATTAGGGTACCCTACGACTCGGGTACCTTATGAAAGTGCCTAAAATTCTAGGGTGTCTTATGAAAGTACCTAAAATTCTAGGGTACCCTACGACTAGGGGTACCATACGACTAGGGTACCCTATGAAAGTGCCTAAAATCCGAGGGTATCCTACGACTAGGGTACCCCATAAAAGTGCCTAAAATTCTAGGGTACTCTATGAAAGTTCCTAAACCACTAAAACTCTATAATAAGAAAGCGCACCTTAAACCTAAACTCTAGGGTACCCTTATGACAAGGGTACCCTACGACTAGGATACCCTATGAAAGTGCCTAAAATTCTAGGGTACTTTAAATCCTAGGGTACTTTATGAAAGTGTCTAAACCACTAAAACCCTATAATAGGAAAGTGCACCCTAAACCTAAACTTAAAAAAAGAATGACTTACCTTAGTGGTAATTAAAAAAAATGACTTACCTTATTGGTAATTAGATATATCTTTTCTAGACCTAGAGGTAATAATCCCTTTCTTAATTGTATCATGGCGTTCCGGCCAGTTTGCTTAGTCGTGTCGCGTCATGTCGTGCTCGTGCCAGCACATCTCCGAGTTTCGCCGGATTTTTTTGTATAATCAAGCCAAGTTTCATCAAAAAAAAAATTGTACATCTAAATAACTATAGCTATATTGACTATAAAAGGTATATAATATATAATGTGAATTTTTTTGTATAATCTAGCCAGAGTTTCGGCGACTTGGCGTATTGAGATTCACAAAATATTTGTATTGACTTATTAAAGAGTGTATAACATATAATTAGAAAATTCATCATTACAAATCATTTTTTTTTGGTACTTTAAAAATTAGTATTTGTTGTGTTGTGCCCTGGGCCGTGCGGTGCCGCGTCTAGCCCACTTTCGTGCCGTGCCCGTTTAAACCGTGCTTGACCCAGTTTCATGCCGTGCCCATCAAAAACCATACTCATGCCATGTCACATTTAAACGTGTCATGTCCGTGCCAACTCAACCCGTTTGACATGGAAATATTCTCTTTGAAAATTGGTTGCAAAGGAGTTTTCGGATATGACGTAATCATATTATTCATTCAAAGTAAAAGTAATTCCCCAAAAGATATGTACGGAACCAGAACTAAACACGTCTTCTATTTAATTCATCCGAACTAATTTTCTACTATTGTAATCCATCCATCCACCCACTTGAATATATGAGAGCAAGAATCAACACGTTCCTTTCGAATAAGACAAATAATATGGGATGGATATAATTGAATTATCGATGCAGAATTGATATATAAATATGAAAATTTCAATGCCACTATAATTTATAGGAAAAATTATTCAATGGTCTATGACCCTTGTTCGCCACACCCAAATTCAGAGTAAATACTGAGATACTTTTATGCGAATAGAATTTTCGTATAACGAATATTGTGAATTTGTGACAGCATGTATATTAATTAGAAAGATTTTCCGTATAACATATTGTTTCCAAATTATTTTTCCTGGAAATTATACGGAAAAAGACATGGAATTAAGATACGAGGGGTAGTTGCATCAGAGATTGGGTTTCTTGGCAAGAAACTTGTCCCTGAGGTCTGCAGCATCAACCTGATCACCAAAATGAGTCTCTGGAATCCAATAACCCGTCTTTGGATCTCTCATCCAAAACACATCACGGTGGACGACGTCCTTTCTCCCTCCCTCGGAAACTACTTCTTTTTCGGGTCCCACTCTGCCTGAATCCACGGCTTTCCTTGTGGCCACCGCCTCCGCTCCCACCCTCACATTCCCCGCGGCAACTGTGTAGGTTCGCCTGTTGGTTGCATTAACACACATGACACAACACAAATTCCATTACTATTTTAAACTAGTATATATCGAATTTTATTTTGAGTAAGAATTAAATTAATGAAGAAGAAAAGTTACATCATTTCTAAGCCATGCAAGATTGATAGTATAAGGTATGTGAGACAGAAACTGGTGCTAACCTGAGAAAGAGAAAGGTGTTAGCGGCAACTTTGGCCATGGTTGCTTGCAGAGAGAGAGAGAGAGAGAGAGAGAGATGGTTTTGGCGCTAGGGTGCATGAAGAGATTTGAGGGCAAGAGTAAAACTATTTATAGGCATACAACGGCCTCATTTCTTTCCTAAAGAAGCGTAAACCCATTGGAATCTAGCTACACAATTGTTTTCACTTTTCATGGAAGGTACCCAACCAAAGAACTTCTATTTTTAAATTTCTTTCCCAATAAACATTTATGGCTACTTACTAAAACTTAGAGTTCCCAACTCTTTGACCACACTTTGAAATTGGTGTGCTTAGAAATTAATTTGGTACGGTTAAATCAATTATAAGTTATAACATAACTAATTTTATTTATTTTTTCAATTTTTTCCTCTTTTGTTTTTTGCGGTTAACCCGATGCAGCGGCTAACACTCCATAACCATAAGGCACAAGAACCCTAAACAAAAAAAGGAAATTACACAAGAAAAACAAAGTGACAAACCAAATTAGTAAACCCCAATTCCAAACGAAATAAACAACCACCTTGATCAAACCAACCCGCCTATGAACTAATGAACTTGATCGGGTCCATTTTTACCCTAAGGCCTAATTAAGGTTATCTTTGAAGCATTAAAAACACGTGACGATAAGAAATATATCACCCAATATAGTTTTTCAAGAAGAATCCATTAACTAAGATATTACGTGGAGGGAAAATGTGTATTTATTCCCAATAGCACACTTGCATAAACTTTGCATAAAAGAATAAATTCCATATTATCGCTGAACGTGCGCTTTTGGCCAGAAACTAGCTTTACGTGTATTTTGTGTCTTTCCAATTCATGCACTAATAAATCGATGAGCAAGCCAGTCATGGTCCATGGAGGAATAATCCTTTGCCTTTTGGGATGGGAGAAGTGGACTGGAGGGTATATATCTTGGAGATAATTTCAATTAATTTGCACCAAATTTCTGACAGGATCGAAGAAAAAAGTAGTTGCTTTTAGCGCTTGTTTTTTTAATGGAACTGACCACTCGATCGTCTGTCTATTTTACAGACTAATTTTAATTTGATTATATACTATGATTTTTCATAGGTTTTGTATTGTCATACACTTCATATATACAAATATACAGTATGCCTCGATTAATAAGTACTCATTGTACTTGGAAGAATGTTAATTATGAGAATACATAATCGGGGCCTAGAATCCATAATCGGGGTCTAGAAATATTTGTACCAAACGCCCTCTAATTATGGTTAAGTGCGATTGAGCCTTATCATGCAAATTATCTAATCAAATGCATCTCCTCATATTCTTTTCCCTCTTTATGAGATCCTTTGCAAACATAGTTAAGGGTCTCGCATGGGGCATTGCTCCTTGTTTTGTTGAATAAGCCGCCGGTACAAATCCTAACCCAAACAACCCGAAGAGTCACTTTTTTACAAATTCCAAAAGCAACTTTTTTACAAATAGTAATTACTACGTACTGCTGCTGCTGCTGCTACTTAAGCCTGGAAACAGAAAACTCACTCAAAATGTCCGGATTTTAACTGCCAGGGGGTTTTACATTTGAACCCCGAATTCTGCCATCAAATTCTCCCACAACAACTGTTTGATCGGTGGGAAAATGCTATGTGCGAATCACTGATTCTTGGGTCGGAGAAATTTTACTGCCCATTTAAGGCCTGTTCGGCTATGTTGATTGATGATGGAGGGGAGAGAGTGACGGTGTCCGAGTGTCCGAATTGCCATAGACTGTTTTGTGCTCAGTGCAAGGTGTCGTGGCATTGTGGGTTGGAGTGTAGGGAATTTCGTAGGCTAGAGGAGGAGAGATCAGAAAGGGAGGATTTGATGGTGATGGAGCTTGCTAAGAAGAAGAAGTGGAGGAGATGTCCCAATTGTAAGTTCTATGCGGAGAAGCGTGATGGATGTTTGCACATTGCTTGCAGGCATATCGCTACTCTCTCTCTCTCTCTCTCTCTCTCTCTCTCTCTCTCTCTCTCTCTCTCTCTCTCTCTCTCTCTCTCTCTCTCTCTCTCTCTCTCCGTGTGTGTGTTATAAGTCAGGGTGCTCTGCAGTTTAAGCGTATCTCATTAGTTCTCGAGTGACTATTAAACCAAGAAAATATAACAAGTCTCCTTAAATTTAGTTATTAAACCAAGAAAAGCTATTATGACAACAGAGTTATTTTTTAGATTGGATTTCGATATAAATTTCAAGAACATCGAATTGAGAGTATCTTTATCATTCTCAATAAAAATTAGGCCAAATTTAATTTCAAAAATACATTTTATAAATTAACAAATCATTTTTTCAAAAACTCACAAAATTAGACTCTCTATTCAAAAAGTCAAGAGAAAGAATTGTTTTAACCATACGAATAGTCTTATGAATGATTCTGCAAATTCTTTGTATGAAGAAAGTTATAAGCTTTTGCAGATTCTAAAAAAAAAAAAATTGTTGAGTCGATTTTGGGAGTTTTTTTCCTTTTCACTTCAACAAACAGTCATCGAGGATTTCTTGCTCCCCTATGAGATGCTCTGAGATGGTTTTATGGGGCATTTTAACTTTTAAGCAAGTCTATATCATAATTAATTGGGTAAATTACACTGGCCTCACTGTTTTTACGAGCATGCAATTGGCGACCACCCTTACTTTATCCCTAAAAAGCGGCCTCCCTTTGGTTTATATTTTAGTATCAAAGCATCCTTCAGCCCGATACCGGCGGCACGAGGGGACCTGAGGGGGTCCCCCAACGATTGATCTGAGCCGCCCGTTCATTCCAAAATCAAATTCTGAGTAGGTCTATGCGGGAATCACCTCAATTGGACAATCCTAAGTGCTCGATCCAAAATTTTTGAACGAAATGGGGTGATTTTGGATTGAGCACTTAGGACCGTCCGATTGAGGTGATTCCCATGTAGACCCATTCAGAATTTGATTATGGAATGAATGGATGGCTCGGATCGACTGTTGGGGACCCACAAGGGGGTCCCCGATGCCATCGGTACTGTTGAAGGGTGCTTTTGATACTAAAATATAAAACTCAAGGGAGGTCAGTGCTATTTCAGATAAAGTAGGGGTAGTCAGTGTACAAGTCAGAAACCTCAGGGAGGTCAGTGTAATTTACCCTAATTAATTTGGTTAAAGATAACAGCTGGAGATACTTACAACCAAGAACATGGGAACATGGGATTACCATCTCCCTTTATATTTTTGGGGCATTGGTTTCAGGTCCTATTAGGAGAAATTTTGAACATAAGTCCTAACTTATCGGCTGATCTAGCAACTCCTAGATCCCAAAAGACTAAGAGCATCTCCAACTCAATTCATCAAAATTCTTCATTTTGAAGAACCAAAATAAAATACTCCCTCCGTCCAGATTTGTTAGTCTGTTTTGGGGATTCCAGTTTTTTTTTCCATTACCTTTTGAGTTTGTTAATTTCCTATTTTAACCACAATCTCTCTATTTAATACTCCCTCATTTCTAATTTGATAATCCACTATAAAACTGCGTGCAATTGTCAAACTAAAAAATAATGTAGTTTTAAAAATTATTGTTTTATCAATATGGATTTTGTTTGATAGATCCCATTGAAAACTTTAATACAGTGCAAAAAAAATTCAAAAATGTAAACACATTATTTTAAAAAATTAGTTTTTGAGTTGTTATTTTAAGTTTTAGAAAAGGGCAAAAAAGTAAAATTTTCATACTTTATCCATTGACTTTTAAAAATGGACAAACATTTGAGAACTTGAAAAATTATATTTGTGGACTAACAAATCCGGAAAAAGGGAGTAGTATTTAAATTCAAAAGACATTTTAAAGAGTAATAGTAGGAGTGTACTATTTTACATGAACTCCCCCATCATTCTTCATTTCTTCAAAATTTCATTCATTTATCTCCAAATCTCAAATTTTCCTCCAACATTTGAAATCAATATTTTTTAGGATTTTTTTTAAATATATTGATGATTGTTCTCATTTTAAAGGTATTGTAAAATTTGTTTCTAATTACACTAATTTTAAATTTTATGATAAATTATGATGTAACATGATAGAGTAGTATTTTATAGTTGGAAAACGAAATGGAGAAGGTTTTTTATTTGGAGGGATGATTCTTCATATTCGAAGAACAAAAAATGGACCTTAAAATTGAATAACAAAAATGAAGTTTGGTTGGAGTAGAGAAAATTTTCAAAATGAAGAAATGAAGTATGGTCGGAGACTATAGTTCCATATGTTATGCATACCAAAGTTGGACGTGGTGAAATCTACTAATTTGGGAATTAGACACATTTTCATTAAGTTTTACATGGTGAAATCACCGTAGTCTTATTTGGGAGTTAGACATATTTTCATTAAAATTTACCTATCTACTAATTGGCAATTGCAAAGATAATTATATCTCCCTACTTGGCGTTTGCATGGATTTTTTTGTTAAACAGGTGTGGGCGGGATTTTGCTATGGTTGTGGATCGTCGTGGGTAGGCATCGCCAATGTTCATGTACCAACTAAAGAAAGTGTTTGAAAGAAATTATTTGCTTCAATACATGTGTATCCAAATGGCGCAATGCTATATACAATACATCCAAAGAAATTTTTATTCTTAGACTTATTAATTCACATGCTACCGTTTAATTTTCTTTTAATTTGATCCACACCACACCTTCATCTTTTCTTTTTTCAAATTGAGGAGACCTTTGCCTCCACCAATTATGTTACACTATTAAGTCGTTAACGCAAAATTAGTGTGAGTTTGGAGGCCTCAATTTAGAAACTCCTTGTAAATTTTTTTGTATGGAGATGGGAAATGTATTTTTTGCCCTCCAAAATTGGCTGCCTATTAGTCTATTTTTATTAATTAATTAAATTTTTTTGGGGGGGAGGGGGTTACTCCTAGATAGTTCAGGGACTAAGGTGCAATTAGGAATGGAATAAATAAATTTTGAATAGTTAAAGGAATGAAAGTGAAATTAACCCCCACTACATAGAACAAATGACCCACTTTTCATTTTTGGTGCCGGGCGGGCATCACATTTTTGTGCCCGAGCACCCAATCCGACCTTCTAAACACTTTTGAATGGCTCAAATTTATTCCGAGATTAAGAGAGAGAGAGAGAGAGGAATGCCCTGTTTGATAACACAAATTCAACACTTAAAACTAAATTAATTAATTAATAAGTGATTAAGTAAGTTTGATAACCACATTTTATATTACTTAACAGATTAAGTGTCACTTAAAATATAGGTTAAACAATTGATAAAAATTAAGTAGCTTGGTGCTACTTAATTGTAACTGAATTGTTATGTGCTTACAATCAAACACACCACCACCGCCATGCTATTGTCACCACCATCACCATTCCATCACCACCACCACAGCTACCAAGCCGCCTCTACCACCACCACCACTACAACCATCACAACTGCCACTCCACCATCACCACCACTATCACTATTACCCATATACCACCACCACTATTGCCATGACACCGTTATCACTCCACCCAACCCACCACCACTACCACGCCACAACCGTCACAATAATACCACTACACCACCACCATTGCACCACTATTACTCTACTGCCACCACAACTCTCCATCATTCCACCACCACCATTACTCCACTACCATTGTTACACCGCCACCCCACCACCATCTCCCAATCACCACTCCACTACTACCACAAATACATGATGACCATTAGTAAAATTAAGAAAAAATTAGAACAACAAAATTATTTTTTTAATTCAGTGTTTAATATATTTTATCAAACATCTTTTTAACTTAAAAAAATTAACATTCAATTTTTAATAATTAATTTTTCAGCTTTGAGTTTTCAATTTTATCAAACAGCACCGAAGAATAAGATGTGGAAAGGAGAAAGAGAGCACACGTGAGAGATGAGGGGCAGTTATCAACCATCATTTTGTGGGGTGGTTATAACTTACTATCACGAACATTTTCTCTCACTTTGTAGGTGAATAACTTCCACTCATCTTTGATTGGCTTTTTTTCTTTTTCTTTTTTCTCAATCTTCTTTCTCTCACTTTGTAGGTGCAATAGTGCAAACACTACACTAAAATAGCAGTGTGTTCATTGGATGCATAAGACAATGAAAAAGTTTGTATTGAAACTAGTTCTCCGTGCATCAAACGGGTACAAAGTTAATTTGTGAAGAGAAGGTAATGTTGAGTATTTTTGTTTTTTTTTTTTTATAAAAAAACGTGATACATCCTTGTAGTTGTTTCCATTTCCACGCAACAGGCCTAACATTAGCGAGAGAATATATGCATCATTTCTGCAACCTTGGCGAGCATGCGTTACTCAAAAGTTTCAAACATTCGAGGATCCCCACTTTCCATAACTCGTTTTTCACGTGGCCGATGCAAAATGTCCTCATTGTGCCATGTCAATGTTTGACTGTGTCTTCCTCTCCTTTTCACAGTGACAATTATTTTTATTTTTATTTTTATTTTTATTTTTATTTTTTTCTGGGTTAAATTAAAACGATCTAGATAAACAAACTAAACAGACGAAGTTCTAATTCACCCCATTTACATCATCAAGTAGATATGCTTCTTGATACGATTTTGTGCTGAATATAAAACTACTAAAGCTATTATAATTAAAAAGTTTGATTTGGTTAGAGCATTCGCAGAACTATTCTCTTCCCTAAATACATGTTGGATCTCCGTTGGCAACTTTTGAATTGAAGGAGAGACTTACAATCATAAACAATGTTCTTGATGAGATGATGATCTCCAAGGTTTGGATTTTGGACTGGTTGAATAACATCTTTAGCACCCGTTTCCACTCCAATTCTTGGGGTGTTCATGCCATGGGCCAGCTAGATTTTTAAACAAACGGCTTGCGATCACTCTTCTCTGTGTCACGTGATGTTAGGTTGTAACTTATTTTTTTCAAATTTCATTAGTGTTCTTCTTGATGAAGGTAACTAGAATAAGCAATAATGAAATGGTCAAAAGTTTTTAAAAAAAATTTACCAAAGGTAAAAACAAGTTAAATTAAATACTACCATTTCTTGGTTTCTGGATTTTTTTTCAAGTCCTCCACTAAGTTTCAAGTTTTTTCATTGAGACGAATCCAATGCCTACTATTGCGACCCAAAAGCAAAAAGAATACACTAATTAAAATGATGAGGTAATTAACCAGAAAATATGTTAGGATAGTACAAACAATCACGTAAACAGATTTGTAATACATTTTGAAATTTTTTATGACAAAAAATAGTAACTAGTTTTCATAGTCAAAATTTTCCATTAATCATCTAAGGAATGATAGAGTATAAATCAGGGAGGAGTGTTTGAGAGTCAGGGATAGGAGAAAATGGAGATGAGCCATCGGAATCGAAATCTGGAAGAGAGAGTGTCAAAAGGTGATAAAAATAGATAAAGGATAGATAAAAGTAATTTTGCAAGTGTCATTAATAACAAAAATCAGTGCATATATATGCAAAATAAAATAATATAATATACTAAAGAACATAATTGCCACAACCATTTCCCCTAACATTATAATTCTTGCTTTGCTATCGCTTTATGCAAGCTCGAGCAACAAATGTTTGGTTGGTGGGGGTGTGAACCGAAAACAAATGATTGCAAATATTTTATTCCTTTCACCTATTGACCAAATGTGGTTTTAGTCATGAATAATTCAGGTTAATTAGCATTCTACAGCGCAACGATCGATGCGTTAATTATTTTGTGTCAGTAACAATGCGTGAATATTCGTCATATGCATTTAGAAAAATGAAATAAAATAATTTGCAGTGTTGACCTTATGATAAGAAGGTGAAGTTTCAGCAATTAATTGATGGTTGCCTCGCCTGGGTACATGAGGGGCTAAGACCTGAGTTTTTTCAACTCTTTATTTACTAATACAATTAAAAGGGGAAATCAGATGATGTAAAACCTTTACACCCCCTTTGGATTGAGGGAATTCGGGAGAAAAGAAAGGAAATGGAAGGGGAGTGTTTTCTCTCCTTTGTTTGAATGAGCAAAGCGGTGAGAGAGGGAGTGAATAGGCGAAAAACCTGAACCCCTTACCCTCCGTTTTTGTTTCTCACCAATTTTGACGAGATTTCGAGAGAAAGGGAGCCCCAAGCGGCCGTACCACCAACGGCGACGTCGCCAAAGAACCTGCAAACCCAATACAGCAGAGATCCTGGAGGTGTTGGGGAGAGTGATGGTGGCGGAGATCCTGGATCTGTGATTTGAAGCTTGGATTTGGTCACTGGAGAGTCGCCGGAAAACTGCCAGAGAGAGTTTGGTCGTCGGAATAGGAAGGAGAGACTCTGATTTCTCACTCTTGTTTGGATCCCAGGTGAGAAATTGTTCTCATCTCTTCTCTTTTCTCACTAATAAGGGGGAGTAGAACCCTTTATTTTCTGTTCTCACCCCTCTTGCCGAAGGAGCTGTTAGGAGTCAGACTTCTCTTCAATCCACTTAAATTTAAGCTCGTTTAAACATCTCCAATTCATGTCTCATACGTGTATTTTTCATTTTAGAGACTCAAAATAATGTATGCATTATATTCAAAAAATAAGTTTAGAGAATGCAATTAGTCATATCTACTCCGATTCACATTCTTCATTTTCATCCCTACAATTTCATTCTAATATTTTTCTTCAATTGTTGAAATTTTAGAATTTTTAATTAAACATGACCACTATTAGTGTCGTCGAAAAGATTAATTATGCCAAGATGTTGCACCTTCGTCTTCTTAACATGACAACTGTTATTTCTCTCACTTTCTCATGCTTGGAATGTGAACTTTTGATTGAATAAAAAGGTTAATAAAAATGTTGCCAACTATTTATATATAATAAAATCGACATTAATGGGGAAAAAAAAAAAAAAAAACGTTGTCCAACACAAACTGTTGGTGGAAATATCAACGTAATGCCAACTCCAAATAAAGCATTCGGTACACGTTATCACAAGAAAAATCCATAACGAAAGGTATATTAGTATATTCGGATTTTGTTTGTGATCACCTCAATCATTTCTTTCTTTATTTCTGTTATTTTATATTTTTATGGCATATTAATTTATTCTTTTTTTACTGCAAAATACTAAAACAAATGCATTGTAGATAAATGGGCAGCAAAGTCAATACGTCTATAATTTTCTACAAATGATAGTAGCAGTTAAAGTAATATATATTCTTTCACGAAGCAATCTACTAGTTCTCAAAAACATGCCCTTTTAACTCGTGAGTTGGCTCAGTTTTTATACAAGCCTTGTACTTTTCGTCTCCGACAAAAAAAAATGCTATGTATAACTAAATCAGTTAAATTATTTGAAAAATAAAGTTATTTGAACTAGACTCGTAATTATTTAATTAGTAGTACTAAAGTGATGTACAAGTTTTATCACTCAATGCGAGGTTTACTTTACTTATTTGCATCTTATAGTTTGTGAGGATTGAAAATTTCTATTGCTTTTGTATGAGGCTTACGATGTATTCACATACAAACTTTTTCAAATAAAGCTTGTTTTAGGATTGAACTCGATTTTGTATAATCTAAATTCAAATAGCAAAAAGCAAGTGTAACTCGACAAAAAATAATTCAAAATTAATATATACAACCACATTCAAATTATTAAAGGTATATATACAACCACATTCGAACTATTAAAAATACTTTTAGCATATTTGGATTTGTTTTCCCTTTTGGATGAAATCTTTTTCTTTTGTTTTCTCTTTTGTGTAGGTTAAATTAAAACCTTCTAGAAGTCCTTATTACAGCGTAAAAACAAAAATCCCCCTTTTGTAGTAGTAGTAGTACGAGTAACATTGTTTGTGTGGATGCAGTCGCCGGAGCTGTGGTTTTCTTTGGCGCTCTCTCTCTCTCTCTCTCTCGATCTGAGCCTCTTGTCTCTCTAACATCACAAAAACAAAACAAGCTTTTCTCTCACAACTTTTTCTGCCCTACATAGTTTGATCTCTGCCACATATTTCATGTATCTATCTATATCCATATAGTCGTCTTCTACTACTTCATCGTTTCTGTCTTCGAGCGCAGCTTCGATTTTGCTTCTACTGGTTAAGTTTCTACTCTCATTCACAAACTTGTTTCTTCATAACTAGAGCTTTGAATTGTGGTTTATCCATCCCCTCTCTTTCTGTGAAATTGACCTCTCAAGTTTTGTTGCAGTGAATTTTGAAAACTTCCAAGCGAAATCCTTCCCTGAGTTGACTCGCGATCTCCTGCTTTGCTGTATGCGCTAGTGATATAGTCCGAGCCTGAGGCTCGGAATTTGGACCATGGCGTCAGATAACGAGCATCAGGCTTGGATCGTAGACGACGCCAAACCGAACCTTTCTTATTTGCAGAAGTTCCGCCTCTATGAGACTCGCTCGGTACATTCCTTTGATCTGGTTTTGAATTTCGTGGATTCTACTTTCGGATTTGATTTCTCGCCTTAATTAAATAATTGATCACATACATGTATCTATGTCTATTTTTGTCCCATTTCCACAGTATTGATTGACTTGATGTTACCAGGAGTTTATGACTTTGATCTTCTTTCTTTTAAATAAATGCATCCATTGATTATTGCTCTATTGAATTTTGGATTTGAACTGCTAGTGCATTATGTATAGACCAATGGCGTGCCTTCATGCCAGCAGAAAATGGTATACAAACAGAATTTTCATACCACAATCTCACACAAAATAGGTGGTTACGCCGTTTCTGAACCTCCGTAAAGTAATGGTCTTTTGTCTTCAACTTATGAAATCTTAATTTCTATCTTGCTGCTGCTTCTTGTGGACTTTGCGATGGAGTTTTTTCTTTATATCTTTGGGGTGTAGCACGAAGTAATTGGAGTTGCTGCCTCTGTGCCTCATGGGAAAGTCATAATTAATGAAGGAAACACAATATGATGTCAAGAAAAAATAGATTTCTACTTCATGATGATTGGAATTTAATCTAGCAAATTGAACATTGCAATAACAATGAGTTTTGAGGAGTTATGATCTGCTTTTATAACCCTGCATGCATCATTTATGTGAGATTGGTTTGGCAACCTCGTTTGGGAAGCACACTTATATCTATCACATCATGCTTGCTAAATTGCTACAGAGTAATTAATTTTCCTAAGGTCGTTATTAGGTTGTTACCGATCATAACCAGTTAGGAAGCACACTTTTATCTATCACATCATGCATGCTAAATTGCTAATTAATTTTTCTAAGGTCGTTATTAGTTGTTACCAATCATAACCAATTGTTGTTCTGTCATTAATCTATCACTAATTCAATTGTTCGTTGTTCTTTTATAACTGCGTATTGGTGTCTTTTTTTTTTAACTATATATATATATATATATATATATATATATATATAACAACATCTGTGTATATATGACCACATGTCGTTCAAGTCATTGACTATGAATGCTTGTTGTTTTGAGATATGAACAAAGGTAAAGTAATTCGTATTCTGCAGTGCTGCAGAATACCAACGGGATATTTACTGTGGTCCTCCAACTCCCTGAGTGTTGTCATTGACACATTTCACTGGAATTGGTCCTGCAACTGCATATATTCCCTGGTAAATATTTGGAAGAAAGATAATTCCTGTAATAAACTGGATTAGATGTCACCTTTTCCCTTGGAGACACCATAATTCCAGTCTTCTTTTCTATTATTTTCTGTGCTTCCCAGTTTTGAATTGCACCTATCATACACTTGTCATTAAATCCTTGGTGTTTATTTTCTTGCTGGTATCATGAGAGTTACACAATTTAGTTTCTCTATTTGCATGCAACAGAACTTTTATGTGATTGGACGGGATAAGAACAGAAATATCTGGAGAGTGTTGAAGATTGATAGATTAGAGCCTTCCGATCTAAATATTCTCGAGGATTCTACAACATACTCTGAAATTGAATGCTCTGATCTGCTAAGACGAATACATGAAGGAAACAAGTCAACGGGTGGGCTGAAATTTGTCACGGCTTGTTATGGAATTGTTGGTATGTGATATCTGCAAGGTTTTTTTGTTTTTGTTACCTTAACAAGCACTTATTTTGTTTCTCTAAATCTTATTGTTTTTTCTCCAACTTAGGGTTCATAAAGTTCTTGGGGCCTTATTACATGCTGCTTATAACAAAAAGGAGGAAGATTGGCACAATCTGTGGGCATGTGGTATATGCCATTTCCAAGAGCGAGATGATTCCAATTCCAAATGCTACTGTGCGGTCCACTATGGGTTATTCTAAGAATGAGAACAGGTCTTTTGTCAATTCTGCATGTAAATGTAAAATGTTGCTGGTCCTTCTAAGGATATCTAAGCAAATAGGAATTCAGAAACAAATATACTTGTGTATAGATGGTAGTTAGATTTTAATGTGGTTGTTTTATTTTAATTTCAGTTGAATAACGAGTTCCGCTATGCCATTATTGTGTTACTTATGCATGCACCCTTCAGTGTTATATAACCATGCATGCACCCTTCAGTGTTACATAACCATATGATTGTTCACTTCAAGGTAATAATGTGTTCATCTGATTGTGACTGTTCTATTCATCTTCTATACCAGAAAATGGGATACATCTATTCAGTATGTGATGGATTTTTAGATGTCCCCATATGCATCCTTTTTAGTGAATATTGTCCATAGAGACTATTGCCAATTCATTTCATGCAATTGTATGGGGTCAACGTTCATTGCTGTTAGGATGTAAATTTAACTTGTTGAATGAGACTAGGTATCATCTGTGTATCGAGGGACAAGTTAATTTCGTTTTCTTTTCATCTTCTGTCATAAAAAAATCTAAGCAGAAAGGTCTTTCGGTTGTATGTATTTCCACTCGATTCAGTTATTGAATTTCTGCTTATTTGCTCTTGCTTTGTTGTCGACGTAGGTACAAGAAACTCCTATGTGCAGTGGATCTTACGAAGGACTTCTTCTTTAGCTATTCATATCATGTCATGCGTAGCCTTCAGAAGAACTTATGTAGTCATGAGACAGGACAAATTCTTTATGAGACAATGTTTGTCTGGAATGAGTTCTTAACTCGTGGAATCCGCAATCACCTCAAGAATACTCTATGGACTGTTGCACTGGTATATGGCTTCTTTAAACAGGTATTGGCTTCTTTTGGGTAAGGCCACTTTGTAGATATTTTGAGAAAAATAAATAGTTCTTTAGGATCAGTTTGTGATTTATTTTAGGTAGACTTTCTTGGACCTGTTTATAGTGCGGTATTGCTATAAGGACACAGGTTGCTGCAGTAGAATTATTTACGCAGACCAGTTTTGGGAGTTCTCTCTTCTTCTTTTGAGTGTATACTGAGCTCTTCTTTACATATTGGGAACTTCACCAGTGATTATTGGGACGCGTCTTTCTCCTTCAATTGTTGTTCTTGATTTCGCTTTGAATTGTTTCCCCACCTATATAGCATAACTCACAAATAAGGAGTACAGTTCCGTATTTTTTACCGTCTAACCGATGGGTTGGTAACCTTGACTGGATTTTTGGTTTAGGTAAATGATCAAACATCTTTTTGAATGATTGAAATGGATTTACTGAAAAGTGAAAGGATATGGTTTCCTGTTTTGAAGTACAAGTTCAAACTTTCAGATTATGGAACAGATTTTTCCATGTTGTAATACCAGGTCAAACTTTCTATATCTGGAAGGTACTTCAAGCTTACCCTCATTGCCAGACGATCACGTCATTATGCGGGAACCAGGTTCGGATATTTATGGATTGCTTGAATTATGCTTTATTTATGTGATAAGTGATGATGTCAATAATGAATGTAATCTTGTAGTCTTAATGGCACTAAAATTCTGCATATCTCAGTTCCCGTCATACTTTGTGCTCCAAATAGGGAACAAAAATAAACCATTCATTCCATGTCTAGCAATTTCAAGTCCTTTGGAGTTTGTATAGCGCTGCAGTAGAATGAAGATTGCTTATCCTTCTACAACAGATTCTTTCTCGCTAACTCTGTTTTGATTTTGTTGTTGTTTTTTGTTTTTCATGTGTAGATACTTGAAACGAGGAGTAAATGAGAAGGGTCGGGTAGCTAATGATGTTGAAACAGAACAGATTGCATTTGAAGATGTTCCTGAAGGATCCCCGGTTCACATAAGTTCGGTTGTGCAAAACCGCGGTTCGATACCCCTTTTCTGGTCACAAGAAACTTCAAGATTGAATATTAAACCAGACATCATATGTATGGTTTGACCACACTGAGCTCTTGTATTATAGATGGTAGTTTTTCGTCATCTTTTCCTGACAGTTTTTCTGTTTCCAGTATCAAAGAAGGATCATAAGTACCAAGCGACACGACTTCACTTTGAGAATCTTGTCCAGAGATATGGAAATCCAATTATCATTTTGAATTTGATAAAGGTAGGCCTTTGTGCATCGACCAATGGACCACTTTGAGCATTTTACTTCTTTTTTTTTTTTTTGAATGGCAAAGAAAATTTTAATTACTCATAAAAGATCTTTTAAATCAATACAATTGGAAAAAAAAAAAATGCATTGAGAGAGCTTCAAAAGAATCCAATGACTCTCCTACTGCTACTCACAAAATTCTAGCATTTTACTGCATCTTATGCTCTTTCAGAAGTTAAATATTATCTGATTTGAATCTTCAATCTTCTTTTGCTTTGCCTTTTTTGTTTAAAGAGTCGTGAGAAGAAGCCCCGTGAATCTATCCTGCGTGCAGAGTTTGGGAATGCTATTGCTTTAATCAATAAAGATTTAACTGGGGAGAATCGCTTGAAGTTCCTTCATATGGATCTGAATAAATACTCTAAAAAGTAAGACAGCTTCTCGGTGTGCAGATCTGATTCTTCTTACTCCTACAACAAGTATCATGGATTTAAACATGACCTGGTACTTTTTCCTTTGTATTTTCTTCCAGCAAAGCAATAGATGTGCTGGCTCTTTTACGGAAAGTGGCTGCATATGCATTGAACTTCACTGGCTTCTTTTATTGTCAAATTCAACCAACTTCAGGCACGAAGGGACTGATTAATTGGTCATACTTTGAGTAAGTAAATGTGAAGGCAGCTTTTCTTGTGGCATGATAGCCCTTCATTTTCTTCTTTATTTACTAGTCATCTAGCAACTATAGTTCCTGTACTACCATTTGACGTGGTTGATGTACATCATTATTTCACATTGCTGGTTTGACGCAGCCACTGAGAAATGTATGCATGTTTGTTTCTTTGGAGCTTGGAACGTGCCAACAAGATATCAAGTTTGCAGCCTCACCTTTTTAAGCCTTGGCCTAGCATGGCTCCTAACGACAATACGCATAAACCAAACTGAGCCTTATGTCCCAATCAATTGGGACAATACACATGCAATTAATAATATATTTGCATGATGTTATACTAGGGAAAATATTAATTATCTTACTGGAGAATTTTCAGTTAAACAATTGCTTATTCAATTATCATTATAGAAACTGTCAGAAAGAAGAAGGAATTGTATTCAAGATGACCGTAGTGACAATGCAATCTGTAGTTATAATTATTCACTCACCATTTAAACTGTCTGAATTCAGCACTGCAATACTGGCGAGCTTGGTTCGGGCGGTGAGCATGTTTTCCGTTTGTTGGAGAGCTTGACACTCTTTGTTTTACCCCTTCCCTTAGAGCTCAAGTTTTGGGGGAGACTTGTGATTGAAAACCCTTTTCTTTGGGGTTTTGATATGCAAGTTTTGAACAAATATACGATAAATATTGCCTGAGCCTTTCTCACATATTAGACTATCAGATTCCCGAACTTCTAATTTTTGAGTTCTTTAAACAATTCTTTTGCAATGAAGTACTGGAGATGTTTGCTTACAATTGATATTTTTTTGTGGTCATCCTAGATGAGATTTGTACTGCAGGAACAGCTTATGTTTTCAAACTTTTTTGCAAACTCTTTAGGGAATCACTTCTTGCTGCTCTTGGTCCTCTATGTCCTAGTTATTTGCTTTTAATTTTTCACACAGATACTTAGTAGCTACTATTAACAATTCTGCATAAAATTGGATGCAGGAACAATTATAAGGGAGATACCAAAAAGGGTGTTCAAAGAGAAACAAATGACAATAGTAGTAGCATTGATAAGTGTGGAGAACACTTTGTCAAGCCTCCAATGTTTCAGAAAGGGGTCCTACGAACCAATTGCATAGACTGTTTAGATCGCACAAATGTTGCTCAATTTGCATTTGGGTTGGTTTCTCTCGGGCATCAGCTGCATGCCTTAGGATTTACAGATGACCCCATTATTGATATGGATTGCCCTTTGGCGGATGACTTAATGAGGCTATATGAGACAATGGGTGACACACTTGCACTGCAATATGGTGGATCTGCTGCACACAATAAGGTAATGCTTCAAATGATGGCTCTTGGAGATATTTGTAGCCTCATGTGTCACCGGAGAGACTAATATGTTAATACATGTTTGCATGCCAAAAAGCAAGAGAACCTTAGTTGAAGTCCATTAAGAATTCCGTGGCTCGTTGAAGCTATGGCCTATGGAAGTTTGGCAGTTTTTGTTAACAACGTTCTAGATTATGAGTTATGACGAATTACCTTTATATGTAATTTGTTTTCTGCCAATGACACGTCAGAATATCTGAGGTTTCACTTCTAACTTGGAACAGTGAAAGGACATAATATTTTCAGATCCTTCTCCACTTGTCGTCATTGGCTAGTGGTGATGTTTTGTCAAAAATCCATTCTTGGAATTTAACATTTGTGCCTTTTTTTTTCCTTCAACTTTTTAGGTTTAAGCACTACCCTTGTACAAAATAGTGTAAGTAGAATGACAACTGTGTGTCCTGTCAATAAACTTCCAGCTCAACATCTAATTACCATCTGTAAATGTTCTAAGCTCCCATCCTAACCTCCTAAATTCATTTCATTCATGTACCTCCACAATGTCATGATATACCAAGTGGGTAAGCAGCCACAGCAGGATCTTCATTGGATCTCGGTTGTCAAATTCATTATGTGTTTTCTTTGTTCATCACATCCCCAAAAAAGGACCTACTATTCAACATTTTCGCTTGCCTTTTTTTTTCGTTGAAGATCTTTTAATGCCTTTTATTGTGTCTTCATCCTATTGAGTTCCACAAAAGCTTTGGTTCATTTGTAAATTTGGTAACGCTCTCTGCCATCCTTGTGTAATTGATTATTAGCAGATATTCTCCCAGAAGAGAGGTCACTGGAAAGCAACAGTTCAGTCCCAGGAGTTTCTTAGAACTCTACAGCGGTACTACAGTAATGCCTACATGGACGCTGAAAAGCAAGATGCAATCAATGTGTAAGTCCGATGCACTTGCATTGGTAGAAGTTCATGCACTTGTAGGTTGCATTTGGTGTATACTTGGAAAATAGGTTTAGGAGTCGAACTTGTTGACTTTGCATTTTATGATATCTCTTCAGTCTTCATTAAACTAACTCCACCCTTTTTTCTTTATTTACTCTGGAAGAAGGTGTTCTTTGTATGGGACAAAATAGAGGATTATGTTGAAAACACATTTTCTTTGGTAGAGCATTGCTTTTAATCCTATCCATTGATGTTGGGTACTAACGGTTACTTTTGCTCAATTCGCCTGATTTTTGAGCAGGTTCTTGGGGCATTTTCAGCCACAACAGGGTAAACCAGCTCTTTGGGAACTGGATTCAGATCAGCATTACAGTCTTGGAAGGCTTAGTTTTAAAGATGAAAATGGGAGGTATGAGCGTAATGATATTGTAGTCCAGTTGATATAGTAATGTTAAGTGGATGTTGAATAGGTATAATATTAAAATGGTGGTAATTTTGTCCAATCCACGCCTAGCATTATATTTGTTGACTGGAAAGAAGTGTCATTTTGCACTGTACTTATAGCTTCACTTGGTTTCCCACGTTGAGTAAAGCAAATGAGTTTGGTATCTTTAGATATAAACCATCCATCTGAGCTAGTGTTATGGCTAGATCTAACTCATCCATCTGAGTTAGTGTGTTAGCTAGATTAAGGAGGTCTAATCAGACTTGATTAGGGGGCAATTCATTTTTTGGAGATGCCAAACAAGGTGGAACTAAGGTGTGAAGCAGGAATTATATACCTCTATGGAAATCCCGGAGTATTGGAGGGCCATGGCATTCCTCTGCCACCCGTGGTGTGCACCATTGGGTGGTATCATTCCATTTACACTGAATAGATCTAACCAGTATACTATAAAATAACAACTGATTAATAAGAATGATAAACCAAGTTAAATTTAAAGAAGAAGGAAAAGGAGAAGTACATGACCTAATTCAGTTTCATATTTAAGAACTATAAAGTTATGAGGTTCAAATTTTGATTTTGGAGAAAATCTCTCTCTCTCTCTCTCACACACACACACACACACACACACAAAGCACGAGTGCATTATACTTGCTTTGCGTAACTTGCAAGTATTTCTTCAAATCTGTGATCACTCTCACACGTTCTTCCTATCCCCTCCACGTGTCACCTAGAACTTCAATTACTGTCGCCTTTTTGTCCCTTGCATATTAAATATTTCCTTAATCTTCATCCCAACCAGAGAGATGGAAGACAATTGCTTGTAACTTCTTTTGCACAGGAGTTTCTTTAGCCCTCTGTTTGATTGAATATCCACAGTCACTCATACATGCCTGGTTGGCAGTTGGCACATTGGGCAGGAGCCTGGAGAGCATTTTTCTTACCTACTTTTGGAATGGTATAAGTGTCTTTGTGCATGTAGGAAACAAAACAATTGTGGTATCTATCCTCCAATGATACACCAAAAAAAGGAGGTTTATTTGAAAACAGTTGATTGATCTACTTTTTTCTTTTTTTGCCTAGATCATTTCTCAAGAGGTCACTATCGGACGGCAACATTAATTGTGAAAGCAACTCACCTCTTGAAGTGGCTGATGTTGGACAGATTGAAGATCACAACCAACCTTTTCCTGATAACATACATGATGGTAACAAGGGTCTTTCGGAGTCAACACCAGAAATCTCTACTTGTGAAAGTGAATTGTCTTATACCAGGTGAGCTTTCTCCACATTTTTGTGAATCTGTTACATTGAGAAGCTCCTTTTTCATCACTCTCTGAGACTCTACCAGTGCATCCGGAGCGCTCCCATTTTTTGGTTTGCCCACACTAACATAATGGCCAAAATCAATGACGTAATTCACGGAACTTTGAGGACTAAAGTAGCAGGTTCTGATAAAAATACAATGTTCCAAATTGTCAGGGTCAATCTGTCAAAACCCCATTTTGGACCTGCCAAGTAGTCTGCTTTTATCACTGGTGTACTCTTATAGACTGAAAGCTGGACCAAAAGGTGATGAGCCTCAAAAACTTTAGCTGCATCCAATGCTTTTAACGAGCTGGACTCATCAAGAGTGATCAAGTCAATGACTCAGATCTCAGAATTGCCCAGCAGATATGATTGGTGATTTTGCTGATAAGGGTCACATTGCCACTAACTAACATGTTGTTTTGACTTCATCAGTTAACTTTGATGTGGTATGACATCTGGTATCTGTCAGAACTTGAATTTATATTCGAAGAAGTGCTGAGCATGGAGGAAAACATAGCCGATGATAGTCCTCAAGCCTGGGATCCTGCAACGTCAACATGGTTTTTGATGTTTCACATGGCCAACCCATTGCTTTCTCCACTTGAGTCTTGGACACTCCACAATAGTTGTGCTTTAGTTAATAACCTCGTATTTGCTAACTCATCACTGCAAGTAGATAGTAATGAACACCAGATTCTTGGAAAATCCTTTCGAATTAGCAAGTCTCCTTACAGAAATAGCGGCCACCGTGGTTCGAATCAGGTCGTATCTGCATATCCAACAACATATTTTCACGCATGTGTGTGATTATGTACAATTATATATAGGGATGCATATGTAATGATAATGTGCATTACTTTTTGTTCAACTGTTCTAATGTCGGTATAATTGCAAATGATTAATCTGTTTGCCGCAATCGTTTAATAATGGATGGATATATGGACTCACAGATCAATATTTTCTTTTTTGGTTACTTTTCATATTGTTTTCAATATGTTCAGATTGGTAATCGAGTTATGCTCATATTGTCTCCCACATGGCCTAGGTTCAGACTCCAGAACTGTTATGCTCTCAACTGTTCATCCTTACTAGAGACTTTGATCTTCTTTTGTTTTAGTCTTGTATACAATTATAGTTGAACCCACTTCTGCATGGGGAGGTGCAGGCAGTTAGGCAGTCGAATTTGGTGTCCCCACATTGTAGGCTGTAGTTTTATTATGTTGGTATGTTCCTCTAATTATTCGACTGCTGTGTAGGTATGCACCCTCAATGTCTTCCAGGCGGCTTTTCCCTGATATGCAGCCCGATCAATGTCTAGAAAGTGATTGTATTTGTTTTGATGGACATCGGGATTCATTCAACTGCTCAAATTTTCTGGACGTGGATTGGCTTTCTTCTTCTGGAAATTCATGTGAAGAAGACGCATATGAAAGGTGGAGTTAGATACTATCACGTAGTAATAATGGTTCTTGCTGCCTGTGTAACCACCCCGATATTACTATTGTCACCACCTTACCATTCTTTAGTCCTCAACTTTTAAGTCCGTATGTTCTCTTTTCACTTAGTGTTTTACTATCCAAACATTTGATATGCAGCTTCAAGTCTCTTTAAAAAAAAAAAAAGTGTAATAGCTTTCAAGTAAGATGCTTGAATCTAGTAACATGTAAGAAATGTGTGGAAGATTTCTTCATCTGCTACTTTTAAAAATTGATTTAATTATAAGTTAGACTATAATACTTTGTACTTTAACAATGTTCCTTCTATATTCTGAGATTTCAAAGCTGCATGCAATGCTTGCAGATCTATGCTCATAAGCTCACCTATTGCTGGTGTATCATCTGATAGTGTATTAACTGGACTTAAAATGGAATCAGGCGCTTCTCCAAGTGAGTCTGGGTCCAGCATGAAGGTCAGTGATCTATTGAATATTATTGTTGGCACTTGGCACTGTCACGACATGTTAAACTAAACTGTAACCTGAAATATGCTATCCATATAATTGTGCATTGCTGTCACAGACAATGGTCACTATCTTGAATCCATTATTCATCACGTTGAGGGATAACCTCCTATTCCGTCCTCGACTCTGGATACATTGGCAAGTTTTATGGGAGTGTATTTAGCTGAAACGTGAAAGTGTAAATTATTTTCATGGATTTTTGTTTTCCTTTTTCTGGAAAAATCTGATCGAAGCAAATTTCCGAGAACCGCCATCATGGAATAAGGTTGTAGTTGTGTTGACTTCTATAATTAACTGGATAGGGGTTACATTGGTTGCTACTATATTCTAGTGACTATATGACCAGAAGATATAGGCCATGAGGTCATGTTTTGCACTATTCACCAAAACATGAAGTGCTTCCATTCTTCTTCCAGTGGGGAACGTTTGTTCTGTAACATGCACAATTAAGCATTAACTGAAACATCTCTAGTTAGTTCTCCCTTGTTAGTTTTGTTTTCTATTGAGCCCTTTTGCGAAGAAAACCATATTGGAACTGATTTCAATTGTTGTTCTGGACAGGGTTCTGACGTTATCGCCGAATTTTCTGATAGCTTTGTGTGGTGGGTTAACTATGGCGAGATGCTATTCCCCTGAAGTTTTGTAGAAGTTTTTACTCCCATATTTTTATTTCTTGCCAGCATCATCTGATTCAAATACCCATCCGAAGGATGTGGATTCTCAAGAGAAAATAAAACTGCTGGAGATTGACATTTGAGATATGAGAAAAAGATATCAATTGGCATTAGCATGGCGGATATATTCTTCTGAACAAAGATGTTCATGTCTTGTAAATTTGAAGCATTTTATTATTAATCAAGAACAACAAAGATTAGTAGTACATTTGAGTAGATAGAAGCAACTTTCTCTTCTTCTTTTTTTTTCTCTCTTTTCAGCTCCTCTCCTCTCCCCTCTCCCCTCTCCCCTCTCCCCTTCTGTTTATAACTTGAAAGTTCATCCTTGTAAATATTTAACATGTACTTGTACACTTTTAAGAGCTCCAATTTACAATATTCTTCTGCCATTGACTTGCTTTAATAGTGGTAAACGTCTTAGTGATACTTTCCTAGATTTGGAGTGAGCTATGGTTTTAGGAGTACTAAAGACTCAAAACTTATTTTGTCTGAGATAAGATGATTCTGCTGGATTCGATCGTGTCTGTTTGCGTGTTGAATTATTGCAAGTCTCATGGCATCTCTTTGCACCATACAAAGATTGTATTGTATGAAGTTGAGATTAGATGGCATCAACTCTGGCCATCGGGCAATTTCATTAGGTGGGAATTGGTTTCCTTTGCCATGGTTATTGTGGGTGGCTATCCAGTTTGCATATGCAATTGAAGCTACCAATCTTCACGTTTGTTGGTTTAGACGAGTCATTTTCACTGTACTGCTGATTGAGGAGCAAGTTGCTTCTGTTGTTTAGGGTGATTACTCTATTGGCAATGTCAAGTTGGGCTGAAAGCATCATATTGCACGCAGATATTTGTCTTTTTTTAAATCATAGGCATGTAATCTAGTACTACCACTTCGAGGAGCTAGGTCGAACATCAATACACTAGTGGATCCATGAAATTTGAAACCAAGCCGTACAGACAGCGCATCGGCAAAACTACAACCTTGCATGGGACAATTATTCAGTGCTGTAGGACTACGGCACCGCCGCATAGTGCCCAAACCACTACATTTTATCAGTTTGAAAAATAACTCTATTTTATCACACCTTCGTAAAATGTTCATTTTATGAGATTTTCATAACATGTAACTAAAATTTATAGGAAAACAAGGCCTAAAACAAAGCATTTTGGATACCGAATGAAATGCCAAAGAAGACGCAGCTGGATTTTACTACCCCCAGGAAAAATGCATCCTGCTGGTATCCAACGTTTCCACACTTAGCCACCCACTTGCCATGCGAAATTGGTCCCTCCGTTGGTTAAATTAAATAATATATATATGTGTGTGTGTGTCTCCTGTTTTCTCCACTCCACGTCTCCACCCACAACTCTCTCTCTCTCTCTCTCTCTCTCTCTCTCTCTCTCTCTCTCTCTCTGTGTCTCAAGCTCCCACAGTTTACAGAACCATTTGAAACTGCAACAAAACAAAATGAAGGGTGCAAAAAGAAGGCTAACGAAACTCAAGTCTGCGCTGAAGAAATTGCCTTCCTTCACCAAGCGCATTTGCGATTCTAGCACCGGAGAATCCAATGTCGCCGGGAAACTCCACCCCGTATACGTCGGGAAATCTCGGCGGCAGTACCTTGTTAGCTCTGACGTAATTGACCATCCTCTGTTCCAAGTTCTGGTCGACAAATCCAACGGCGGCCGCGATGGAGGAGGAGGAATCAGCGTTGATTGCGAGGTTGTGCTTTTCGATCACTTGCTTTGGATGTTGGAAAATTCCGACTCCCATTTGGTTTCTGTGGGCGAGCTTCTTGAGTTCTATACTTACCGATAATTGTTGCAGTATTTAGTATTAGTCTCTGCGTCTGATCCCGTCATTTGGACGGTGAGGATTGCATGTATTGTCTCACAATTTCTGTTTCCGTAGCCGTTTTTTTTAATTAAATTTTAATTTAAGCAAATGAGTTAATTTCTTGTTTAAATTTTAAAATAAAAAGTCTTGATTCTTGAGCGAGGTTGGTGCAGCCCTCTTTTTGAGTTTTTTATGGCTACTTTGTCCAAAAGGGGGGTGAAATAAAAATCTTGATTGAGGATGTTCTCAACAGTGAGATTGTTTCTTAAAAATTAGTCGAATTATGTGTAAATTATTGAACTTGCCGGACATGCACCCTGAGTTATCCAAAGAACATGTGCATCGAGGCATAGATAATAATAGTAGATACTGGAGTGGAGTAGTATTTTCAAGTTGAAGAGATAAAATAGAGATGGTATAATTAAAAGTGAAGCATTATAATCCCCATAGCGGGGGCGCCAAGAATTGGTTTTAAGCTACTAGCTTTCTATGGGCACCTCCCAGTCACCCACTGATTCACAGCTGAAGAAATTTGTTACGAAACAAAATTAATTGCTACTACACTCCTAAAATTCTTTATAAAAAAAGTTCAATATTTGGAAACTTTAATACACTACTTGTCGACGAGACAGACAATGCCACATAAACGAACGAACGGATCTAATTTTATCCAAACGACCAAAACTGATAGCTAGGTACCATGTGGTCTTCTTTTATCTCCCTGTATAAAAATTAATACCCACCTTCCTGGAATAAGAAGTTTCCTATGATAGCTCCCTCATAAAAAAAAAATGCGGAAAAACAGTTGTGAGCCGTTGGATCGCGTGAAGGGCATAGGGTCTAACAGCCCACAACTATTTTCCCGCACTCTTTTTTTAGGGAGCTCTCACAGGAAACTTCTTAATATTCCCATCCGGACAGCTGGATTTAAGGAAAAATTTGATTTTTTCATTTTAAAAAATTATTTTTGAAAAATCCGAACCGTCCAATGTATTCCGAAGGTGTTTTCTATTTACACCTTTGCGAAAAGCTACTTGAATCAAGCCATTCCCGGTATTTTTTTTTTTAAGATTTCCCGCGTAGATCCCTTGAAAACACCTTCTGAACACATTGGACGGATCGGATCGTCAAAAAAATGTTTGGATCATGGAGGTCCGAAAACGGGAGGTCTGGATATATATATATACAGTTCACTTCCTATCCAAACCCAAAATCCAAACCTACCGTCCGGACCTCCACCTTCCCAGTTTTTTTTTGAAAATCCGAACCGTTAGATGTGTTCAAAATGTGATTTTAAGGTCCAACGCGAGGATTTGGCAAAAAAAAATACCCGGAAGGGCTTGATCGGAGCAATTTTTCATTAAAACGCTATAATTGCATTTTTATGAAAAACTGTTCCGATCAAGCCCTTCCGGGTATTTTTTTTGGCCAAATCCTCGCGTTGGACCTTAAAATCACGTTTTGAACACATGTAACGGTTCGAATTTTCAAAAAAAAAATTGGGAAGGTGGAGGTCCGTAACTTAACACAGTCCGGGAGTTTGGACCGGAAGCTTAGTGTGTGTGTGTGTATATATATATATATATATATATATATATATATATATATAATCCACTTCCGGTTAGGGATCACAGATTTTTAAAAAATTCGAACCTCATTGATCCCGATCAAATTTCGACGATATAAACCGTCCAATGTGTTTAAAAGATGTTTTTTAGGGGTACCTCAAGGACATCAACAAGAAGAAATACTTGGAAGGGCTTGATCCGAGCATTTTTTCACAAAATTTCGACGATCTGTACAGTTTTGTGAAAAACTGCTCAGATCAAGCCCTTCCCGTTATTTTTTTTTTTGCTGATTTCCCGCAAGAAATCAACAAGAAAATGGATACTGGATGGAGAAATTAATTAAGATCTTCATTCTATTCTCAATCAGTTTATGTGTCCATCTCACAAAAATAAATAAATAAATGCACACATATATAGCAACTGTCAACAAAGCCAAGCAGATCTTCTCTTCGCATAAAGTGTATATTACAAGCAATAAGAATTTATTGTGGAGTCTCAGCAAAAAAAAAAATCTCGGCTCCACTAATGCATACTTACACCAAAAGATTCGAAATAATAGTGGAGTAATAAATTGACAACGTTTATTTGATCAAAAAAGATTTGCTTGATACAAATATATTATACTAGTAGAATACCCAACGGGAGCTAATCAGCCCTCAAAACATTATGCTTGGCACCTTGAACACAAATCCATTCCTCAAAAGCTTCAGCTTCATATGGGATCTTCAGAATCCCATCATTGTAGAACCCATACTCCTCAGCAGATTTGCATAAAAACTCTACAAAATCTTTATCCCTCAATGATTTAGTATGAATCATAAATCGCTTGCTTTCGTTCATGTTCACACCCACTAAAACTGGTATGTAACCCTTACGGGTTAATGGAGTCTCTCTAAAGCTCTTCAATTTCCTCACTCCGATAATCTTTGTCAATTTGCTTGCTCTAACACCCATATCCGCCTCTCCCTCTCAATGGGTGTGCGATGCAGAGAGAGAGAGAGAGAGGGAGAAAAAGAGAGGCGTTTGAAATTATTCCACCAGTAAACCAATGGAGTTATATATAATGAGCCATTAATTAATTCCAAAACACTAATCCTCCTGGCCGTCAAAAGAATATTTTGGTACGTCAAAAGATATTTTTGATGCAATGGTGGTTGAAATGGGTAATAAAATATTCCTAGTTTATTTGTTGAGTCATTTTAGGATTAATTCATTTGGATTTGTTAATGGAAGCTAGGCTGCAGGCCGTGACCATAAAGTTGACTAGACGCTATCGAGTTATGCTTATTATGAATCTTGTCGAAAATGACATTATTAAAAATATCGTTATTTGTCAGAAAGATTATGAAAAAGGTGACGTTTTAGAATTTCTTTCGCCATTTAGATCTTTTGATCTACCCAACTCTGCTACAAGCATTGTATGGGGTGTTGTACGTACGGCCCTTCATTCTTTACTCATTCGATTGAAATTTTCAACCATGTGATTCTGTATAAAAGTTTTTTTTTTTCTTTATAATTCTTCTTATTGGTGTACCATTATTATTCTAGGAATAATCGGAAAGTGTACAAAACTATAATATAGTATACCAGCTGTTGTAAATTTGATTTCAAAAGCTTAAATTTGAATAAGCAAGCCCCAACACAGGCAGGCATGAGGCATCCCATCGAAATTTGGAGATTCGGGCTCACAAGGCTGAGTTTTTTTAAAAAAAATTAGCAATCCAGTAACTAAAAATTAGCAATCCACCACAACAATGCCCAATCGAAGAAGACGCATTGTACGACGCCCAATCGAAGAAGACACAGTGACCTGAGGTCATATGCAGAACAGTGACTTGTCATTTGCAGAACAGTGATCAAGTCTCATTCCTATCTCCCTCATTTAAAATCATATGCAGAACAGTGACCTGAGGTCATTACTTGAGGCTTCTTGATTAGTATGTATTTACATTTAAAATTAACCAATTCAATAATTAATTGACACGTAATCAAAAGTGTCAAACGTTGGCAATTACTTGTCAATGAAGATACACTGGATTAATAAGACAAAGTTGAGTAAATACGGTTTCGTATTATTTCTCAAATTGGAAAAGTAGTTATTTGTAGTTACAAGCCATTGCTAAAATTAAAATTGGCTTCGAAGCCATGATGTTAACTTATTAACGTGGAAACTTGTGAAACAAGACAAATTAGCAGTTAGAACACGTGGAATACTTATAGAAGACAATTATTTCCTTAACATGTTATCATTTGAGTTTGTTTAAACAATCATGCAGATTTAAAGCTTCTGGAGGAAGAAAGAATTTAAATTCAGACGTGGATGAAGAATAACTATCAACTCGAAGAGTGGGAATTAGAGTTCGACACAAGCCAAAATTCAAATTCATTGGGCAGGAAGTCCAATTGCAAGCAGCATCTATAAATAGAATAAATTGAAAAGTAGAAGCCCCCGGACAAATCTTCAACAAACAGTTATCAAAAACTGATGCTTGGTTTGTTCATTGGCAAAGTAGTTTAGGATTTCGAACTCAGTTCGAAGTATATTAGGATTTATCTCGATTGTTCTTGTAACAATCACCTTTATCTCGGTTGTTCTTGTAACAATCACCCACTCAAAGTTCTGTTACTCTGTATTTGAAGTTGGAGAGGATTTCGAAGTAAGTTTATCTTTGATTTATCAATCGAAGTATCTTGTTTCTTTATTGTTCTTTGATTTCCTAAGTTTATTGGTTTGCATTTCTTCACTTATTAAGAAAAATCCTCTTAATTGAGGTAATTGAACCAATAAAACACAATCGCCTAATTAGATTTGGTTTTTCCAAAGTTAATTTGAGGGAGGAGATTGAAACTCTCTCTGGCACGCTCGCACACAATCATTTTTCATTGCAAAGAAGTAAAAGAACCAAACACATTTTTTTAGCACGCCCGGTGGGACACCTGAAAGTCTTGAATGGCTCCAAAACTTAGGAAGCAAGCAAATGATTCTCAGATTGGCCAAACGCCAGAAGATGAGAATAATGTTAATTCTATAGAGAATGAACAAGTCGAAGGCCTTCAAATAGGACCAGAGACTTGTACTGGTCAAGACTTAAATGCGGGAATTGGCCAGACTTCTCGAATGAATATTAGGAATAATAAAACTCTGCATGTTGATGACCCAAAGAATCCAGAAGTTGGAGGGAATATGTCATCTACCCAGGTTGCTGAAATGATTGCTACATTTAAAGAATTGGCTCAGACCCAAAAGTTTATGCTATAAAAATTGGAAGAGCAATCAAGACTTAGGAGTGATCATTTGCCTTCATTTGAGAAGGATAAAGGAGAGGCTAGCACAAACAAATTTAAGTCAAAGCCTGGAAAAGAGCTTATAAATGTAGATGATATACCAAAATCTTGGTATGAACCTGCAAAAACTCATGATTATCAAACTCCTAAACCTAAGAAAGTGTTCAAGCAAAACACTAATATCCCTTTCGAATCAAACTTTGATGGTGTAAATGAGGATAAAGGTTTTAGAAACAATGATTACGGGTTTTATGAGTATATGTATACTCCTGGAAATCATTTTAATGAAAAGGATAGGACTAGTGCAAAAAGACCTAATCTAGAGATTGGGATTCCTAAGTATTCAGGAATACCAGAGATGAGAAGGGTACATTCGAACTACCTTTATGAACCTTTTGCAAAACAGGAAGGAGGTTTCAAGCAACCTATGCCTTTTGATGATCCTTATCAGAGGTTTCCAAAAGATCATATGCCTAGAAATGTCACTTGGGAACCACCTATTAATTCAAGGGTACCTTTAGGGGAACGCCCAGCCCTTCGAGATAAAATATTAGGTCTCATGCAAGAAGTTTATGGACCTTTAAACCGTGGGTACAAACTCAAATTTATAGAAAGCCTTATCCAGAATGGATAGATAGACAGTTCGAAGTCCTTAGGGGGTTTAAAATCCCAGATTTCACTCTATTCCATGGAGATGGAAAACAGTATGATTCATAACATATACATAATTTATTATGTGAAGTAATTTGGAAGCTATGATATATTAAAATGTCTACTATAATGAAAAAAAGATGGAAGAGAAATCCATGAGATACTTAACCTTTTTCTTGTTTTCAATAGTTTTGCTTGAAAATCATGGACTGCTATGATTTTCAACTGCGCCACTGAAGTTGGAATCACAGTTTCAGCAAATGCTAGTAAATCTTTAGGCAATTAATCGTGCTCATATCGAAATGAGTTTTTGCATTGTGTTTATTCTAAAGTTAAATAAAAATAAACTCAATGTTTTCAAGGTGTTAATTTTTTGGGTCTTATGGCGATTCCTATTTCATAGTGGCACTTACTTATTTCTTTCTCAGCCCGCAATAATGGTTATTAGTTCAACTCCAATACATTGTAATCTTTGATAATATGTATAATATCGTGATTGATCAATACATAATGAAATCTTTACATAAAATATGCAAAGTGGTAATCTATAGGCAAATAGGAAACTGCTAACCGTAAGCATCTGGGAAGATTGAGAACAAGTGACATCTATTCTAAATTCAATCTGACTCATTTTAAAGACAATCTGGATCCAATTTGGAAAATCCGAAATCCAATCCTATCTAATTCTTTTTAACCAGTTCAGAATTTAAACACATAGGCCAACAAAAAAAAAAGAATAGTAATGAAACTGGTTTTTTTCATTGATTGATTGTCCTCCCTAATTGAGAGATAGAGTGGAAATCACAATGCATTTTTGTGTTTAGGGGCTTTAAAGTGTACGGCAGATCAACATTCTCCCTCTTGAAATTAATTTTTCTAACTTCATTTTGTGAATTTGTCCTCATAATCAGAATGAAATTTTCCTAAGCATCAAAGTTTATATTCCTACACACACACAATGAGAGAGAGAGAGAGAGAGAGATTCCTATGTTGTCTTTAGGTTGAGTTGTACCATGCGTCTTCTTCGATTGGGCGTCGTACAGTGCGTCTTATTCGATTGGGTGTTGTTGTGTTGGATGGGGTTAGGTCAGTGGTGGCAGTGGTGGATGGGGCGTCGTAGCGGAGGGTGGACGGGGTTGGGTCCCAAATCGTCTTCTTCACCTCTTGCTGCGAAATGGGTTTCTTGGCACCGACAATTTTGAATTTTGAAATTTTCAGAATTTATTTATTTATTTTTTTGGGTAAAGTGGATAGGCCCCACGTGGGGGCCCACGCAAACAGTGCGCTGGGTGTGGTTCTATGGCTGTGGTTGTATCATTATTGCTTCTACACCCCCACCTACGTGGCAAGTGGGCCCCACGCGGGGCCCACCAACTTAAACCCCCCAAAAAAGATACATACACAGAAAGCAAAGTTCAGTTCAGAGAGAGAGAGAAGAGACCATCCAGGCGATCGCGAACATGCTCCACCGGCAATAAGGTCAGAGTGGGAAAAGTAAGAGTATCATTATTGTCACCGAAACGGTCAGTTTATCTCTCACTCTCCATTCTTCATTACTACATTTGCGATCTTATCTCCGGACAGTGGAATAGTGAATCTTTTGATGATTTTGTACTGCTGAAATTCTAAGCATTTTGTAGTTATTTAAGTTCAGTTCTACAGAATTACTAGAGTATTAGATTCAAATGGAAGAGAACTGCAAATTTAACTGTTTCGATGAATTTGTGGGAGCTCAGATCTTCCAGTTATTGATTTCTGTTTACAGGGTTAGGGTTTCCTTCAGGAAGCACTACTCTATCTTAAGGGTTTGATATGAACCTTAGCTGAAATTCTGAAAAATTCTGTTGGTTTGTTTGTAGGAATTTTGAGGGGCGAAACAGAAATGTCCAGGATTCGAGCATTGTGGCAAGCTTCTCTTAATGCGACTAAAAAAGGTATGGTGGCATCTGTGACCTTTTTAGAAGATTGGGAATCATGTTTATTTTATGTTGAGAAGTTATACCGTATTTATCTGTTTTTTATGAGTTTTTTTTTTTTTTGTGTGTGTGGGTATGTAAAGATTTTAAAAAACCAGCTAACAATACAAGAAAGGGGCATAATCTAAATGAAGAACAGAGAAAAAACTGCCACCAGCCCTTACACACAAGTAAAAAACACCAACTTTACTGCCAAGCACAACCAGCAACCTAGCAATCCCTCCTCCATCATTGATTTTCAAAAATTCTATCCGAGAAACTCCAAAGAGAGCAAAGGGCTAAATTAGGAACTGTTCTTTGAATGCACCTGCAAGCACAGATACAAGCCCTGACATCAGTAACTACTTGAGCTTCCAGCATTGTCACATCTAAACTACAATGTGAAAAAATCCGTCTATTCCGTTCCCACCAGCCTGGTATATTGCAGCTGCCTAAACCACTTTAGACACCATACACAAGAATTGAGACCCACTTTGATGTTGAAACATCCAACCCAACACCTGGGGCAATGCATTTACAGGACAAGGGGGACACAACTTACCTTGTCGAGCCCTCCAGAGGTGAGAAGAATAGGGGCACTGGAAAAACAAGTGCTCGTGAGATTCCAGAGCAGCTGCACATAGTATACACTTGGCATCCAACACAATCCCCCACTGATGCAATCTATCCAAAGTGGATAGCCTACCCGACACTGCCAACCATTCAATAATCAACCACCTGGGGATCGCATGTGAAAAAATAGAAAACTTGCCATTAGAGTTCAAGTTCCATACTATTGAATCTTCCTGGCCCATGTTGGGAAGGAAGGAAAGCTGGTGTACTGTTTGTTATGGTTGTTCTTTATCAAATTTCAATTCCATGTTTTCTTCCACTTCTATGGTCACTTTGCTCACAAGCAGTTGAAATCACGTATTTGAGGATATATGAGATTTTAAACAGGTCTGTGACGCAAATTTCCTGATTAAGCATACAATTGGTCTTGGATGAGTTTTTCAAAGGCTCATGTTAATAAATTGAAAGGTTCAATACTTTCCTTTCGAGGGGCTTAGACAGAACGAGGATATGTTCAAAGTTTCAAGCAAAAGTTCCTTCTCCATTAATATCCTTGTGATGTAACAAGATCCTTTTTAGCTTGTAATATCTCCAATGCTCCAACCAGTATAGCGGTAGAAAGGAAGTTCCAAAAGTTTGAAGTTTTTTTGGTTTGTTGAGATAGAGAAACAATGATCACTACTTGCCAGATAAAGTAGTCAATGTGTCATGTGTTTATGGACTTGTACTTCAATCCTTACTACCTATGAGGACTTCAGAGCACTGCATTTGAGAGTTCGAACTGCAAGAAAGAGATGATGGGGGTCATCTCATGAGTCTTACATGAGAGTACTAATTTCATTCTTGCACTATATACATTAGGGCTATTTTTTTTTGTGAATGCATTTAAGCTTTAGAAGATATTTACAAGTGCAGACACAGTTTGATTGACTTCATAAAATTAAAGGACCGGTGGTCTCTGGTCTAAAATGATAAAGATACGGAAGACTCAATGGGACTGGCCTCTATGTTTTTTGTATGGATGAATTAAGCAAATAGAGGTTCCTGGATGATTGTTTTACTAAACGAAAGATATGACTTCCTTTCCTTTTGTTGTCGATAACTTTTGCTGAATTGAACAGAAACTGTTTCTTGAACTCATGTATCATCTTGTGTATCTCATTAATTGTTCTTAAGTACCAAGATGAGCACTTCTTTTGTCACTAAGCTTTCTTCCCATATATACTTTCAGACATTTAGTTGACCATTCTTTCAGTATGATCTTTTGAGAAACTATCTTTTGTCTACCTACAAGCATGAACTGTTGCCGTACTTCACGTTGTCAATTTGTAGCTCTCACATGGAATGTTGAAGACTTGATTCCACCCAGCGAACGATATATTTTCAATTTCAATTCCAAGGAGGAGATAAAAAGGTGGCATTTATATTCAGATTCCGAATACGGAGGTGCGTCTTGACTTCACGCAAAATGGGATTCCAATTGCTTAACTGATTCAGATATTTTGCAGATTGACCCACCAAATTTCCTTCCATATTGGTAGTTGTTTTAACTTTTAACTATTCACATGGGTTGCTTGCATTACACTTCATCTTAGATTTTCCGACAGTTTAAATACTGTTGTTCACTTTTTCCTGAATTGTCCTTAGTTTGCAAAACTTCACAGTTCTCCAAAGCCATGGCGCATTGTTTGATTTTAAGGCTTTTTGAAAGTGGAGTCATTTAAATGCTAGTAATGATTAGTTACTTTCCAGGTTTGTCCTCAGCGTCCTTGGAGATTGCAGATGCTGGGAAAGGATTAAGAGGTAATTCTCATATTTTACACCCCCTGGAATGTGTCAGGATGATTGGTATTGGTTTTGATTTGCAGATAATTGCGCTCTAATAGCCACTAATATATTATTAACGTAAAACTTTCTTTTTGGAATTATCTCTCCAAGAACATTTAATGCATATGTTGTATAGTGCCTGCCACTCTTTAATCCATATTCATGTTCAAAATCTCCATTGAATGCAGACAGTCTAGTTTTTGTCCTTTGATAGGGTGACTCAACCTTCTAAAGGTGCTTATGTTTTATTCTTCCCAGTAGGTGGGTGTTAGAAAAGGTTCAAGCTTAATTTGGATAAAAGTCTTGTACATGGTGTGGCTACAAATTATGATTTTCTTTTATTTACTCTTCTCTTCTATGATCAAGCTTGGGTCCTTGTTCAAAAAATGTTTTGTGACAGATTATGATTATTTATATGAACCTATGATCACCAGATATATTACTACATACATTTATCCTGTGTAAGGTTTGATTTGCGTGAACAACATTTTTGTTAATCTTCTTTTTCTGAAAAGGGCGGTGGATGTTGCTGACCTTTAACTCTGTACGGTCAAAAGGGCCGGTTTTTCAGTGCTGTTTCTGACCATCAAAGATTCTGGGAGGGGTCGACTGACTGACTGAGTCACGGGCATTATATTACACAAAGTGTCAATTCTCATAGTTGGACCTGTCCACATGCTTGGTAGCCTGAGCATTTTGCACCACATGCTCGGTAGGCTGAGCATTTTGCACCATGTATGGGCCTTCCTTTGTTTTACTTCTACTTAGGTTATTGCCACTGGATTCTGCATCTCTCAAGTCCACTGGGTGCGGCAAAAGTCTGTGGCTGCAGCTGATTTTCCCTACTAACTTTACTATGATTCAATATGTGAATTGAGGAACTTACTCAACCCATTTTGAACTTTTGACTTTACATGATTCTTGTGTAGTTTTGCTTTAGAACAGTATTTGAACCTCGTTTTGACTTATGAACTTGATTACTTGAGATTTATTTGGTAGGAATCTTCTCCGGGAAACTCTCTCTCGATGTAGCTGAGGACTCAAAATGGAACATTTCTCGGAGCGGCTTCTGCGGGATGCGCTCTAAGAAGGTGAACCAAGTCTCAACATCCTTCAGATTTTTGAAGTACTTTGTTTTCTTTTATGTCAATGCATTTGTACATCAAACCCCATCCCATGTTGGATGGAACAATTTAATTTAAAATACACGCAGAAAGCGAAACCTCTTTGCAACCTCAGTTTCCTTTACTAAGTGTGTTTCCTGCAGTTTGATGGCTTCATTGATTTGGATGCATATGACACCATAGCATTAAAAGTCAAAGGAGATGGGAGATGTTATATTTCTACAGTGAGTTTTTTGCATCAATATTTAGAATAGGGTTGTTGAGAAGGTTTTGTGTTCAGTGCTTTCTCTATGTGAAGTGGTCAACATTAAATGTTCATTTTTTTCTGAGCCTTGGCATACTTTGTTCCAGATATATACAGAAAACTGGGTGAATTCGCCAGGGCAGCAGGAAGATAATTCTTGGCAAGCTTTTGTTTATGTGCCTAAGGACAACTGGTATATTGCAAAGGCAAGTTCCTCACGCTTCTCCACATCATGTGACGATGTAGCAAGATAAATGTTTAGTTTGGCTGTCAAATACCTAGTCAGTTTACAGAGTGAGTAAAAAGGCAAAAAACACCAAGAAAGCGGAAAAGGCAGGATAAAACAGTAGACTCTGCAAAGTTTATATGAAAAGATGTGTGAGCGCAACGGAAATCCTTGGCTTGATAGCATTAATGTACAAATGATAAGGAGTACATAATATTGAGCATATCCTAATAACTTTCACCACTGATGGGATTGCTAATTTGCTACTTGTTATGGAGCATAGTGTTGAGAGATTATGCATTTTCTGCTATATGTGAATGGTCTTTTCCTGAAATTCCTCATATAACCGTGGCAAGATTGTTTATATGGTAAAATGAATTGACCTCCAATAGGAGGTTTTGCTTGTAATATATAGGAAACTAAGCTGTGTTTGGATCGACTAGTTGGGACTTGCAGTGGGGAGGGAAAATAATATAACCAAGAAAATACACTTGTGGTATTTAGTTCCTTTTCACTTTTCTGGTTCAATTAAACAATCCTCCAAAATCCTTGATGGAAACATAACCAGTCTTGTTTGATGAATAAGACTGCTTGATATGCATATTTGCACTTATACTTTCACACTTGAATTATGTCTTGTTACGGCTTGAGTTGGCATGTGTTGCCATGGGATTTTTTGGCTCATTATCTTGATGTAATTTCCCATTTGGGGGGAAATTGGCTTGCTTTCAATATGTGAAGAGCTAATGTGGGACAAAATTGCCATGTTGATATTCCATCATGATCTAACTCATAGTCAATGTAGTACAAACGAGTTCGCGGTCGGTTGGTTGAGCAGACCATTTATTTGTGCTTGGATAATCTAAACTGGCGACTTTACAGATTCCTCTTGCGAAGTACCTGCCAACATGGAGAGGAAATGTTATAGATGCTGAGTTGGAAATGAATCCATCTCGAATTCTTGGCATGTCTCTCTCTGTCAATGCAGAAGGAGGAGTCCCAGGTGCTAGGTCCGGCTCAGGTGATTTCCAAGTGGAGATTGATTGGATTAAAGCCTTGAGGACAGAATGAGTTGTAACATATTCTACACCGGAAAATTTTGTAGTAGCAATCAAAGTAGATTTGTTATACATCATTGCCGACATGTTTGTACTAACTGAAGTCTGCATTTTTTTAATTTTCTTTTTGAGAATTGTTATTGGGTCTCTCAACATGTTGGATATTTTCTCCTTTTCTGTTTTTTTATTTTTATTTTTTATTTATTCTACAAGGTTCTGATTAATTTCAAATTTGGAATGAAAATGGTACCGTGTATCTAAACATTCGCATGTGTATGTGAAAATGTGAATGTGAACTGTCAAATCCGTGGTCTTTTCAATACGTTTTGGTTTTATGGCTGCATTGTGTACATCATACCTTTGTAAATTTCAGCATACTTGGTTTACTGCACATGTGCGTATTTACAGAATGCCTCTGTTGCTGTATTGAGTTCTTTCATTTTCGTTGAATCTCTTTTCAAATGACATTTTGGGAATTGACTATTGATGCAATCTCTGTTTGAAAGATGTACTCAATCTATCTATGCAGCGATATTAGTGTTCTGGTAATAGTTGTTGAATGCCAATCAATTCGCTGTGCTGTTTTCATGTGAAGCAGATCCACGGGTCGTGTAATTTCCTTTGGTAACATGAACTTTGAGTAATTTTCCCATCGTATTGGGATAACTTTGTTGGTGATTGATTTAGAGGGAACATTTGTTTCCGCCGGCGGTGGAAATAATACTCTCTCTTTTGTTATCCGTCCATATAAGTTGAAGACGTTTATCACTTCATGAATAGTCTAAATTGGATTCTTAAGTTGTGTTATGTTCGGTGCTTTCGTAGTGTTTTGCCACTTAAAAAGTTGAATTATGATATAAATGTGCTTTTGCTACAATGATTCAACTTATGTATTCTCAACACAATTTTGTGACTTAGGCAAAACGGAATGTGGAGGCCACGGTGGGTAGACAAGCAGCGGAGTGTGGAGGGAGGCCGGAAGAAAGGGAGAAGAGCGACAGGCAGCGGCCTCACCTCCTCCGCAACATAGAACCTTATATCTTAACTTTCTCTCTCTAGGTTTTCTTTAAGGAAATGTTCAAAGGCTCTTCTCACTTCTGTTCTCCTTCTCTGAAATTGAAGAACTCATTTTGATCTCACCCAACCAAACACCATTAATGTGAAAATGAAAAGACAAAAACTAGTCTCCTAAACACCCCCTTAATTTTATGGGATTCCTATTTTAGTAAATAGAAAACTTAGCCTCAATCCTTTCGAGACATCCTCCGTTGCATCCTCATTTGATGTCCATAACTAAAAGTTCATATGTACATAGTACTTAATTATGAACCCATATGAAAGAAAGCAATAATACTATCTCCTACGTTCAACTAGCAAGTGTGATGTATTGCGAGTACCCGGCAACTTTTTTAGTGATGTGTGGTGAGGTATAAGTCACATATATTTTTTTAGTATAATATTTTATGGAGTACTCATTCTCGTAGATTTTAATAGCTCAAAAGGTCTTTTAAAGGTTCTTTCTTTTTTTGCAATTTTAAGGTTCTTTCACCCTCTCAATGTGTGTTCCACTAAAGAGTATTTTAAGAATAAGCTGAATTTTTACAACTTTTTATATGAGAATAATTTATCTTGATTTTTGAAATAATGTGATTTTTTTGTTACTGGAATGGGATCTCATTCTTGTTTTTACTCACGGTTACTGTCACGCTTTTGTTTCGCTACTGACGAATTAGGCGTGCGTATTACGTGAAAACTTAGAGCATCTCCAATGGGGTGTTTTCCTTCAAAATGAAGAACCGAAGTGGCATATTAAGGAGAGATTTTGTAATTTTTGTCCTTTTTTGCTCAAAAAGTTGTATTTTTTGGAGGGACCCATCCTCCTTTTTGGAGAATTGGTTCTTCAAATTTATTTTGGTTCTTCAAATTTAAAGAACCAAAATAGATTTGAAGAATGGATGTGACAAAAAGGAGGATGGGTCCCTCCAAAAAGTACAACTTTTTGAAAAAAAGAGAGTATAAATTACAAAATTTTTCCTTAATATGTCACTTTAATTCTTCATTTTTAAGATTTGAAGATACATTAGAGATGCTTTAACAGGGTCAAGTACGGTGTACCAAGCAACTTTTAGAGGGTGCCCGATAGCATAGCATAAACAAAGTACTGTACTAATGTAGCAGTAGTATACTTTTAGGAATTAAATTTTGCTAGTGGGCCCTTAGAGCTTTTCAACATGAGCCTATACTAATATATCTTCAGCAGCCAAGAGAAAAAGATTAAAAAAACTACTCCTGCTGCCTAGTCCTAGTTAACGCGGCAGAACCTTCTGGAGACCCATCCGATAAAATATCTACACTCTGAGTTCCAATCTCAACCGTCCATCAAGAAACGTCCTTATCAATAACAGTCCCCACAATGGGACACACATTTGTGTGTGGAAAATGAAAAAACAAATTGCCCTTTTAATTTTCTGGATCATTCTTGAGACGCCTTTTAGCTTTTTCGTACAAGCAGCTGTTGATCTCTCCTCCCCTACGCCAACCAACCAACAATGCTAGGGTTCCGTGTTAATCTTTACGTTTTATCAATAGACGTATAACATATTTATACATGTAAGAAGAGAAATTCGTCGACAAGAAATTACCTTTTTTTTTGCGTTGGGTGCCTTTATTTTCGTGGGAATGGCCACCGGAGAAGAAAAGGGTGGGGATTTCTATGCTGTCTTGGGATTGAACAAGGAATGCTCTGAGGCGGAGCTTCGGAATGCTTATAAGAAGCTAGCAATGGTTAGAATTGAATTTCACACATTTTTCTTTTCTAATTTATGGTTTCCATTCGAAAAATCATTTCTTGGGTTAAAATCAATCTCCTTGGATTTATGGGTTTGTGATGACGAACAAATTTCTGGGTTCATGCAGTCGTACGCTTATAATGGAGTAGCCCAATGGTTATGGGATTTCGATATAAGATTAGGAATATATCCTGTTATCACTGGTGTAACTTCTGGGTTGGCCTTCGTTCAGTGAAATTGAATTCAATTAATCTCCTGTAAAAAAATTTATTTGGAATTCTACCGGGAAGCATATGGCGGGCGAGGTACAGGCTGGATGAGAAATTGGGCAGCGGATTGATGGAAAGGGAGGGGTTTTAACTTGTCATGGATAAAATCGTGTGAAAGTGAAATCTTGATTCTAGAGTCTATTCATTTGATTGAATATTTTCTAGCCAATTCTTATAAGGATTTTACCGGAGAATTTTGAATGGAAAATTTTGGTTTTCTGATGGACAGAGATGGCATCCGGATCGATGTTCAGCGATGGGGAATTCCAAGTTCGTTGAAGAGGCAAAAAAGAAATTTCAGGCCATTCAGCAAGCTTATTCTGGTAATTTTTTACCGTCGTATCTGTTGTTCTCTGTGTAGTTATTGGGTGCGATGAGGACCATTTGGTCGGTTGGGTCAGAAACTAGGTGGCCCCACGTCACCTCATTTGTGGATTCTTAGGATAATACGAGATGATGTTTGCCGTGCTCTTTTGATTTGATTTGCAGTTCTTTCTGATGCCAACAAAAGGTTTCTGTACGATGTAGGAGTCTACGACAGTAATGATGATGACGAAAATGTAAGATTTGGGTATTTGGTTTTAATCTGAAGTGTTCGTGTCCATGCTTGTTATTGTGAATTTCAAAGTTTTTAGGATTGGTAATTGGTAGTCGTTAGGGTTTGACATACTACTAACTGTCAAGGGTTATTTTGGTCAACGATAATTGTTACTGTTGACATTTCAAGTTTTTTTTTGACATTTCAAGTTTTACCGCAGCTAGGTTGCTACTCTTTTTCTTTAGAGTTAGAGAATTTACGTTAAAGTTTACTAGTAGGTTGTGGGGTATGTGGGCCCACGTGATCATGAATTTATTCAGTTCATCTTATAGGCATTTGGAAAAAAGATTATTCATCTGAAAAGACAGATTAGGACGTTGGTAGCTCTACAAATTCGAATCATGTTTGTTATTTTCACCGACCCATAGTGCTGGCCCACTAACTTTTTTAGGAAAGGTGTTTGGCTTTGGTTTTCAAGAATCGGTTTTCTCAATTATTACTTCTATTTTTAAATATTATTTATATATTTTTCTCTATCTCTCTCCAATCATTAATATCTATTTTTTAATTATTATCTTTATTTCTTTCTCTAATTCATTATAAAACCAAAACTTAAAGCTCAAACCAAACACAACCGAAGAGTTTCCCATAAATTCACCTAAAAAATGATAGTGTACCTGGTGAATTTCACCCCGCGTAAGCATTTTCTGTGTGAATTTGTGGGAAACTCTTCATGTACTCTACCCAACCTCAACTTTTTAAGGAGTCAAGTAGTAAATGCCTGTCTCCTTTATTTTATTTTTTGTCATTTGTCATTTCTAATCTATTACATGGGGAGAGGGGAAATGAGACTCGATCTCTGAATGCAGTGTGTGGCATCCAAGAGCTCTACCGCATGAGCTAGCCACCACTTACAATGCATGTCTCCTTTGACCATTGATTTCCGCTACTACCCCTTGAACCTGAATTGTAAAGGTTTTTTTTTTTAAAAAAAAAAATTTATTTATGAAGAGTAAATGTTCGGAATCCACACTTATTTACTTGACTTTTCAAAGAGTATATTTTGGGATATCTCAAAATGGAATAGAGAACCAATATTATGGGATGGGGGGAGTAGATTATATGAAAATGTAGTTGTGCTCCTTCTGGATAATAACAAGAGAGTGAAGAATGAATGACCGTCCACTCGGTGATAAGTATCTGGGTGGACTATTTGATATGGAACTTAGAACTACCAGGCATCAGGTCACTGATGGGTAATCTACAGTATTTTCTTGCATGAATGATCTCCTTGAGAAGCTCTAAAAGTGAATGGTTTGGATCACTATGATGGGCTTGGGGTGGGACCAGAGTGAGCCCACGTGATAAAACGTTCACCAAAAGTTTTTCTTTTTTTTCGGTAAACCCGTTCCCCAAAAGTTTGTTTTTCAAATTTAGAGAAAGCCTGGTCCTGTTTCTTTTGTTTGTTTTTCAGGGTATGTTTGAGCGCACACCTTTGTGTGTGTTTTTCTTGCAGACTTTCTTATGTAGTTTATGGTGGTCCTTGTTGTCTATTGTTGTCTATTCTTTATACTACTTGTTATTAGTCCCTAAAAAGAGATTGTTTTCGGTTTTCGCACATGATTTATCAACTGGTCATTATACAAATTTTTTTTTTTTTACATGATTATGATAGCCTTCTTTGCAATGCAGGGGATGGGTGATTTTCTTAGTGAAATGGCAGTCATGATGAGCCAAAACAAGTCTACTGTAAGCCTCTTATCCTTTGTTATATTTTCCCTTATTAGTGACTTGGTCTATTCACTGGATTCATTGGCTTGAAAAAAAGGAAGAGAATAGAATCTTTGCATCTGCAAGTGTCCGAAAGCCTGAAACGATCGAATTTCTGATTGTCACCCATTATTTGGAATTCGTATGTAGCTTTCTTTCAGTGTGTGGGAATTCATTGACAGATGTTCTTCATGTCTTGGAAAGCCTATCATAGATATTGAATTTGTTAAGAGGAAATGAAAGTACTCAATACCCATACAATGCGATTCTTTCATATGTAGTTTGTAGTTATACGGTGAAGATTCTTTCTTATCTAGGAGTATTTATTTTCTTCTCAGTTCCCTAGCACTTCGAAAAGGGAGGCAAAGAAGAGAGCAGAAAAGAAAATTAGCTTCTTTTACCCCCTTTTTGCTATCCTTGTCACTAATACAAAAATAGCAAATAGGTTCATATTTGCACGGACTGCTACCAAACTAGTAGAAGGATTACTGTAGCAAAAATATTAATGAAGTATGGTTTTTGCTTCTTCATGAGCTTATGTGCTCTGTGGATACTATTGTCATGATAACCATGGGTGTTTTTCGAATAAGAATTATTAGAGATAGAAGTTGTTACTTTGGGAATTATCTCACTCATTTTGGCTACAGGGACAATTTATATGTTGTGGTTTGTACAGGCAGGTATTAATAATTAAACAATGAACCGTCACTTGGTCCGAGTTGCAGATAATTTCCTTTTCAACCGTAGCTATTGGAGAATATTGATGTGCGCCAGTGGAAGATTTTGACCAAAATTGCCTGGTAGGCGGTGATATAACTTATAAGAGAAAAGAATGATATGCTGGAATATTGAAGTAGTAATTTATTCATTAGATCAAACTCCTTAAATAGAAGATTACATCAACTAACTTGCCACTAATTTAGGAACTGCCTCATAACAGTAGCAGAAAACTAAGGAACTAAATAAAAAAACAGATTAGACTACTGATACGCCTATAAAAATGGTCAAGCAACTGACTCCTAAAGACTAGGACAACTAAAACAATTAAGCAACTGACTCCTAAAGACTAGGACAACTAAAACAATTTTATTTGTAAAACTAAATTCCTAACAGGCGGTCATTAGCGGTTTCTCTTATGCAAGCTTAAAGCATTAGTGCAATGGGGGACCAGTAACATAGTGTTAGGGAATCATGAGCCAAGGAAAAAGTCTCGTAAGATCATGCCCATCATTATAGATCTATTTTAAGTGGCCCTTTTTTTTCATTTGAAAAAAACTGCGCTTTTTTAATATTTTATATTTTTTGTTTAGGTCTGTCAATTGGGTGTTTGATTTTTTGGACTTATTTCTATGACCAACTGTAGGCCCTTGACGGGATACCATTGGAAGTTTAATTAGATTTAGTAACATGTTTTATATAATGGTGGGATTCTGCAATTTGACAGAAAAATGAAGAGGAGAGCTTCGAGGAATTGAAGGAGTTATTTGAAGAGATGTTTCAGAGCAACATGGAGGCATTTGGTTCATGTAATTCTGAGAGTGTGACCCTTCCTTCGTGTTCATGGTCTTCTTATGCCTCTTGCAGTGAGAGCTCCAATACCACACACAAGCGTAACTCCTCTGACATGAAGTCGGGAAAGGCCAAGAATGGAGACTCCTTGAGCTTTGAGGTTCACTTTGATGGATTTCGCATTGGGGTTAGCTCTCTCTCTCTCTCTCTCTCTCTCTCTCTCTCTCTCTCTCTCTCTCTCTCTCTCACACACACACACACACACACACACACACACACAGGGTTTGCATCCCTTTTAAAGGTTTTTGCTGGCCATCCTAGACTTGTGTTGTGGGGTGTATACTAAAAGTTTAGCATGATCTGCGTACCTCATTAGAATGCACCGGAATTGCCTTATTTGGATTATAATTCACTTACTAAGTTATGGCGTCTTCATTACATGATAATCGATTTCATGATACTGTATTGGCCCCATATGAGTCCAAGTTAAATGTCCAGTTTGGGTGACGGTTGTAATCTGTTAGCTTGCACCAAGTCAGCTAATTGTTGCAAATGTAGCACCTGTGTGTTTTGAGTGTATAGCCTTTAATTTAACAGAGTAGAATACAAGACTTTAAATCGGCTTTCATTTTCTTGTGAATTCGGGTAGACATGGTTGCTCTATCTTCGTTTGATTTTTCTTCTCAAGATCCCCATTTGTTCTTGGTGTCTAATATGCTCAATTGATGTGGCGAAAAACAGGCGGAACATCTAGAAAATCACAGAAGAGGGGATGGAGCAAGAGGTGGAATTGCTGGAAACAGGAGGCGTGGCAGGAAACAGAAGGTTTCATCTGCCCATGATGTCTCCTCCTCTCGTTCACACATTTCTGCTTAATTGCAGTCGTATTTGAAGCGAATGACTTTGGTATTACACGGAGGAAGATATACAAACGGCTGAGGAACATTCACTAGTGTAATTTTCAGATCACTGATAGTATGGTGCAGAACAACATAAGCTAGTATTGGATGGATTCTAAGCATTTTGTGTATGGTGCAAATAGTTCAATTGTAGCAGGAGGGTGTCCAGGGCTTCTAGTTGCTTTCGCTTTTGGTGGCTGTGATATTCTGCAGTATTTCAATCTGTTTGTTTACTGGGAAATTTGTGATTTTCGGTTGGGAAAAATTGTTGTAGTACTGATAGGAAAATAAAAAGGCAAAAAATGGACTATTTCTTTTCCATAATGAAGTTTTGAGTAACGTTATGCTGTGGTGGTTGGGCTTTATGCCCTGGTACTTAAATCTTGATTATTGGTTTTGTTTGATTTCTGAATTTTTATTTTCTGTTTTGATGACGCCAAGTAATAAGCAAATAGGTAAAGTGAATACCAATGGTTGTGAAAGTGGCCCGAGTTGCTAAGTGTGATGCTAGTCTCTCATTAACTTATCGGTAGTTTTTATTGATATGATTAAAAAAGGAGAAAGGAAAAAAGCAATTTGAATCTGGCTTTGCAGTCTGGATTTGGATCGCAAAGAGCAGCAATCTGTTCAAGTATTTTTCATGGCTCAGTTCTTGGAATTAATAGATTCTCCTTTCGGAAATGGAATATAATAAATTTGAATCATTTATTATCAAGATGAGTAGTTGAAATACGATACGCTTGCTGTTTAGACTTCGGTTTGCAGAAAAGTCGGGTCTCAATTGAATGATGGAGAATGGAGAGAATTGCAAAGAATAGGACCCCAAATTTACACTTTACAAGTTGCTTCATGCAAATCAAGCTCTCGTTAGTATCTTTTGTCCCAAAATTTATTCTATTTCAAAAATGATTGTGACACAAACTTTGTGCCACAACCAACTACAGCTCCACTCACATGGAGTGTGGGTCCCATATGGGCCCCACGTACGGGTCCCACACCCCATGTGAGTGGAAATGTGGTTAATTGTGCTATAAAATTTGTGTCACTATCATTATTCAATTTATTTACCAACTTGTGCGCCATATGCGCCTTCTAGATGGTGGTGTGCTGCTTGTGTTTCTAGTCCAGATATAGAAAGTAGACAAGTTGCAGCCATGAGGGAATGCACATTAGAAATCAAATCTTTACCATATATAGTTTACTCCTCCCTCTGAGTAAAAAAATTCTTTTATTTTAGATACAGTTACTCTCCCACATGTGGAAGGGGGGCATGATTAATGCTTTGCCATTTGACTCATTATTGTAATGGCAAATGGGATGAAGCTTGCTGGTTGAAAAATACACTTCTAATAAAAGATTAAAGGATCTCACCAACTTTTATTGCAGGTTCTTTAGCATTATTACCTAAATGTGAGGCCCACATAAAGGAAAAATGAAATTCAGAATACCGAAAATATTAGTATGAATAATCATAATTTTTTAATTGCAATACATATTATTTTGTAATTATCAATTTTATTACTACTACGCATTATCATTCTATAGTTGTATTCAGTGGGAAAGTCTCTGCACCCCGTTACGAATTTTTGTGGCCCATTTTACTACTAATTTTTTGGGTTTCTTTTATGAATTTTTGTGGCTTGTTTAGTATTTTGGTATACGGTACATACCTTACAAATGTTGTGGCTTACTTTACAATTTTTTTTTTTTTTTTGTGTTGGTGTTTACAAACTTTTATAGTGTTGTTTATGATTTTTGGATTTTTTTTAAAAAAAAACATCTCAAAAGTAAAAAAAAAAAAAAAAACGGTTCTAAGTTATGAATTTTTGTTTTGCTGTTTACAAAAATTTTGTAGTTTTGTTTATGAGTTTTTGTGGCATTACTTATAAATTTTTAGTTATGAATTTCTATAATGTTTGTTATAAATTTTCGTGATTTGTTAACATAGGCGGACTCCAATATTTGGTCCACATATAGAATATACTTATTCAGTCCTGATACTTTAGCTGCATAGATTTTTGTAGTTTCTTAAATTTGGAATACTAATTTGTCCCAACACCCTCCAACCCTACACATTCTTGCAGGAACCACCCCTTAATGAGATTGTTGTGTTGGTGTCGTGTGTGGATTTGCTGTTCATTCTTGCGGTGCCCCAACACAACTATATAAGCGTAAATCTAATTGGTTAATTAGATATATCCTTCTATGTAAAGGTTTACATTGCTGATGATACTTTCTAATTATTAAATCGACTTTATTTTCTTGTAAAATTGTATTTTTAGCTATACCACTTTTTCTTGATTTTCCTATGTTGAATCATTACAGGGCTCTGATACCATGTTGCAGATTTTTTGCCTTGTTTAGAATTATATTGATTATATTAGGACTTTGATTATTTTTGCCTTGTTTGGAATTATCATCATACTCACTCCTATTGGATAAGAAAAATAGGTAATATCCACCTCCAAATGACCGAATCGGATTGGATATTCAAGGGTATGGGAATAATTGTCATCTCTATTGAGGACAAAGTTATCAATCTCGTCCCGTACCGGTCGGTACTGGCCGAGACATCCCGTTCCGGCAAGAAAACGGTACAACTCACTCTATGTTCCGTTCTGCCCACAATACTGGGCTAATCCAGCCGTTCCGGACTGTTCCACCCGTTTCGCTCAATTTTTGGATTTCGTCCGGTACAAAATGCATCTAATTTCAGTGTGCTTTCACGCCAAAATACACCGAAAATTGGAAGAAAAGGTTCGAAAGGAGAGGAGAGAAAAGAAGATAGAGAGGAGAAAGGAATACACAAACGTGAGATTTGGTTTCTCAAGTCGCCATGGACGTTTCTGTCGCCTACTTCAGATCTATTTTCTCTCTCCTTTTTTTACTTCCTTTTTTTTTCTCCACCTGGTTTCTCTCCTTTTATGGTAAAAGGATAAGTAAAAGGAGAGTAGTAAGTAAAAGGGGAGTGGTAGTATTTATTACACAAACTACTAGACTAGCATTAGCTGGACACAGGGAAGGTGGAGAGCCACACATGTAACTTGTGTGAAACAATCGAGGTACCCTAGTAGATTTTTTTTTCCAACATGAAAACTATATCGAAAAACATAAAAAAAATATTAATCGCAGTAAATCCGAAACGATACTGAGATACACTCCGGTACCGGTACATACCATTCCAGTAGAGAAAATGGTACGGTGACCAGTACGAGATTGATAACATTGATTGAGGATGAATAAAATCGCAGTCTGAGTTATTGGTCTATCGTAATGGGAGCATCTCTTCCCTACTATGATTATGCAAGTTGATATATTAAAAAATTGCGATGTATAATTGAAAAGGGGATGTAGCTCAAATGGTAGAGCGCTCGCTTTGCATGCGAGAGGCACGGGGTTCGATCCCCCGCATCTCCATCTCTGTTTTGGTAATTTTCACTGTTACCCCCTTCTAATTTTTTTAATTACATTGTCATCCCATCTTTTCTCCATCTACAAAAGCGTTTCAACACTGTAGCCCAAGACCGTTAACTACCCAAACAAAAAATCCTGACATCACCAAAATAAGCTTCAAAGTGCCAATTCAACCCAGCCATTTGCACGCCCCATCCTCATTCGTTTCCCTTCACATTTTCTCTGTTCTTATCCACTATTTCCCTTATTCTCTTTGTCAACTTCGTTACCTAAGTTTCTTGTTTTTGTTTTTCGCAAATTCTTTGTTAGTTTTTGTGTCACATTTTTTAAGATTATGTATTCATCTGAGAGTAATCAAAAAATATAAATTAAATTTCAAAAAATTTGTCTATTGGAATTTTTATTTTTATTTTTGTGATTTTCTTTAAATATTTTTCCTAAATTTTTCCTTTGAATTCCCAAATAATTAATTTAAAAAGTTTAACGCAAAACCAATAGAAGTCAGAAAACAAAAATAATTTAATTAGGCCAAATGCCCTCTAAGTTGATTTTCCTGTATTTTGAAAAGAAGAAAAATGATCATAAAATAAAAACACACACATTGTTCAAGTTCAGTCCTATTATTTCTTTTCAAAATTTAAAAGAAGGTTCATGCTAACCTATCCGATAGGTGGAGAACAATATGCATATAATGACAAATTTGTTCGGATATCAATGCACATTTTATGAATATCAATATACTTTAACAGATGTTCGTATATACATAAAATGACAAACTTGTTCAGATATCAATGCACATTTTATGAATATCAATATACTTTAACAGATGTTCATATATACATAAAATGACAAACTTGTTCAGATATCAATGCACATTTTATGCGTGGAGCCGCCCATGACAAGAGGAACAGAAACTATAAAAAATATGGACAGTGATTTTTTTATCGTCAAGGCAACTAACAATTAATCCAAAAAAATTAGTGTAAGGTTTGATGTATAATCTATAAGGTTTTAGTTCAATAACAAAGTAAAAGGCGAAAATGTTCGCAGGGGATCAACCGTTAACTGGATGGTGGTTAATTTGACTTTTATCATTTTTTCTAATTCTATTTGGGGATTGGATATTTAAAAGAAACTGCAGTTCAAATTTTGTTGATTTTGAGTGGTAGCAAGAGTTTTGGTGGTTGTTAGGCAATGGGAGTGAGGTAAGGGCTAGGGCGGTCGTTGGTTTAGGCGATGGAGGTTTGCGAGTGCAAAACAACTAGGAGTAGAGTAGGCGGTGGAAGAGGAAAGAGAGTGGGTGGGAAGATAACGAGGATATGAGGGTATTTTGTCTGCTCATTTTAAACTGAGAATTGGCTGACAGTGTGATTTCAAACAATAGAGGGGTGACAATGTGATTGTAGTGTAATCGAAGGTGTGTTAGTGAAATTTACCCTAGTTGTTTTGCCCTTTTGCGGCTAAAGCAAGCAGAGGGATCGAAAGGGGGTCGATCTTTCGGGGTGTTCAGCAGTTGGAACAATTGAACAGCAAACCTACCTTCGACTCGGCACAGCTCCAAGACGAGAAAGATCGAGCTTGCATACAATTTTAACCACGGAATTGGGTGCAATTCGATCTCTTTTTTCTTAACAAAAAGGTCCGTTGTAATTGTCGTGGTTTCTGTTATTTCCTTTTAAATTCATTCATTTCGTCTTCTTTTTGGATGGTTTTTTGCCTTCGCTATGAGTTTCTACGTGGGTCCAATGTGGTATTGTTTTCAACTCCATTTGGGTTTTCTATCCTTGTAAGATTTCGGAAGTTGAAAGCTTTGTTACTTGTCTGCGCGTCTGTTTTGTCTGCCAAGTGTTTGCGTTAATGTCTCCGACGCCTACATAGATCCCAAGTATGGTTGGTTCAAGTGTCTTTTCGAGTGTCAATGATTTATGAATTATGACAAACTCAAGGAGCTGAAAATGCTTCTTCCTTTTTTTTTCCCCTGCCTTGTGATCTAATGGTTGCGTTTGTATATTTTTCTGGTTCCCAGGTTCTTTGACGCCCCAAATATGTACATCACTAAGTTTTCACGTCTTGGAGCTCATGTGATAAAGGGTTTAAGAAGAGGTATGTTCTTGGTTTTCTTTTAGTTCACTTACTTAAATTCAAGTTGTGCGTCAGGGATTTTGTTTTTCTGATCTACAAATAGCTTCATATTTTTCATTGTTGGACCATATTTGGATTATGAAGCCTTGAGACTTGAGAGTTCCCAAAGACATTCATTGTTTTCAGGTTTGTGTTCCTAAAAATCACCCAATTGATTTTCAGGAATCTTCTACTTGTGTCCTAGACACCAGAAGCATTACACTATAGGGTTTTTCCTCACATGATGTTAATTTTCCCTTTGAAACATTGAGGAATATGTACTTCTAATCTCACATGCCATGTGTTCAATGTAAGCACAATCTTGGCTTTCTTTTGTTGCTCTTTGGCCGTTCTTTGGACTAGGAGTATGTAACAGTTTCATTTAGCATTGACATTAAGAAGTTACGTTAAAGCTTTTAAAAGTCAAATTGCGCAGAAGTTTGGTCCAGCTTGAGCTTTCTCAGGTTGCTAGTTTTCTGTAGCTATTCTTTTCAGCTACAGACATTTTATATGAGCCAAGTCTTGAAACGGAGTTTTTATGTGAAACTCGTTGATGAGTTTTTTAGGTTTTATTGCTTTTTGGCGTTTTCTTGGCAGGTGAAACATCTACCCGAAGAATACCACACACACAACTTTTTCACAGTCGCCCTTTGCAGCACTTGGTAATAAATAGTTTATTTCCCTGACTCTTACGTAATGTCTTTCTAACAGGTTTCTGCCTAACTCTGGGATTGTTTCACGCAGATCTCACACCTCTCTTTGTTTTTTTCATTTTGGCTTGTTTTGGCCATCACTTAGTTTCTCAATGCAACTATTGACCAATAGGCATTTAATTGTTGTTCTCTTTTGAATACCCAAAAAGCTTGCTTCTGCATTGCTATGTACGACCAACTAAAGCTTCATATCTCATTTGTGATTCCAGAATTATAAGTTTTTCTCAAGCAATCCTGCGGACAAAGCTCAAGAGGGAGGTCACACGGAGGAGCAAAAGTAAGTTCTTGCTCTTAAACATGGGAATAAGCTGGTCTTTACAGCATGTATTTTTGTCACGATAAGTAAGAGAAATACACTGATGGAGGAGTTCCACTCTGACAGTCTGACTACCAGCAAGAGAAATAATAAGGAGGAAGCTAAACAGAGTGATATGTAGATAAGAACAACCAAAACGCTACTGAGGATATATTGAAGAGCCTAAAATATTCAGGGTGAGATGGAGATAAGAACAATCAAAACACTATTGAGGATAAATTGAAGTGGCTAAAATATAATTTGTCCCACCTTCCTTGACACAATGCTGCATCGCTATGGAGTTTAAAGGACTTGTACGTATTCTGCATTGAGTTTCTCTTGGCCTTGCATTTGATTCTGCAGAATATCGGTGACTTTTGTTGACAAAGATGGAGAAGAAAAGAATATTAAAGTCCCGATTGGGATGTCCCTATTAGAAGCTGCCCATGAAAATGACATAGACCTCGAAGGTAAGTTGTTGAGGCATGGAATTCTGCACCACCCATTTTTCTCATTTGCAGAGTTATCATCTGTGGTTTTATTTATCACTCAAATTTTGGACTCATATATTGGCTGATGCTCCAAATTTAATTGTAAACATTAAACCATTCATTGTATAGCTTAATATCTATTGTATGTCTCATCGTTCATAAATTCTCAAATTTGATTTCATCGCAGGAGCATGTGAAGGATCACTTGCCTGTTCCACTTGTCATGTGATTGTAATGGTATGCTAATGAACATCCTTGTTACTGACTGCAAAAAAAGGGGGAAAAAATTTTAAGTTGTTCACTTTTAGGTGTCCTTAACTTAGAATATTAGCAAGGTGTTGCTGGATTATGGTGTGAGGCTAATTTTTAAGACAATTTTTGGTAGGACATGGATTACTACAATAAACTAGAGGATCCAACTGACGAGGAGAATGATATGTTGGACCTAGCTTTTGGTCTTACAGAAACGTAAGTTTCCTGATGTAATGTTCATACAATTGTAATAAAGTTACAATGAGCTTGTTTAAGTTCCACATTGCTTTTCCAACAGGTCTCGTTTGGGTTGTCAAGTGATTGCAAGACCCGAACTTGATGGATTGCGCGTAGCACTTCCTGCAGCCACACGCAACTTTGCTGTCGATGGATACAAGCCAAAACCACATTAGAAAGTTTCTCTTAACAGGAAATACCAAGAAAGCTTCACATAGCAAAGATTGGGAATCTGCCAGTTTTGTAGCGGTCTAGGATCCTGTAACATGAGTGTACTGTTGCTATTGTATCCTATTTTTTTGAAAGCTTAATGAATAATTCTTTGGAGATATTACATTCCCAATTGCCTGCTGATTGAGAATTTAATTTTGCACTTCCGGTTCAGGCTAGCATTGCAAACACACTGATTGGGAGTTCAACACACAGTGTTGCGTGTGTTGGGGCAATGCATGCAAATCCTTTCACACCCTGCCTAGAATGCATGAATTAAAAATTCATTGGTTTGTTACAGTGTAAAGAACAGGTATTATTTCCTGGTGAATCCTCAGTGGAAAAGTTTTGAGAAGGCAACGAATGATCATTCATTTTCCTCCCATGAAAGAAAATTCACCCAAATTGGTGAATGATATTATTCCGTCTTTTAATTGTTGTGGTTTTACAAAGCTGGCATAACCCATCTTTTAGTTTTTGTCACCTGTGAGACTATAATGTGCTTTTTTCTCTCAAGCCAAAATGGTTAATGAGCAATAGCCATCCCATGTATTGCGGTGATATGTTGAATGACCAGACTAATATTCTCTCCATAAGTGTTCTGAAGTAATCATCTGACTGTTTTATTCAAATTTGATATTTACACAGGAAAGACTTTCTGACAAATGTTGATCCAAGACTTGTTGCTGTCAGGCAGGAATAAATTGCAGCTTGTGCTCGAACAACTGCTGCTGGTTTTACCCCTGGCAGAGTCTTGCAACTTCAGCTGTTCACAGATTAGTTCGGTGCCGTTCACCTGAACTAAGAACTCTTATCCTTATCTTTAGGAACATTCTTCGCTGGTAACTTATTTTTGTAGACAAAAAATCCGGCAGCAGTTTGTCACTTGCCATTTTGTTTGTCAGAAGGGCCTTTATGTCTACTTTTGGCACAAGATTTGTTTGTTCACAATAGTGGGAGGGAAATGGACTGAGAAGACTTTGTCTAGGCACCAGCACTTCCCTCCTGGGAATCTGGGTTTAGAAACAGGTTGAAGATGCTGGCAAAACAAATGGCTTGATTGGCGAAATTTTGGGTTTTATGTGGGACCTTACATGTTGTATTATTGTGGAGATAAAGGTAATGGTTTTACTGGTTAGTACTTGGAGAGGTAAAAGAATAGGAAAAGCAAGCAGCCTAACTACTTTCACCAAAGCCAAGAAAGAAGAAAATGGAGCAAAGAAAGAGGTAATGCACCGTTTTCTTTTTCAATCATCGAAGCTTGCCGCCCTGTTAACATCAGGATTTTGCAAGCTTTACATGTCATTGCGTTTATTTCAGCATGGGACTAGCCTGTGAATTTCTTAGTAAAAGTATAGTAGTAGCCCAGTGGTAATCACCGTTTACCCCACACATTTGAACTTTTCGCCAAGCAAAACAAAATTCATAGTGATTTTTGTCCCACCCCAATTATAATCCTTGCCTAAAGGAATGTAGAAAGCAAGAAAAGGAAATATCGTGGTCAAGATGTGGAATGTTCAGCTAAACTTTAATGATCGATTACGAAACTTTAGCAAATGCATCTATCTTTTTAATAAGTCGAGATGTGAATTCAACGAGTGCCTACTGAATATTTTTATTTGGTAGTGAAAGAAGAATCAGCATCCGGACCTAGATCTCTAGTTGCAACTCCTCCTCCTTGTAATAACTTACTTGATGGTTGGTCTATAACCTCGTGTAAACTTTTGAGATAAGTCAAATACATGATGCATGTGCACGAGCCAGAACATGGAAGTGTCTGCAAAACAAAATCATGTGAGTAAGGGTTGAGAGCAAAATCGTAGAGCAATGATTGACAACGAAAGCGAATGAGTCTTATCAGAGAATTATATGACCTCACTTAGGTTGTGAGCATGACATAATTCACCCATGTAGATCCAATTGTCCCGGGGGTTGGCTAAGGTTGTGAGCAATGATTTTAGAGCATTCTACATCACACATTTATGTGAGGTTTATACTCTTATTTTTGTGTCCCAATGTATATGTGGTAGAAAAGAGTTCTGAAGCATCCCATAATTTTAACAAAAGTTATCTAATGATTTTAGAGCATTCTACATCACACATTTATGTGAGGTTTATACTCTTATTTTTGTGTCCCAATGTATATGTGGTAGAAAAGAGTTCTGAAGCATCCCATAATTTTAACAAAAGTCATCTAATCCGAACAGGAAATGATGATAATCTCGGTCAATGTTGGATCCATCTATGTACCCAAAGAAATATATTGGATCCATTTGAGTGGGGTCTGGTTGGGTCAGGGTGAAATTGAATGCAAACTTGGCGGGTGGAATGACAATCTTTAGCTTCTTCATCTTGTGTGTCACATCGTTGTCCTTTGATTTTTAGTATTTGTCCTACGTAGTAGATGATAAAATTAAGCCATCATATGAAGCTAACCTTTCTATTATATTAATTCCTTAAAATTCTGCATATTGTGTTTCCTCGCAAAAATTTGGATAACATAAGTGTTAAGATTGAGTCAATGTATCCTTGCTGGTTGAAATGTCAATGCAGAATGATCCCAAGTCACGTAATGCATATTTTGAAATAGGTAATTTTTATTTGTCACTTTCATGTCGATGTGGGAGAGAGCCGGCTGGAACTGATAAACCAATGGAAGGGCGGAAGATCGTTCTTTGTACGGGTTCCAAGACGAAGACACTGCCGAAAGAAAACCGTAGTTGGAATACAAAACACTTTCTTATTAACTATTCCTCTGAGCATCAAAAACAACAAGAGTACAATAATACAGAGCAATCAGAACCCAGCACGTGGCAGCAACCGCTCAAGCTGTCCTCCGTCATCAAAGGTGGTAGAAGAAAGAAGAGACCGAGTCCCCGAGGCGGCTCAGTTTATTCAGAACTGAATCAGTCTCTGTTTGACTTTTGACATGGCCACATGGTGTGTTGATTTGGGTGGTGAAAAAAAAAAATGGAAGGAAATTAAGAGGCCTTCTCCTTCTCCTTCTTCCTCTGTTTCTCAATCCAAGTCAGGGAGCAAAAGCCATTGAATTGGGTTGAAGTTGGTAATGGTGACGAAAAAACCATTAACATAAATACGAAATCCGGGTTCGGGTTGGCAACTTGGATGTGGTTGAGACAACAAAGTTAGGGACAAATCCTAAAACCCAGCTGACGGATTCTTCTTGGGATTTGGAAAGTGTTGACTTGAGAGTGATGTTTGGAAAGGTGATTATCAGTACAATTTCCAAACAGTGAATTCACCAAAAGAGCCTGAAGGCGTTGGATTTAGAGGTCAGTTGGAAGGTGGGTTTGGACTAAAAGTTCAATAGAAAGGGAGGGAGGGACGAAAGTGATATTTTCTGGCCTAGTCTTCTCTGGTAAAATGGTTAAGGAGGACTCTGGTTCAATTCCAACTGTACCAGAATGGCAAGCTTTGTGGAAAAGTCATTTTAAAGTAAACCAGGAGCTCAACGAGCTGAAAATGAAAGCAAATGAGCTTGAAAAGCTTTTCGCAGAGCATAAGCTTCGGGGGGGTTCGGGAGAGCAATCCAGTAGTTCTGCACCATTGCCTAAAAAGACCGCAGTAACTCAACCTTTGACAAGTTCTAGCGATATGTCAAAGTTAAGTGTTACTCCACGAGTGAAAGTGTTGGATAATCAAGATCATAGTGATGCTAAAACGAAGAACTTTTCCGAGATTGGTCTTTCAGATTATGCCAAAGGAAAATTTTACCAAAGTTATATGCAGAAAAGAGATGCGAAACTTAGTAAAGAGCGGGGTTCTAAAAAGGAAGAGAAGGAAGCAAAGATGAAGGCCATGCGAGATAGCTTTGAGCAGAGTGCGGCAGAGATGAAGGCCAAGTTTTCTGGGTCTATAAAGAGAGAAGCAGAGAGATCCAGATCACTCAATTCTAGGTCAACTATGAAAACGGAGGAGGTAAATTAGATGATTGTTTATGAATGGTGATCAGAATTTATTTGTTTTCTCTTCTTAGGAGCATCTCCATTCTCCAATCATACCTTCATTTCCTTAACATCATTCTTCAAATCAAATTTTCGCTGTAACATACATGAAAATTTAAAACTTAAGAGTTTTGGAAGATAAATGAATAAAACTTTAAAGTACAATTTCAGTCCATTGATCACCATGACTTGTCGTATCACTTCGGGATCTTTAGATCATCCTCTTTATGTGTTTCCTTTTTTGACACCACCCAATTGTTCTTTTTGCAGAATAAGGATGAAGAATATCTATCTTTCGGGAACGGTGTTTGTAAAAGCCCCCAAGTTGAGAAGCCACCAAACAAAAATCTGCCTTCCTCCATTCCTCGCTCTTCGGCAACACCTGTTCCAAAGTCATCTACAAATACTTCTAACTCTAGTTCTGGGCGACGAACGATGCAGCCTGAAACCCCTCTGGCACATTCAGTCCCTAATTTGTCTAAATTAAGAAAAGAAAACCCGAAGCCCAACTCTGGAATTTCAAAAAAAACAACTCACCCGCCAACAAAAATCCATGCCCGCAGCAAAAGTTGCATTGAAGATATAGTTGTTGTTAAGGAAGAGAGGAAGCCACGCTCGTCACAGTCTCAAAGCAAAAGCACTGTGGTTCCCACTGAGTTGGGCGTAGTTTTGACACCATCAAAACTCGATAAATCTGACAAATCTTCAAAAAATGTAGAGTCAAAGCCCTTCCGTGGGAAGGGTAGTGGCGTAGGCCCCCGTGCTGGAGCTGTTATGGCCAATATGAAGGGTTCAGTGGAATCCAAGACTATGAACAATGAAGTAGAGTCGGATGAACTGGCCTCTGGTCCAAAAGAGTTACCTGATATGTTGGAAAATGATGTAGAAGAAGAGTCTGAAACCGCAACTACTGAAGATCATGTGAATGTGGACAATGTAAAACCAAGACTCAGCCATGAACCTGCAAAGTCAGTTGGTTCGGGGTCAGATGGTGATACTTCGAGATCTTCTTCGCGAGTGGAAAAAACCTCTTCTGTTGCTGAATTGCCTTCTACTTTCCACCCTGTTGGTTTGGTGCAACATTCGCCTGTTCAAAGCCCATTGTCACGGAATTCAAGCGTGCAACACGCATTTTCTTATACAAATGAAACTTCTGATATTGATGCCTCTCCTGTGGGGAGCATTGCTTCTTGGAATTCACTTCCTCTTACTCTAGCTGAGGCTGGTGCGTCTCAGATGAGGAAGAAATGGGGTAGCACTCAGAAACCAAATCTTGCATCGAATTCTTCCCACGGTCATTCTCGAAAGGACATGACAAGTGGGTTCAAACGGTTACTACATATTGGACGGAAAAGTGATGGCAGTGATACTTTGGGCGATTGGATTTCTGCTACTTCCTCTAAAGGAAACAATTACACACGAGGGCGTCCCACTGATGATAGCTTCAATGAAAGTGAGTATTATAGTGAACAAGGTAGCCCAGGTTAAGTTAAAAATTTGTTTTGGTGTTCTAGCCCCGCCCCCTTTCCTTTTATACAGATTGTTATGGATTTCTATATACCAACAAGATGTTTCTTTCCTCTTGCAGTGCAAGGGTTGCGGAGTTCTATCCCTTCACCTCCAGTGAAATTTAAATTGAGAGACCATCATTTGTCTGGAAGTTCAATTAAAGGTGAGTTTGTTAATCGCATTAGTTACCACCCATTCTTCATGTTTCTCTCCTTAGCAGTTAGCAGTAACTTGATTAATGCCTTCATCTGAAGAACAAATGTGCACCAGTTGACCCTTGCAAACTTTAATACTGTTGTTTAACTCTACTGGCTAGCAAAATTATGGGGGCCTTCTTGCTTGATTTCTCGTGACAACTAGAATATTGCTTCGCGGTGTCGAGCCCATTTGGATAAAAAAATGGTCCCCCCACTTGTGTCCATTCCCTTTCCAGTAAAAAAACCTCTTGGAAGTCTTTCCATTGTGAAGATTTGATCTCTTTTGTCTGGTCATATGCTTAATGGTAGGATGACACCAATTTGTGGAAGAACTCAGCCACCGACCCAGAGTCATGCTTTCGTTAATTGTTAAAGAGAATTCTCAAATGAATCCCTAGCCAATTTTAGTGAAAGGTTTTTATGCGCGTCTTTTTCACACATTGGAAGAGTGTGTGCACTTGCATAGTGTCTTATCGTAACAAGAGAATTTTTTTGGTTTTACCAGTGTCGGCTGTAACCCTGTGGTTACAGTTGGATGCATCCAAAATTAAGAAATTTTTAGTCAAAAGTACACAAAGTACCTCCTCATCCTGACGACGATGAACAGAACCTTGGTTTTCAATAAATGCTCAAGTAATTTGATGTGCTTATGCTGGGGTCTAAATTCTGCAGGCCCCAGGTCACTATTTTCTTTGTCATCATTTCGGAGCAAGTGAAGCGACTCAAAGCCTGGATAACTTTCTCAGAGTAAGGTCCAGAGCTTGATTGTTTGGGACTATACTCGCGGTTAATGCTGCAGATTAAGGACAAATAAACATGCATATGGATAGCACGTTGTTGAGGTTGTGATGTTCATCTTCATGAATTTTTGTTGAGAATTTCTCGTGATTTATCCATTTTGAAATGTTAATATTCTACATCAGAGATTGAGGGAAAACGTTGCCTATTGGCATGTTGTCAGTGTTTTTGGTAGTAGAAGCATTCTCTTCTCAGCTTCATTTGCACCGGACTTTGTGATGTATATTACATTTTGAATGCTTGCTGTACGCAGAAATATAGCAAATTTTTTAAGGTAAAGTAATGCATTTGTGCGGGGCCAAAGCATTGTAAAATATGGCTGCTCAAGTTTCTTCTTTTTCTTCTATCGCTGCTGCCTAATACACACACACCCCTTCATTTTAGTTCGTCTTCCACCATTTGGACAGCCTAATGTTTAGCATGACAAAAATAATATTGCCAGCCTCTAATGCAAACGGTATTATCAGGATGACCTGCAAAAATTTGAAACAAAGAAGAGGAAAAAACAAAGCTTTAAGAAACAACGTAAAAGGATACTTATCTTTATTAAGTCACTACATGCTCGATTTTCCTTCAATTGCACCAATATAGGAGAGAGCCCGAGATGGAGAGCTAGAGCACATGCAAAGCTCTCAGATCAATGTCTGAGTGATTTAGCATGTACCCTGCTTCTCCATCACGGGTCACCCACTCCTTATTTTGTCTTCTTAACTTGTGCTTTTCCTGGTGCAAAAGCCTGAAACTCTTGGAAGAGAAAAATACTGGTGTGATTGCTTATATAGAATATGGCAGGAAATGAAATTAGAGCAGTTTGTATCAGTTCCAATGCTGCTGAGACGAGTGGATCCATCCAACAGAGGGATTCCAGTACAATTATGTTGGTTGGAAGGGGTAGTTGATATTGGTCACTTTGATTGTAAAATCAAGCATTTGTGCTGTGTTCTTTGAGCTAATTCAATGGTGGGGATACGGCAAATGAGTTTTGGTTTTGGAACTGTTGAAGTTTGGCTGCCAAAAAGTCAGTGAATAAAGTGGCGAAAGCGCTAGTGATTTCCATTCCAACAATGAAGTCTAATACAGTACATGACAACCTAAAAGCATATCAAGGCAGGCCACCAACCATGGCCTATTAGAACCAAGTGATTGTGAAAAGAGGACTACTTACCTTTCTTTCTTTCTTTTCTTTCTCCAAAACATAAGATATGCTTAGGCAGGGATCGAGCTAGAAATTTTAGTTAGTGGGGTCAAAAATTATATTCATCTACAGCATACACTGATAAATCTAATTTGACTTTATAATTAGTCCCAAAGACTTGGTCATTTTGAAAATAATGCATAAAAGCTTCATTTGTAATACTATCAATTCTACCAAAATTCCTTGTGAGAAGTTAAATTACTTTTTTCAGTGACCCTTAAGGGATATCAGATAAGCTCTCTGACAAGCAAACGTTAGTCCATTTGTCTACTACAATGAGCACTTATTGATCCATTATCAAATCAAAATAGCAACTGATTTATATATCTAGATTAGGTGAAATAAATGAAAGCCTTAATCAGCACTTATTGAAATAAAAGCCGATTGATTCTACCGAAGAAGTGCTCCAGGCTTGGGGCATTCCTCCCTATACATTCATCTGTGCGTGGCTAGTTGGTTGTACTTTCGTGATCTTTGTTTTGGTGGATTTGGCCTTAAAAGCTGGTCGGTCTGCTATGATTTTGCTCTTGGCATGTGTAGCTAGGTGTTGTTTTGGCTCAACAAAAAGATGTTGAGGTAATGGCCTTCTCTCTCTGTGTGAGGCAGAACATTTACTGCATTTCAGGAACGTGGATGAAATTCAGTCAGACAGTGATTGAATTTGTTTCTCAACGATTCAGTCAGAAATTAATTAATTGTGTAAGAGCAATTGAAAATAGATCGGACATCACAAGAGCAATATGGACTCAGATTGCTTTTCTGATTCTCTGAATTAATAACCTTGATCTGGCAGCTTAAATCCCAAGCCGATCACCTTTTTTGGTTATCGTTGACGGAGATCAGATAAGCTTCCTGAGTACTTATTGACCAATCAAAACAGCCCTAATCTTATATGTCAAGGTTAGGTGAAAGAAATGAATCTCCTAATCAACACCTTCACAGCAATAAACATTCCAGGCAGAACAAAATAAAAATAAAATGAAAGGCAGAACGAAATTCCACTTGTGTAAATGTAGTCAAATTAACACTATAGACATCTCACATAGTACAAAGTAAGCATCCACTTTCCTCAAAATCTATAAACATAGCCACCTAAACTACAGGCACAGAACTCTCAATGTGCAGTTCTTGCATCCTAGCATAATTTCCCACACTATGTTACTACATTCCTTGGAAAAAGTCTGAAGCATTACCAGAACGACGGGTTTACACATAAACTTGAAATACCAGCTTAATACTCCCTGAAAGTTAGATTCAGACGGCCTGGACGCAGATGTGTTTTCTCCAGTAATGCCGTAGGAGCAGTTCCAGGGATAATGGTTGTCACTCCGTGAAATATATGCCTGGATTCCCCACCAAATATAAGAACGTCTCCTGATTCTAGTATGACTTTCTTTGCAGTCTCAGTATCCCTATGATCATTATATAAAAATTCTGCAGACTCGCCGATGGAGAAGGAGACTACGGGTAGTCCTCTATTCAGACTCACCTGGCTTTCATCTTTATCCTGCATCAAGGGAAAACATATGAGATATAAACCTTAAATTTCCCTCTCCTCTCAATTCCCATTATTTGGAGAGAAGTTGCAATTTAGAAACCAGAAACTTGCAATGTCATTTTGATGTCGGCAAATTATAGTTTGGCTCAATAGAAGCTTTAGGAGAAAATGCTTTATCTTTGGACTTTTATATCATCTTCTTGATACTACTCAAAGAAAACAGCCATCCAGAGGGGGGAAAAGAGACGAATTTACTGAAAGTAAGCACATAAAAAGATTAATGGACAACTGGATACAACTATACCAGCATTATAGGTTGATTAAGTATTGATGAAGCATTAGTAAATGAGAGAAGAATATAATGTTCAGAAGGATATTTTAAAGAGTAAGGTGGAAAGCTACAAATGATTTTTTTGACATTAATTGTAAAGACCCGGAATTTCCATGAAATTCTTTGTATCTTTTACTCATTTCAAAGCAATGTGAATGAGTGGATTAATGTTTTAAAATGTGTTTCTTTCTAAGTGTTATATGGGTGTATATATCTTGGTACGTATACGTATTACAATGTTGTGTGGGTGTTTGGAGATGTTAAAAATGTGTTAGAAATGATCGGGGTTTGAATTGGTGAAGGTGGAAAAAATTTAAAAAATTTTATTCTAGATACCGTATCCAAGATTCATTTTGAGTCGTCGATACCGGTATCCAAGCTTCATTTTGAGTCATCAAAAATTCTAGATACCAGTATGTGTTTTTCTTGATACCGGTATCCAGCTTCATTTTTCTACGGATTTTGAGCCCGACATTGCCTTCTATAAATAGGGTCTTGGACTCATTTCTTCACTCCATAACCACGAAACAATCCCTAAAATCACCCCTCTACCTTCTCTCTTCATCCCCACCACAAATCTTGTGATTTTAACCTCAATCCACCTCAAAACTTCAAGATCTACACATTGGATTCGTGATTCTCCCTTGGATTTCGGGTTTTGCACTCAAGGAGGTAAGCACACTTGACTTGGGTCTTGTTCTTGCTCCATTCCCGTTTTTCCCTCTCTCTTCGATTGTGAGCGTAACCTCATCCTTGTAACTCATTTTTGACATGATCTTGTCTCTTGTATGCGTAGTGGAGCTTCAGTAGAGGCCGTTCTTGAAATTTGGGATCTAAATTACTTGGGTGCTCTACGGTTTTGCTCAAAACCCATCTTGGTAGGGGAATGTCTACTCTCTCTAGTTGTATACTTGTGATGTGTTGTACATATTTCTTCCTTGGCTTCAATTCCACTAAAAATCATGTTTTCTCCATTTATGTGGGTTTTCCTAACTTAGATTCTTTGATCTATGAAATTGGTTGTTGATTTATGAAATTGGGAGTGAAATTGAACGTCCTTCATGCTTAAATGTTGCCTAGCATTTCTAATTTGAGCCAAGACTATCTTATTTGTCATTGGGTTGAAATTTCACACCTCAAAGGTGAAAATCTGCACAGTGTATTGTTCATAGGCTGCTGTCCAAAATTTTCCAGCTTAGGGATTGAATTAGACAGAGGCAGGCGGAGCCTATGGAATCCAGCTTAGGGATTGGAATAGACTGAGGCAGGCGGAGCCTATGGAATCCAGCTGAGGGATTAAATCACTAGTACTTATGTACAATGATGATTTTTCTTCAACGAACAAAATGAAGATGAGACGTTTGGGTTATATCAGACGGAAACAGTCCTTGAATCTATATATGGTATACGGAGCTTGTGATATCCGGAAAGAGTTAAACTCCCTATTGATATTATTAGTCATATATCGGGCCATGGGTGGAAACGGTGTACGGATGTTATTATAGCGTAGTGCTTGTATGGCAAGTCATACGTGAAAACATTCCTCGATATGTCAAATGATAGATGACTATTACCTGTGATTGGATACCTAAATTGAAACAATAATTGTATTAAGGGTAGGAATGATGTTGGAAAATGAGATGTATTTAACTAAATGGGTTGGCTCCTTTCACAAAATGCTTTGAACTTAGTTAAATTTTGTTACAATTCTAATGGGTTATTTTTTTTAATAAAAATCGTGGACATTTTGGTGACATTTTGGATACATATAATGACTTGGTTGATTTTGATAAAACTAATGAATATGTGATTGGTGTTTGGACACTCGAATGACTTTCCTTGTTGGGACACTTAATTGTATTTCGGACACTTGGTTTCTCTTGGACACTTTGACATTTCTTATGTTTATCATGATTCGTTTGGTCATCACTATATATATCCGTCCATTCAATTGATATAACTACAACCCATGTGCATGTATCACCTTTATACACCTAGCGTTTGTAGAATAATTCTCCTACTGGCCTAGTTTAGCTCAACCTATCATTTTCAAGTACACGTTGACGAGCATGGTGTGGGATGCATTAGTGTGCGTGCATGGCATGGACTTTTGGGAAAGTACCGACGATTTCAAGCTACTTAACCATTTTTGTTTACCTCTAGTATTTGAGAGACTATGATGTAATCTATGAACTTTATGTAATCTACTTAACCATTTTTGTTGAAAACTTTATGTATTGGTTATTGTATTACTTGGGACGGAGACTTCAAACTTTGGACTTTGAATTTGGAATATTTAATTGACTTTTGACTTTTCAAATGGGAAATGTTTGACTTTTGATTTGTCCAGTGTGGACTCACGAGGTAATTTAATTATAAAATTGAGGGTGTGACATTAATCCTGAGAAAAACTGTAGTAGCAAAGACCAGAGCAGCAAATAGAGTTTTAATAAGTTTTCTACAGCCCAGAGAACCTCAAGGCTCAAGCAACTTCACTAGTTAAAGTCTCAAACAATGTCAGTCCCCCCACTCCCCATGATATGAGAAAACTAAAGTGAGAGAGCCAGTGGCAACACTACATGCAACCATCTGGGGTCGGCTGACCCCGTGTGGGGAAAATCTGCTCCTATTGTACTAGAATTCTGGAGTACATGAAAAATGAACCCATCAAAATGAACATTGACCCCATCATTAGGTGCAAAAAACCCGATAATTTCCCACCCTCCCCCCCTCCCTCTCACACACACACAGGAAATATTGTATTTATTTATTTCCAATTCTTTTTGTTTCGAGTTTTGGAATTCATAATGAGTAACACGATAATCGTTACACACAGGGATGTAATACTTGGACTTTGAATTACAATTTGGTCATTTTAGAGGACATCAATTATCAATGCATTAATTCTGCAGGTCCTCTCTGTTTTTCTTATAGGATTTTCTAGTCTATTTTATATTTCAAAAAATATGATCACATTTTTTAATAGAAGATACACATTTAGTATTCCTATTTAAGAAATTGTAATAAGAAAAGTCATATCAATTTGAACAACTTTCCTTCCACTCTTTGACTAAAAGGAAACATCTTAAACTCTTAATTTGTAAATGACCCCATACTTGTAAAATCCTGGAGAGAGAAAGTCAAACAAGAGGCTATACTCAATCATGTGCCCATGCATCAAGCATTTTGACTTAAGACTTGGGCTCTTGAAACATCGCTGACCAACTAGGCTTCACTACCGCAAAAATACTGCATTTTTTCACAGTACAACTATTTTAGCCCAGTTAAACCATCCATGGTCAGTGATAGAACGGAATCTAAAGTTGAATGAGTCAGGTAAACTGCGTCAACAATGATTTGAAGATTTAAATCATCAAATGCCATGAGAACAATATAATTCAAATCTACAAACCTGATGAAGACCAAGCCTGCCACTGTTTGAGTAAAAATTCACAATGCAGATGTTTGGTGACACTGTAGGAAGTACGTGCTCTACAATAGGCACTTTGTGGTGTTCCCTTAAAAAGTTATGAGAAGCTTGGATTGCTCCTTTAACCAACTGACAAAACTCATACGGAATTGAGGGGGGTTTAGCACCATCACTTGATCGTTGATCTCCATATTCACCTCTATCAGGATCCCAATTCTTACCAAGACACATCATCTTCAAATGCAGCTTTCCTCCTTCCCGGTAGCCCGGCTCATAGAAACCTCCTGAACTAAGGCCCAGATCTCGGCATTTGTTGACTATTTCAATCTACACGAGTAACCACACATCAACTAACATACAAATCAAGTTACGCAAAATTAGAAATTAAATTCCTGAATGAGAGAGAAAAGGAAAGAGCTAACCTTTTTGGACAATAATTCACCTAATATGTTTTAAATAAATTATGTGATAGGATGACCCCAAATTGCCAGGACCATTCCATGGATCATGACACCTTGTTACTGGGATTAATGAATCTTCACCATAAGACAACAAAACCACTGAAGGCCAAAAGGGATTCTTAAATGTCTCAAAATGAGGTCAAAATGGGAGAGAGGGAGAGAGAGATTAGAAACCCTTTGATGGAAGAAATGAGTCTCATGTAAGTTATGCCACTGAATTCTTGTCAAGAAAGGAACATATTAATTGATATTAACATAAAGACACAAGAATGGACTTGCATTAGATTGTACCCTATACATCAGAGTCATAATTTAACACGTGTATAGGCCATTAATCTTGCAGTCTTGATACTGCAAGCAGAAAGAGCAAAACAAGACACTGCATATATAGGAAAAAAATAAGCACAAAGTAGAACCTGATCATTGAACGAAATGTAACTCTTCAGAAGAATCATCCCAGACCTCAATACATTTATACATTTTCCTTCCACAGAGCGCTTAGCTTCATTCCGTTTTGTTCTATTCTGTACATGTAAAGGAGCTTTCAGCGTGACAAAGTTTCCAGCTCTGACTGGGCAGATATCATAGGGAACTCCCAAGGACACAGAGTCGGAAATATCTGAACGTCCACTATCAGCTGCCTTCTTATGACAGGTTTGCTCATTTCCCATATGCGCAGTATCAAGAGCAGGCGAGCGATTAACGCGCAGTGAACTATCACCCTCAACCTCAGCACCTGGTACTTTCCCCTTCTGAGTTCTCTGTAAGCTAAGATCTTTGTCGCTATCTATCGAAGGAAAGCCCTTCTCGAATGCAGAAGCAGAGGAAATAACAGAAACAGACATACAACACACTTGTTCCGTCTTAGCAGTCACTGCCTCCGGGGAATTTTCCCCCAGCTTAAGCTTTCCTAAATCAGAAGATAAGCTAAGATCTTTGTCGCTATCTATTGAAGGAAAGCCCTTCTCGAATGCAGAAGCAGAGGAAATAACAGAAACAGACATACAACACACTTCTTCCGTCTTAGCAGTCACTGCCTCCGGGGAATTTCCCCCCAGCTTAAGCTTTCCTAAATCAGAAGATACATCGTCCTTGTTATCAGGAAAACTACAATTCTCCTGGCAAGGGGATTTTGAGGTTGATATGGAATCCAACTGCTTCGGAATACTACCTAAATCAGAAGATACATTGTCCTTGGTATCAGGTAAACTACAATTCTCCCGGCAAGGGGATTTTGAGGTTGATATGGAATCCAACTGCTTCGGAATACTACTCAGTGGCTCTCGCGGTCGCCATTCAAGATGTGGTCCTCGATATTTGTTACCAGAGGAAACATTAGACAAAGGGCCATCAGGTCCAGCCTGTAAATGCAAAGGAAACACATAAGATCCGGTTAAATAAGCTAGTCCATCAAAGTCAGCTTCAGAACGTCCGGTTAATATTTTTTAATCCATTTTATCAAACTATTGCCAAAGCTAAAAGAATACAAACAGCAACAATCTTGTCGTTTTACAAACCCATTCTAATAAGTATACTAAGCCATAGGACTGAAGTTTGGAATGACTACATTAAGAAGTTTTATTGGAAAAGGAAATGTGAGGAGAATGCCATTGTAAATTTGAAGAATAATCACCCCTGGATGCATAAACAGTATGTTAATTGTAGCATCAATTCTATCAAATCTACCAAGTTCGTGAAAAATACACCACATCACGTGTTGCATTATGACCTATTCATTATTCGCCAAATTCAGATCAAAGAAACTATCCAATATGCACGTTCAGCAAAGCCAATGAAAACACACTCATTTTAAAGAAGTTATCCTCTCTACTAAACATTAAGACAAGCACCAAAGTAAAAATAAAAAATAAAAATAAAAATTTGCCATCCATCTCTTAATGCATGATCAAAGAATCCTGTCAATATTACAACTTACAAGGCAATTAAGACAAGATCCAATGTTTAAAAAATCAAGATTTTGATCCACTCTGAAGTTTACGTTTGTGTTTGAAGGTTAGACAAAACAAGTTCATAAAGAAATTCCCACCTTCAGTGCTCAAAAAACAAAAGTAGCCGAATTTCCTAAAAGCTTCACTTCTAAGCTAGGAAAAATAAGAAAACTGACGCATCAAATAAACCGCGGAAAAATTAAAGAACAGAGAAGGGATTGATAGCATTACAGGGCCGTTATGATGTGCATAAGACGAACAAGCGGAACGTGAAGGGGATCGTCCTCGTCCTCGACCTCTACCTCTGGGAGTGGAATACCGTCCTCCATCATTTCGGCTTGGACCACGATTCATGTTTTCCCTCAAATAAGAAAGCAGGAGAATAATTTAGTTGGAAAGTGTTTTAATCTAGGGTTCCATTCACAATTGACTGTAGGGATGGGTGGGGAACTGAAACGGGAAAGTGCTGACCATATGGGGAATATAGAGAGTCTTTTCTTGTGCAGCGGAGAAGTACAGTTTCCCATTCTCGGTTGCGAGTCGACGGTTTTATACGCAGCGTACTTTAAAGATATGTAATGTGTAGTGCGTCCAATCGTTCATTTCATGATTCAAAATTTATACAAAATTACAAATGATAAGTTTAATTTGACCATTTAGGCCTTGTTTGATATCACGGATTTAACGCTTAAAATTAAATTAATTAATTAATAATTTATTAAGTTAGTTTGATAATCACATTTTATGTTACTTAATAGATTAACTTAAATCTAGCTAAATTCCTATGCGCTTACAATCAACCATCACACCGCCTCCGCCATTACACCACCACTACCACAACCTCCACCGCCACCACCACTGCCACAACCTTCAACACCACAGCCACCACCATTGCACTACCGCCACCGTTGCACCACTGCCACCACCATGTCGCTACCCACAACAACTACGACCACCGCCACTGCCACATCGCCACCGCCACCGCTATCACCGTTACCCATATACCACCACCACCATTGCACCACTGTCACCGTCATGCCGCTACCACCACAATTACCACCATTGCACCGCTGCCATGTCGCTACCACCACTATCACAACCACTATCACCATTACTTATATACCACTACTACTATTGTCATACCACCGTTATTACTTCACCGCCACCACTAACCCACCACCCAGCCCACCACCACCACTACCATGCCATAACCAACACACTACCACCACTACACCACCAACATTGAACCATTATTACCCTACTACCACTACAACTCACCATTATTCCACCACCACCATTCCACTACTGTCACCGCCACCCTCACTAGCTCCCAATCACCACTCCACCACTAACACAAATACATGATGACCATTAATAAAATTAAGAGACAATTAAAACCCAATTTTTTTTAATCTAGTGCTTAATTTGTTTTATCAAACAGTTTTTCCGCTTAAAAAATTCAGTATTTAGTTTTCAGTACTTAATTTTCAACTTTTAACTTTCAGTTTTCAATTTTATCAAACAGCACCTTAGTGTTTGGATTAAATCCAAGCTAGTGGACCTGTAGCAATGATTCAACTAATCTATTATGGCAATACTCTCATAATTTTCTTTATGACTTGATTTTTATTAAGGAAATGAAAATCAACAAGATTTCCATATTATGGGATTATTATTTTATGGAGGGTGGATCCACATTTATGTGACTTTATGGATGGTGGATAAAAAAATATTTGGTTTTGATGAGGTACTAAAAAAATGGAGGATAAAATAGTACTCAGTTTTGATAAGGGACAAAATGGGAAGATAATTTTGTTTTTGTAGTTGAAATGGGGGAGGAGGGGGGATAAAATAAAACACCCGTTATCCTCCCAGATTTTTTTTAGATAGGGGGGAGGTTGTCCAAATTTTATCTCCCCGTACCTTTCAGCCGAATTAAATTAGAAAGGAGGAAAGCTTATAAGGGTGCATTTTGTGCACCCAAACCAAAGTAAAACATATCACATCATCTCTTATCCGAACGGATTAACTTATCTGAATGCCTTATAGCCTATCCAATCAACCTCTTATAGCCTTATAGGGAGATAATCTTTTCAATATCTATTGGATTTTTCATATTGGATTTTCCTTATGAATCGAACTACAAGTATTAAAGAACCATCGTGACTTCCTTTCGCTTTGTTGCTTCTTCCACCCCAACTCTCCAACAACTTGCATACTCACCACTGTCATACTCATCGTTATCCACCACCACCATTTACACCACCATTTTCTCTCCTCACCACTACCCTTGTAAGTCTATAAGCGTCTCTCTATCTTCTTTAGAACTCACCACAAAACGTCAAGAAATCCCCATCCTCCTTCTCAACTCTCCCCCTCACACTCGCCAAATTGCAATAAAAAAGCGACATGCTACACAGCTTCCACGCGGGCAAGGAAGAAGAGGGAGATCGCTGCTATCGGTTTTAACAATCACCTTGTCGGAGATGTTACCTGCCACGGGAGGAGATGTTGTAATATTTTTTCTTCTTTTCATTTTAACATGATTCATGTAAAATTAATTTTATCATGTTGTGGCTTTGTTTAAATAAAAAACAATGGCACATTGATTTACCATGAAATTTAGCTCATGATGTGTTTTACAATTCAACAGAAGATTGGTTAGTAGTTTTACCATGTTTGTTGTGAGTTTTCGTGAATTGTGTACTTAGTTTTATTTGAATAAAAATTATTACATTTTAATTAGCCACTAAATTCACCTAATTCAATAAAGGATTCATTGAATCTTTTTTTTTTTTGATCACGGATTCATTGAATCCGGGTTGCAGAGTTTTTTGCTTCTTTAGGAGTATTTTAATAAATTTACGTGAGATTTTAGATTTTAGGGGAGAAAAGATTAGGAGAGGAAAAGAATTAAACACTTGAGAAAGAAAAAGATAGGAGAGATAGGGGGGAGAGAGATTGAGATAAATTAAGAAATATTATGAAAGAGAAATAGTGGTTTGAAATTTATTTGAATTTGAGGAGGACAACTTAATTATTCAAACGAAGAGGACATACTAAATAAACTCTCTATTTTTATTTAGGAAAAAAATTGCCAAATTTATTTCTAGAATTGTGAACGGCCGTTAGTAAACGAAACACGGCCGCTTCATTTACGATCTCATTTCATACCAAAAGCCCTATTTAACCCCTTTCTCTACCCTTCAAATTCAGTCGGCGTTTGTCGTAGCCGTCCATCAGATCGCAGAAATCGAAAGGAAAAACCAAATGCTTCATCGCGAGCGACTAATCAAGGCAAAGATCTGAGCTGCAATGCGTACACGAGAGGTATTCAAATCGTTCTCATCAAGTCTTATCGATTTCATGCCCATTTTCGTAATGTGTTCTTATTTCTACGTTTTGATATGCACTTTCGACCTGTATTTTGTACTGTCGTTGAATATCTATTGCGAATCCAATCAATCATTCAATTTCTAGTGATTTCTGATTGACTTGATTGATGGTAAATTTCGAGCGATTGGGAATCGGTTAGATTTGCTCATTTCGAAATGACTTCAGCGTAGCTGCCTAGTTTCTTCTACTCTCATTGCGCAAGGAATTTTTAGGGATTAACTGAGATTTGATTCCATGTCACGTTCATCAAAATTAATGGGTTGAACGATAAACCGTATCAGCACCCATGCAATCACCAATCGATGGGGTATGGGCAGGGAAGGACTGGAGACAAACCTAATCTCTGGCAATAACCGGATGTAGATGTCTCATTAATCAAGATGGATCTCAACGGTTCAATAGGGGCCTGAACACAAGTATTTGATGACAGACGTTGGCGCGAGGGTTGACATTCGTAGACAGTATTTAGCGTCATTGCCCAATTCCATCTAAGAGATTATTGAAGATTTTATCTAGAGGCTTCCAAATGCTAGGGAATCCTACAGAGTGGGACAAAGGAAATGTGCCTAATTGTTCTTTCATGCCTTGGCTGTGATGTAACAGATAATTGGATACAAGAGATAGGTTTTTTTACTCTGGAATGTCTGTTCAAGATGGTTTTGTTCCTGCGTAACCTGGCCAAGGAAAGCCGTGATCACTTATTTATTGAGAAGATTTGGACTATGCTATTGGATTGTTGTATTGTAGCCTTAAAAGGAAAACTCTTCCACGGTCAGTGGAGCTGGAGTGGCTATCAATAATTTTGGGGGAATTCATTTGGAAAAGCCATCCTTACGCTGGGTTTTGCTACAGTGGTACATCAGGAGTGGTTGGAAGGGATACAAGGGAATTCAGAGCTTTACGCAGTATAGTTGGTACTGATACTAGGAAGAGGATTGCTTCTCTATTGTATCCAGTGTTTGGTTTGTTTGGAATAAAATTTTAGCCTACCAATAAAAAATTAGACTCTACCTGGAACGTTTCTACGATGTTTTTTAAAGTCCAATCGCATTTAGCCGGGGAATTACTGCCCTGAGTTTGCAACATTTACTGCTCATCTCAGTATTTTATTAGGTAATTTACTTCTGTGAATCTTGTACAGGCTACAGCTTAGAACTTGTGAAGCAAAGATGGTGAAGCTGACAATGATCGCTCGTGTCACTGATGGGCTTCCACTAGCAGAGGGACTGGACGATGGCCGTGATTTGCAGGATGCTGAATTTTACAAACAGCAAGTCAAGGCTTTGTTCAAGAATCTTTCAAGAGGCCAGAATGAGCCTTCGAGAATGTCGATTGAAACTGGCCCATACATTTTCCAGTATCCTTCGCATTACTGTTAGGAATTGTTCTTCCTTGTTTTATTTTTTCTTCTGTATATGCAAGGAATTGACAGGCATTTCGAGTCATAAATAACTGAGATTTTCTTGAAGAGGACTTAACGATTCTATTTATATGTTCTTCTTTTGAGTGATTAGTTACACCGATTCTATTACAATTCTGAGGGACTTTGGCAAACTGACTTATGTGATAACATTGGTCATGAATATTATGTCATTGTTGGTGTAATATTGGTGATTCCAACTAAGGGAGATGCTTGCAGCTATGCTAAAGTGTGTTACATTGTTCAGTACTGGGTTAAGTTCTTTGTCCATCTTCCTGTGTAAATGGTTGCATCTATTATTAGTAACGTCTGGGTTCCAGAAATGAAATTTTCCTTTGAATGCTGAAGGGTGGAGATGTATGGTAACTCTCATCTCTGCACTTATCCTTCTCTCTTACTGGTATAAAAAATCTGAAAACATTTTAGCTGCTTATTTGTTTACAAAGAAGACCTTAGAGGTACTTTTCCCAATTTTATTGGTCGACACACTTACCAGAAGAAAAGAGAAATTGGTGGCTATTGTGCTTGTTATACCAAATTTCTGGCGATGATAACCTATTAACTGTAGGTGTATTCATGCTGGCAAGTATAACACGTGTGTCTGTATGTTGATGCTGAACAGAGCACTTATGCTGCGTGATTAAGGACCAATTATCCAAGTTCCAACTACGCTCCATGATTTATTACTTGTTTGGAAAGCTTTGTTTTACGCCCTTATGTAATTCAGTATGGCAATATCTTCCTTTTATTATGCGCTAAACTTGGTTTCTGGAAACGACGTGCTCGTATTGTTTGGAAGTGCACCATTTATGCATCTCCTTGTTCTCTTAACCCAAGTTCTTAGTTATGTTATAGAAGGACGCGTTTGTTATTTGACAATGTGTGATCGTGCATATCCTAAGAAACTTGCCTTTCAGTACCTGGAAGATCTCAAGAATGAGTTTGAGCGTGTTAATGGTAGTCAAATTGAAACTGCTGCTAGACCTTATGCTTTCATAAAATTTGGTACACTTCCTGCTATCCTCACTTCCTTACATGCCATTCTCGATGTTGATTTTCCGACATTTTCTGTATTTTAATGTTTTTCCCCCTTCTTTCGTTTGTTTCAAAGATACTTTCATACAGAAAACAAGGAAGCTGTACCTGGACACACGAACTCAGAGGAATATTTCAAAGCTGAATGATGAACTCTATGAGGTCCACCAAATTATGACTCGCAATGTTCAGGAAGTTCTGGGTGTTGGTGAAAAGTTGGACCGTAAGTAATTCCTTTTCTTAATTTTTTGACATTTGTTGTAGTCTAAGTGTTGGAAGTCTCTGTGAAGATTAAGGCTCAATTATCAACAATTGAGCTTTAATATTACAAAACTTAAATTTGGCTAATAGTGTACAAATTCGGCTTTTGTTCCTCCTCATGAAAATGTTTAGGATTGTTTCAGTTGTCCTGCCCTTGGCCCAAACCCATCCCCGCCCAAAAAAAGGATTAAACCTTAAGAAGGGGAAATCCAGGGAAGCTGAAGAAATGGAAGTAAGAATAAGCAGGCACACTACAATAACATTTCTATATGTTTAGACGTGGAGTATAGGGGTTGAGCAAGAGACCTTTGTTGATGGATTCTGTTTTCAAGGACGTTTTGGACTACTGAAACTTCATAGACCATCAATTCATGGAATTTTCTAGGATATCAAGAACTAACTACTCCATACATGACAGGCAGAGAAAATCGGCTTTAGCTACTACGTCAGCTTAGGATTCTTTCTGTTTATGTTTGTGTTTGCCATAAGTAATTTGCATGAAGCTATGCTCACAAGATCATCCTTGTGTTGCCATTTTGTTTATTCCTCTTTTTTAGTTGCTGACTTTATTTTCCTTGCAATTAAGTTGTTACCTTCTTATGTTATCGTGTTGTATATCTTGATAATTTTGTTGATTATATCTAGGCTGAAAATCACGTTTTTGCAGAGGTCAGTGAAATGTCCAGCCGGTTGACATCAGAATCTCGCATATATGCTGACAAGGCAAGGGACTTAAATCGTCAGGTTAGTTTACCCGGATCGTAATGGGAGAGAGATGGAAATATAGACGTGTCTGTCGCGGCTAGGGATAGCAACGGTACAGTTTGGTTCGGTTATTGGTAAAACCAAAACAAATATCCACCATAACCAAAACCACAGTTACCATTCGGCTTTTCACCGAAACCGGTGATCAACATGTTTAATAGAGTTAGGCACTTAAAATCCAACAAAATATCCAAAATGCCATCAAAGTAATACACCATATAGTTCAACATGTTTAATAGAATTAGAAGCTCTCTGATTCTGTGGTGGAAACATGATATTCATATGGAGCAAATAAAATGGGATAGAGGGAGTATTAAAACAAGACTTCATCTCACTTACTTGGCCAGGTAAAGTTGAACGGCTTTAATGAAGCATGTGAAGTATTTGAATAGATCCATAAGAGGGTATATATAGGTAATTATCTACGGTTCGGTTACTTTTTTTTGGTGCGGTTATCATATGGAACCAAAACTGGAACCGAACCGGCCGTTGGCTGGTTTTTCTATGTCAAAAACCCAAAACACGTTAAAAACTGCACCAATTGGTTCGGTACGGTTCGGTTGACCAACGGTTCAGTCGAGTTTGCCATCCCTAGTCGTGGCTCTGTCCCAAACTCTTGGTATCATCATCACCTTATGGTTTGATGGTTTCTTCTTTGGCATGCAAATTTCCAAGTTGTTCTGTAAATACATACTCCCTCCGTCCCATATTTGTTGTCCGTTTACGGGTAAGCATGTCATTTTTCAATTGCTTATATCTTTCAATCTATAATGTTTTTTTTACAATTTTTACAATTTTGTTTAATAGTACTCATCGAGAACCATAAAACAAGATCCATGTTGAATATATATAACATTATACATTTGAACATATAACTATTTTTTTGAGTTCTAGTACTCTAGTGAATAGTGCAACTGGACAACAAATATGGGACGGAGGGAGTATGTTTTTGCCTACATTTGTTGGCGTAGGAAATTTTTCTTGCCGTCAACAGTGTTACTTGAACTAGTTTATAATTGTAGGAGAGCATAAAACCAAGTTTCATGAGTTAAATAACTCATGGAGAATAAGATTGAGTTATTTGTTCCATTTCCTAGAAACAAAATTGCGTAGAGTACAATTGCATGTAAATGTTGGATCGTCGGGTAAAAATGGTTGCTTACTTGGGCATGGTAACTTGTGTTACCCCTGGAATGGTAAGTCTATCAACCTGCTTTGACAAACCCTAGTGTTCCTTTTTCAGCCTCCTAAAGGCTTGAGCATGAGTAATGGGTGAGTTTTGAGTTTCAAATCGGCCACAGCAGAGGTATTATGAATACACGGTTCAAGGGTGGACACTTTCTGCTATACTCTCCTAACTTGGCAGTTGACTTAAGACAATACCTCTCTCTCAGTATATTCAGATTATATGCTGGAGCATGGATCGAGACATTCTTGGTCAACCCTAGTGTAATGTAGCAGTAGGAATCTACTTCACATGTCCTATGATGCTTGTCTATTTGACACTGCTTTTGTTAAGAATCTTAAGATGCTTTTATTCTAAACTTGGTACTTACATACTTTTAGCTAAAATTTTCTATATCCTTGTTTACTGAAGGCTTTGATTCAGAAGTGGGCCCCTGTTGCCATTGTTCTTGGAGTTGTCTTCCTTCTCTTCTGGGTGAAAAATAAAATTTGGTGATGTATCATCGTCACATGCAGCTTCCTTTAGTTTCGTCACCCTGCCAGTGATATGAGAACTTGGCTTTTTGGGTATTTTGTAAGATGGGAAGAATCAAGCCATCAAGGTACTTGATGGATACCCTGAGAATGAGATTGAATTGGGAATCGGAACATGTTAACTGAAAGAAACAAAAAATTGTTTTGAGGGCCTTACACAGAATTTTATTACTCATATATGTTACATAATGTTCAGTGTACTCTGTTTCACTCGTATCCCAATCAACTACATATTAGATTGCTGGATGATTGGCCATTGGACATGTGACATATGGTTAGTTTGAATGTCAGATTCTTTTGCTTGTTAATTGCCCACCCTAGCAATGTTGTTGCTTGTTGCGTCTTACTTTGTTGATCAAAACCGTTCAGTTTTTGCATATTCATTTTCGAGGAGATTTAAACAAAACATAACTCGATTGAATATTGATAAGGGCCTCATCCCATAGTTTATTCTTGACTGAAATCTTGAATTTTTAGATTGAACGTTTTCCAATGTACAACTAAGTTGAGGTTTAAAATAATCTACCGACAAATGATCAATTTTGAGACACGGAATGAGCATACATACACTTGTGAGGGTGTACAAAGTTTCTCTCAGCTCTTTTCACATCTTTCCTCCTTTCTTTTTCAACCGTTCACTGCTGTGCAGCGTGCAGACTTAGAAATGTAGCAATTTCATTTCAGCCGTGAAATGTTCAATTTATAGTGAAATTGAGGTTGAACTGGTTCACAACATCCCTCTGGACGTGGCAGCATCCCCAAGCCCACATACACATTTTTGTGGGTACAAGATGAAATTTGTACTAGGAGAAATGGTTTCTTTTTCTCTGCCTAACCCGAAATTCAGTTCAAACAGATCACCAAATACAACTAACAAGGGTTGAAATTAAAGGCCTCACACAGACACAAACTTAACAATCGTTTACTCACCCCTACAAAATAGTTAAGAAAGAGGAAAACATACATCCCACGTATCTACAAGGTCATCACCGTGATTGAAAGCTTAAATAAGGCCTGAAACAGCCACGAAAATCAAGGTCTCAACCAAGTCGAAACTCAAATCAAGGTCTCAACCAAGTTGAAACTCAAATCACTGGTAATACATGAGCTGTTGGGCAGCGGCTACATTCTGAAAGCCACCATCATAAATAGCTTGGCTAGCACCGGCAGAACCCATTCCCAGAGCTGCCTGCTTAAGAAGATGGTGGTGCTGCCCTTGGGGGTGCATGAGTGGATGAACCCCACCACCCATCTTGGCCATTGCCAGTTGCCGCTCATAGGCCAAGAGATCACTCGCCGAAAACCCTGGCAAAGGCGCGGCTACCGGTGGAGGAAGTGGGTTTGAACTTATTCCGGGTGGAGTGGGTTTGCTGCCCCATGAACACTTCAAGCACGAAAGAACAATACCAGTCAAAACCAACATAATAAAGAACATACAAGTGCAAAATAAACCACATAAGGAACAACTACCATTCATTTTCTATATATTGCACATATCAGAATCTAAACATATGCACAATTAAATCTTAAAAGCCTAATGTGCAACCAAAGCACTATTACACCACAGGCATTCCAAATACCAAACCCATGCCCATTACCCACGGCTAAAGAACAAAGAAATGCATTTCATCAAATTCGCCATGTTATAGTATGTATGTAGCCTGCTCAAGCTTTCATCTGCTGGTAACATGCAACTCCTTGAGCTGATTGACCGCAAGTAATCACAAATGAGGAGAAATTTGGACTAAAGAAAACAAAAAAATGTTTGAGCAGCTCCTGGCGTAGGAACAGTCAAGGTGTACTAGATTCCAATAATTTGAATTGCCAAAAGTTTGTGGTTATATGACTTGGAAATCCTAGGATTGCCAAAATCTGTAATTCAGTGAATTGGATGGCAAAGCAACACAGCATCCTGCATTACTGTTGGTAAAATATGGAATGGCAAAGTTTAAAACTGGCAGTGAGTTCCTATTCTACTTGAATGGGATTTACTCAAACAATCAGAGAGCAGCAAAAATCATCAATTAACTCAATAGTATGGCAGAGCAATGGCTTTCCATTGGAACAGCTAAAATAGAGGAGCGCCAAGGAATACCTTCAGTTGCTTGCCATATAACATAGACTGGGTATTTCCCATCTGAATAGCCAGAGCTGCCTCAGCATGGGTACTATATCTCACAAAGCCAAACCCCTTGTCGCGTTGGATACGAACTTCCTCAATTACTCCAGCACCGAGAGCATGGAAGTGTCGATGTAGATCAAGCTGACTAACCTGCAGATTACCAAAAGTGTCAAAGTGGAAAGAAAAGTAAAACTTCAAAAAGTTCCAGAATCCACATATTGTCAAAAATTTTGACATAAGTTATGTCTCTAGAACAATTGTTAATTCCAAAATAACCAAAAGGAAATGCTTTTTTATAAAAATAAAGTTCAACCATTCTAATCCCTTTTCCAAAAGGGGAGTAAGAGAATAGTTGAGTATGGATTCACTCAACCAGCAACAAGAACATTGTCGCAAGCGGAAGAGTCTACTACCATGAAAGGTGCATTAGGAGGGGGGATAATATAATTAGATGTGTAAAAGAGGGGTTTCTTGCCTCTGGAGCCAGATTGCCCACATAAACAGTGGTGTATTGAGGGTTATTCTCGGGCCCATCATTACTGGCTGTCTCTTTACCATCCTCTGCACAAGCAATGTCACAAATGTGAGCACATAGGTGATTGGTCAAAATTTCAAAATACAGGCAAGTCAAGACAACATGCGAGGAAGTCAAACCAGAAAATAATTTTCAGCCAGACACAGAAAAAGAATGGTTAGACTAAAACTAGTCTAACTTGATTGGATTACTAAACATTTTAGTTTATGATGTCGAAATGTACGTAACAAAATCCCACGTCAAATAGTCTTACACACGTACATGAAACAACATTCAGGAAAAACAAAATTACTCAAATTCCCATTCTGAATATCTCCTACTAGTTCTTGTGATGTAACATTCTTTGACGCACCTGAAGAGCCATTTGTTAGTTCCACCACACTTTTGGCATCAGAGCTCTGCTTGTCATCATTAGCTCCAGCACCTTTTGTAGCCCAGTTACAGCGGATCTGCCTACTACCAAGCCATTTTCCTGTTGTCACATTAAACAATCAAAGCATATAGAGTTACACAGATAAACAATTGTTTTCACATATGAATGGCAGTAATGAATTTTCTTCTTCTCCAACACTTGTGGCAATTGACTAAATGGTGATATTCCTAACATCAAATCGTTAAGTTCTTCATCGACATGCTTTCAAAGAGAGGACTTCAGCATCCATTTGTATCTAGATATTGTGCCTATTCCACAGTTTAAGGGTTATGGCCAAGGGATGAGGCAGCTAAATTATGAAAGATATATTTCTGGCATAACGCAAACTAAACATCTAGAAGCCAAGCAAAAGGTACAATGTCAACAAAGCAATGTAACTACCATAAAATCTGAAAATGGCAAATGCGGGATGATTTAATCACTCATACCAGTCAAGTCATTGATTGCACTTTGAGCTTCCTGAACAGATAAATACAGGTAAAGATGATGAATGAGTTTCGGTACACAAAGCTGAAAGCTCAGACTGTAAACATATCAAATGTGAAATATCACCTGTTGATTCCTGAAAGAAACAAATCCAAACCCTCTTGAACGCCCAGTCTTTTGATCCCACATCACTCTTGCATCACTATAAAGCAGCATGCAATGAAAATAAGTCCCATTAGATCGACAAGTGATATCAACTTAATCATAATATAAACCACGCCACAATCACAAAAGTTTGCTAAGAATAAAAAATCACTCTGGCTATCCATTAAGTTGATAAAAAAGTTCTAGATCTAATTAAAAGTTTTAGAAAGACGGAATACAATGGGTGAGTTTGCTTACGAGCAACTGGGGTACACAGAGAAGCATGCAAACAACATAGCATCTGTAACCTCAGAGCTGAGATCACCAACAAAAATGTTGTAATGACCTGCATACAAGTTAACAAAATTGCGAAATACCATCCAACAAAAATCGTAAATCAAACCTACATTAGATGCTCAATTCAAATGCTGGAACTAATATCCAAACATAAAGTGAACCCACTTGATGTGTCTTCTCTCTGTCCACTGGCATATGCCCAATTAACTTTGATAGGCTGTCCAAACCTAGAAATAAGTCAAAAGAGAATAAGACACAAACGAATAACTACAAAATGTCCTGGAGAACCAGTAAGAAGTCTACATACAGGTGTCTTCCATTAAGAGACAATAAAGCAACAGCAGCTGATCTCCGATCAAAGTAATGAACAAATCCATAGGATGACTACATTTCAGAGAAACAACAAAAACATCAATCTCATGAGCAAAGAACTAGCAAAGTGAGAAGAACACAACCACAAAAAGTGAAAACTACAATATAACCAGGTACCTTCTCCTTTCTAACGAGCTTGCACCCCTCAATTGGGCCTGTACTTGAAAAAACCTCTTGAAGGAGGGGTTCTGTCACTTGTGTATGAATGTTTCCCACATACCTGCATTTTCTCAAAAGTAAAGAAACTAGAAGTAAAAAAGAAGAAAAGAAGAAACATGTTGAGCAATAAGAATCTCCCCCAGTTGTCCAAAACTATAAATTAAACATGACATAATTAATCGTGCATAAATAGTGATTTGGTGCTTTTAGAGCTTGTAAACGAAGATGCAAAGAAAAGAAACAACTCGAATCTTAAAGAAAGAAGATGACTAGACAAGACTGCAACAACATTTAATAGGCAGCAAAGGTTGTGACTTGTCCATTGAATGAGCACAACTGCTACATAACAAAGCAACAAACATGCAACAACACAAAAGAAAGAAAAAAAATAATTATAGTAGAAAGATGTGGACTACACTCACACGCTGCGGCATGTACTTGGGTCAAAACCAGGAGGCAGATTTCCACTAGGGATTGGCTCAATCTGCAAAATTAAAAAAAGGAACAAAAACAATTGAGTAGGGGAGTCCCTAGTCAACTGCCTACACCCTGGCTAACTTCAATCCCGAGAAGAAAGGAACAACAAAGCTATTTTCAAGATACACCTCCAGCTGAAGTTAACCGCACAAATATGTAAGAACGATTTGAAGAGCATAAATTCAATCCAAACTAAATGAAGACTTAAAGGACAGAAAACATATATCACAAGGAACCTCAAAAAGTTGTTATTTCCTTCACTATATGGGTTAAATTGGCCAAATAGCCATCTTGTGAAGTCTTCTTGAGAAGTCTAACTTAGCAACTATAGTTTCAATCTTGATCCAAGATTCATAAAGTACCAATAGAACAATGATAAGAAAGGCCAATACATCCAAAATTTACAAAGTGGTGATACTTGAATAAACATTAGGTGTGCTTCAATTGGTCAATGTCCCAACTCATTTTACTTGCAACTTATTTTCTTAAAACACCAAACTAAGAAGTAACTTCATCTCTTGAACATATCAAGACAAAACATGGATTACCCCTCTAGCCTTCAATAGTTAAGAACTTTTACTGCTTGGGGGAAAAGGGCCCAAGCAAGCCTGAACATTCATATGCAAGTTCATGCGATTTGCATCAAGCAGACCGCAGTATAAAAGGTGATCTGCTGTTTATCACAAAAGACAACATACTCATATGGTACTCCCACCATAATAATAAACAGAAGCTCACGTTTTTTGTTTCTTCTCATATAAGCAGAGAGTAACAAAGGCTAGGACTGCACTTTGAAATGAAAAGAAAACCCTTTAAAATACATAAAGATGAGTAGAAATGCAAAGAGCGGGTAGCCCACCACCTAGCCAGAAATGTATGGAAATTCTCAGGGACAAATCAAAATTACCACCAAATAGCAAGCAAAAGCACATGGTCTTTGCAAATTCTAGCATCCAAAAACAAACATAGAGACAATAAAACCACCCAATAAGGAAATAACAGAACACTGCACTAATAATGTCCCCAAAGACCAGCCCCTCACCCTTAAAAAAAAAAAAAAAACCCACACCTGCGAATCAAATCGTAGCTTTCCACGGAAAATTTACTCAAAACACAAAAAATCCAAGACCAGCGCTTTCGAAAGACCGCAAATAACCAAAACCCAAAGCGCTATAACTCTATCCCAGGCACAAAAAGGGGGGAATAAACAAAACAAAGGCTCAACTCCACAAAATTTACCGATAAAAGCTTGAAGATCAAGCAAATAACAAGAAACCCTGGAATCGAAATCACGCCAACCGCAAAACTGACATACAAATGGATGTATAACGCATTTATAGATGAGATGGGTCAAAACCTGGGGAGCAGCAGGTAAGAGGCCAGGATGATAGAGAGACTGCTGTTGAAGGAGAGCATGCTGCATCAACGCCTGCTGTTGTTGCTCCTTCAGCCTCTGATTATGCTGCATTTCTTTGGGTTTTTATTTTGGTTGATATTCGAATGGTTGTTCAAAATCAATTGAGACTGAACATCGAAGATTTTTTAGGGTTCGAAATGGGGTTGGATGGCCTCTCCTCGAGGAAGGAAAATAACAGTCGCGTGTAAAGCGAGGCGTTCGAATAAAGACGCAAGAATAATCGAGTGTTTTTTAAGTCTTTTTTTCATTTTCTCCTGGTTTCAGAAAAGGAAAAAGGAAAATTACCAATAAATGATTTTTAAAACTAATAATACTAATTATATGATAAGGTTTTTCAAAATGTCCAAATACATGATTTTTAAAACTAATAATACTAATTATATGATAAGGTTTTTAAAAATGACCAAATACTAGACAAGAAAAAAAATAATTTCACATACATGATACCAAAAAATTACAAGTCTAAAATATTCTTCTCATTTTTTAAGTTTAACACACACACTTCCATCCCATTGTTCCTAGAAATATTAGTTGTCCAGAGTTGCACCGTGCAATGTGCAAGTAACAACATTGCACTGTGAATGAAAAATCTTTACACATTCCAATAAAAGAATTGCACTCATGATAGTTCAACTTGTCTTGCCAGTGTGAGATCAAATCAAATCGTTTTGGATGGACAATCTCAAAATTGCACTGTACATACAACAACCTTACACTGTAAATAAAAACAATTGCACCTTGCAATAAAAGAATTGCACTCGCCTTGAAAGTAAATTGTGCACCTTATGTTAAACAAAATAGTACCATTTGACAATAATATTGCATCGGAACAAGGACTTCTGGGTTGCTACTGTTCTTTCTCAATCCCACTTTTTGTATTAGGAAAGTAACATTTGCTCCTTATATTAACAAATTGTGCACCTTATGTGTAAAAAAATGGCACCCTTTAACAATAATATTGCACCCGAATAAGGACCACTGGGTTGCTAATGTTTTCTCAATTCCACTTTTTGTATTAGGAAAACAACACTTGCTCGTTGCATTAATAAATTGTGCACCTTATGTGAAACAAAATGACACTTTTTTACAATAATATTGTACCGAAATAAGGACCAATGGGTTGCCAATGTTTTTCTCAATCCTACTTTTTGTATTAGAAAAATAACATTTGTTCTTTGTATTAACAAATTGTGCACCTTACGTGTAAAAAAATGACACCCTTTAACAACAATATAACACTTGAACTTCTTAACTTCATAGAAATAAGAAAACCACACAGTAAAAACAAAATGGAGATAAATAGTAGTAGCAACAACAATATCACAGACAGAGGAATATAAGCAACAACATCACAAGTAGCAACAATAAATATATTGACAGCATATAATTTCATTTTTGTGTCGACAAAGTAACTTAAATGAAAATACAACTGCTTTAAAATCAACGCGAGATGTCAAAAACCAAGCTTGTACCTCTGGACGCATATCTCAACCAATCTCTGCCTGGGGTTTCTTATATACCCATACATGAGAGGGAAAGAGAGAGAAGACCTTGGATTGGACGACGATTTGATTGCGTTCTCGATCATTGCAGTAGACAGTGCGATGACCGGGGGCTTGAGGCTGTATAGGACGACCGAGAGTAACGGTGCGAGCAGGGGCTCTGTCAGATCTAGATTGCGATACCTTTTGCCATTTGTTCATCTTCTCCGCAATTCGTTCGATCTCCGGACCGAACAACCCAGCAACCGCCCAATCCCGTTGTAGATTTGACTGCAGAGAATATTCCAATCCTCTTCCTCCCTCTTTGTTTTCCTTGTCGCCAATTTCAAAAATCCAAACTGCTGTATATACCTGGGGATGAAGAGAGAGATAGATGATGGGTATTGTGGGTAGTAGCAGACTAAAATAGCATGTATGTGGATTTTTTTTTTTTGCTTGTCATGTTTTGGTCATTTGCAAAATCATGCCCATAATTTTCCCTAAGCACCATATTTTGGTCATTTACCCAAAGGAAAAAAAAACGAATTAATGAAAGGAATTAGAAAAAAATCCTCCATAGCTTGTAGGATTAGAAAAATAAAGTACTAATTCAACATTCCTTGTGTTTTCATTTCTCGTTCCTTAAAATAAAACAAAAGGCGTTACGCTATAGCGGGTTGAAAAATATGTGTACGTTTTACAAATAAGACCATATTCGCTTTGACCTTAATATACCTGTTGGCTAATCCATGGATCATTGAATTGACTCAGGGGTGTTCCACTAACTTTGTTTTTTTAGTTTTTTTTTTAAAAAAAACCAACTTGTTCCACCAAGTAGTTTTTTGGTTTTTTTAGTTGTGTTACCAAATTACCAATCTACTCTTGTACCCAACAACTATTGCTCCCTTTGTTTAAACAAAGCCATGGGCCCACGGCACAGTAGCTAATAGGAATGTATTTGGAGAATATGCCAAATAGAAAAAATCATGATTGCTAAAGGATAAGGGAGGGTAGATTCGTAATTTCACATGATTTGGGTACATTTACCAGATTGTACGACTGTTTTTTTTTTTTTTTTTTAAGTTAGTGGAATGAAGTATTTTTTTGTTGGTTTGTTTTGGGTTTTTAGTTAGTGGAACGAATTAGTTTTGAGTTAAAACAAAATTGTTTTTTTTAGTGGAACGGGGCCTCAATGTCAACAAAAATTACTACAAAAGGAGGACCATAAGAGCTGAAAATATAAGTCACATTCTGTGGATAAATAACAAACAATTGTTTTTTTATTATCTTTTTGCATGTAAAGTGTAAATAACTAAATTTATAATAGTTTCAATCCTCAAAACCAATAAAGAACCCCCAAAAAAAAAAAAAAAACACCACGGCACCTCACCCCTGCATTAAAAACCAACACCATAGAAAAGTTAGGCCAACCTACCCGCAAGGATGGAGACAGGGAGGGGTTAGTAGAGGCAGTCGTCCCCTCTAAGTTTTAAAAAATTCGTACGATTATATTTATAAAAAAACAATTTAGCATCAAACAATATAGTCTCGTCCCCCCTCTGTTTTTTCGTTAAAAAATAATAATAGTAACAACTTAAAAATTTATCAAGCTATAAAATAATTTTGTACTAAAATTGGTTTCAATGAAGTTTAGTTACAATGCTTTCATATTTATCAACTTATGAAACAACGAGCTACTAATACTCGACGGGGTTCTCGTTTGGGTTCTATTTCTAGTTTGACAGATTTGTTTAGTGCATCTTATTCAATGTTAAGAGACATCATCAATTATCCAGGAAGTTGAGTAGAGTATTGGCAAAGACAAGAAATTGCATGATATGTCATCTTGTTAATAGGTTGATTCGGCTTATATTAACTTTATCTGTTTCAACGGCTACAATCGAACATGCATTTTTCGCTATGAAATGTGTGAAGATAAGACTTCGCAACAGGATGGAAGATGATCATTTAGCAAATTTTTGATCACTTATATTGAGAAAGATATTGCTTGAGAGTTGGACACGAACTTTATCATTGATGCTTTTAATTACAAAAAAGAGCGTCGAATACAGTTCAAGATGCTTGATTTCAGTAGATACTAAATAAGATTAAATAAACTTTAATACCTTTTGCAGTTTAAGTTAATATTAGAAACATGTTTAGTTTCCTATGTATTGGTGTTATTATGCATTTTTTTTGAGTTAGTATTCTTTTGTATATCCGTCCCCCCTACGCCAAAATCCTGGCTCCATCAGTGCCTGCTCGTCAGAAAAATAACAACACATCTTGACAAAATGAGTTTTTCGTTCTCCAACCAAATAGCCAAAACTAAAAAATGCGAATGAAAATGCGAAGAGGTGGCAATTGCCAAACAAAACCTTAATGTACATTGACTCGACTAAGGTTACTAAAGGTTTGCGGTAGAGGTGGCAATTGCCAACTCAACCCATGAACCTGCTCAAACTTTTTCACTTATAACTCAATCCAACTTGCCTATATTGTAATATGGATCATATATGGGTTAACCCACATTAACTCATATATCCATAGTTTTAAGATGGGTTCATAATTGGAGTCCAATTTTTTTTAAAAAAAATCGACAGGGACCCAAAAGTTACACTCTCTCTCTCTCTCTCTCTCACACACACACACACACACACGCACGCATTGTAGCTGAAGATTTAATTCAGATATGTGTTTTTGTTTGTTTCATGACGCAATTTATGTATTGGTTTTTGTTTTTTTATTTTGAAAACTCTGTCTCACCTACAGTCTTGAAATTCAACTTCTTCGTTAGCACTTTGATCTTCGCCATGATCGAAGAATCCGAGCTCTTCACATTGAACATCAAACTCGACTTCCTCTCTTCTCGAAAAGGCTCAATAAGTCGAACCCTAATGACATGGAGGATATGAACTCGAAAGCATTATACAAAGGAGGCAATGATCTCAACCTCACCATTTCAATTTCATGAATCCTGTCTTCGAATTCAACTCATAGGCATGCTCAATGGATGATTCTTCAATTGAAAACACGTTAATTCAGGTGAACTCCTTTTGGAATAAGGGGACACACATTTGGGTTCCTCCTTAATTGATGGGTTCCATAAAGGGCTCATTTGATTGGGTCCATAAAGTCATGGGTCATCTTGTTATTTGGTAAATAACAAAGGGGGAATCTTGTAATTTCTTTATGGGATTACAAATGGAAGTCAGGAGACTTTTTGAGAGTTTGTTTGGAACTTATGAAAAAGTGAGGGGAAAGAAGAGAAAATACTAAAGAAGAAAAATGTGAGAAAATTTAGAGGAAAATTTTACTATTCCTAGAACTCTATTTAGCCAATTTCTCTCCAATCAAACAAGGGAAGAGAAATTTTTTAAACTTTTTCTCCCTTTCCCTGCCTTTCCCCAATTTCCAAACAAACCCTTAGTCTCAATTGTTTCCAGAAAACAGAGAGCACGAGAAACGTTTAAGAGCTCTGCAAATCTCTGAAGTACACAAATGATGTCCTCTTTTCTTAGCACTGCTAGTCTTGGATGCCTTGAGTCACACAGATCTGAGATATCTAAACATTTGGTTGGATTAACGCGCCAATACATGAAGACCTATATCCACATAATCAGTGATCCTACTCTCAACAACAATGATTTCTAATTCCTCTCCTTTTACCTTTTCAGATCCGATTTTTTGATCTTGTGATGGTGATTATTGTAGATGCTGTGACGCAAAATCCTAGGGAATGACATCCTTAGAGGAAATGACATCCTCAAAGACATCTTCTAAGCTATAATGGGATTAGATCTGAGGTTCCTCACAGTTGAACCTTGATGCGCAAAAGCTGCTTCTATATTGATCAGAGGCGTCCCAATATCTCCAACTGACATCAGATCCAACTCACCACTTGAAGTATTTGCTAACTCGTCAACAGTGGATGTTCTCGGTACAAAAGCTTGAGAGTCACAAGTCATAGGGTCATCAACAGACCCGCTAATGCTAAGGATGTTTGACTGATCTGATTTTTCTGCCAATGTTACCAAAATTGAGAAGCCGAACAAAATGAGCGAACTAATGAGCTCATAACAAACTTCAAACTCAATACGCATGAATCCATATCATTTCATATTGTGATTCCTCATTTGATGCAAAAATAGTGATCACAACTCAATTTGATGATGTGGACTATTCATTGTGTAAGTCTTGATATGTATAACATGGTTACATAAAATCAAGTTTATTGGACACCAATATCCATTTGTTGTTTCAATTCCTCACTTGTTAGCTTAATTGGCTTAAGTCAGTCTTTTAGATTAATGAATTGGAAGAATTACTTGTCTCGTAAAACGCAATAAGCCAATTTTTGTGGATAAGTCAAATTTGTGAATAAGCTCTAAGTATATTTGTCAGCAAAGAAATGGACAATCCGTTTATTTATCTTCAAATAAATATAATTTAACAAAATTCTTGTTGGTCTCTAGTAACCTCGTTTTTCGCATCAATATCAACACACATCGAGACCTACCACATGAACATTTTGGATGATAAAATAAGACCATAAGCCCAACATAAAACCTAAGATGCTTGCTCTTAACCGAAAAAACAGTGGACATTTTGCACAAACAAAAATACAGGTTTTTCTAAAACACATTTGAAATCATTTTTAGTTAACTACTCCTGTCACACATATGCGCTTAAAATCATACCCAAAATAAACTCAAATCTTTCACATATATTGTACATCCTTATACTCGCATCTAATCTATAGTAAATTGCACAAGTGTATGGTCATAGGTATAATTTTATATTTACTGCGTGGATGATTGGGTGATTATATAAACAAAAAATTGGCCTAAAGGCCAAGTTTAGGGTTTTAAAGGCCGTTTAGTCCAGTCTAACTTATTTTAAAGCTTTCAATACATTGATGTGAATTTTTTAAGATTTCAAGGACAATACTAGACAAAAATACCCTTAATGATAACAAAAAAATTACAAATCAGAAACTTGTACAGCCCGTCACATTACCTCTGCCGTTGACCGACTAGCCATTGAAGGAATCTATTCTAATCTAATCTATTATATAAAGGGGGGAGTTCAAGTTTGGTGAGAACAAAAAATGAGGCGGGCTCACATTTTACTATCCCCAAATGGGTATAAAAAGAAACTATTTTTACACATAACTTATCCTCCAACACTAATAACTGTAAGGATAGAATGGTAAAACAACAAGCCAAAAACCATCTCGCGTACGTAATACTCCTTGAAATTACCAACCTAAACAAAATAGTTTGTAATTCCCTTCCTCACCCACAACATGCTAACGATGCCAAATCCTCCATGCATTACATCCCAATTAAGATCTATTCTTCTTAATTCATCACCAAGTTCCAATATTAAGATCTCTCATTCGCATATTCACTTTTCTACAGAACCAAAAAATGTTGTGGCTCTGCTGCATCGCTTTGCTACAGAACTCTGCGAAATCCACATATGACTGCAATTCTGGGTTTATTTGGTAAATTAGTTTTTTACTTCATTAATGTTCTGTTCATGTTGTTGCTTTCTTCATGTATTGCTCTTTAACTTTTCCGAAAAGAATCAAAGAAATCAAATCTCTCTCCCCCTCGGCCCCATCCACATTTTCCCATATTTTTGTTGTTCATATTTTTCGGTTTTCTGTTTTGCATCTTATATTTCTCTTAAAGCTATTGAAGCCTTACGTAAATAAAGAATCAATTCCTATACGGTGCTAATTACCAATTGCCTCCTCTAAAATGTCATTTTAACCTGCCAGTGATGGGTACCAAAATTTGGAATTTTTCCCGATCAAACCTTTTATTTTATTTTATTATTATTATATTTTTTTCAAACAATTTTCAGGCTTCACACACTTTAATGTTAGTTTAATTCTAGAATAAGCAACAAGAAACAGCTTTGTGCATCTATATATATTGCTGATATTCATTTGTATGTTGTCATATACAGGAATGCGAAAGGGAAAAATAATGTTTTCACTTTGGGATAATTGTGAAGATAAGAAAACTATGATGGATGAAACGCAAACGAAAAGTTAGGTAATTATTTATTGATCATATTGCGTCTTATTATTGCATTATAAATAACTATTTTTTATAGCTATATGATTCCACATTTCTCCAACACTGTATTCTTTGTTAAACTTACATTATCGACTTTAAAATCTATGCAGGCAGTAAATATAGGCTGTCCTCCATTACTTAGCCAACACTGTATTTGTGGAAAAAGAGTCTGCAATGGCGACGTTAGCACAGTATGTCTTATTTGATTATGTGCAATCTGTTAAGTACATTGCTTAAATATCTAAAAGATAGCTTATTTCTAAATAATAATAAAAATTACGATGCACACACAATCAAACAATAAGCCAAGTACTTTTATGCATACTTTTTTTTGGGTCAAAGTTTGACTTGCACACGAATTATGTGTGCTCCGACCTCTAGTGACCATTGAAAGTGACTTCACATTTCCTTGCCTACTAACCCAACACATACTCTCTCTCTCTCTCTCTCTCTCATGCGTTGGGTCTTGGGTGGGAAAAAATTAATTTTGTCTCTTAAATTTTGGGATTGGGTTCAATTTTAGAATTTTTAATCTTATGGGGGTTAGGCTATTTGGAGTAGATTATAGTAGGTTTAGGCATTTTTTATTTAGGTACTCATGATGCACTTTTCAATTATAGGGTTTTCGTGGTTTAGACACTTTCCTACAGTACACTATGGTTTTATGCATTTTTATAAGGTATCCAATAATTTAGGTTTAGGCACTTTCATTAGGTTTTGGGTTTAGACACTTTCATAGGGTGTGGGGAGTTTAAGCACTTTCATAAACTAGCGGGAGCATTTTTGAAATATGTACGTAATTTGTCCTCGTAACGTTAAATAACTAATTTGTGTCCTATTTTCATAATTAACTCTTATTATATCATGTCATTGTCGAACAAAAACTCTTATATAAATTCATCTTGTAAACTTCGAAGAAACGAACATGATGCAATAAATCAAACTGATTCGGTCACTTTTTTTGTGTGTGTGAATAGTTTTCTCTATAAGACTTCACTATTCAAATGACCTTTGTGGGGAGTGGTGATAGGTTCCTAAAAGTTTTGTTTATAGTTTTGGTGGAATATGACATAGGATATACACTATCGACCCTTTTCTTTTTTATCGTCCCTGTTAAGCTGATTTTAGTCGGTTAATATTTATTTATGGGTCATGCTAACGGGTGCTATAGTACACCCGTTAAGTATACAAAAAGTATACTTTTGTGGGTTTCGTTTGTACAGAAAAGTACATTTGTACGTTAAAGTACACTTAAAGAGTACTTTAAAGTACAAATGTACTTTTAAATTGTAACTTTTTTGTATTTTTAACGGATGCACTATGACACCCGTTAGCATTTCTTTTATTTATTTATTGCACTAGCTAGTTTTCTCCCGACTTATCTCTCTTTTTTTTTCTTTTTGGGAAACCTCTTTAGTTTTTTATGGCAAAAAATTCTTAAATTTAATTATCGGACTCCTTTCGTGGGAAGAAAAGTGTAATGTAAAAAATAATAATAAAAAGAAACTCTCGATTGGATAAGAAGAAATTAAAATAAGATAATTTTTTTTTTCTGAGTTATGTTTATAATTTTTTTATTTATTTTCCATCTATAATATTTACTTTTCCAATTTGGCGACTTGAATAATGAGAAAACGCTAACCCAAAGTCTAAGAATCATAAAAGATTGCACAAATGTACGGTCATTGTGTCATGTATTTTATATTCACACCCCGTATGAATTCCATAATTGTTTCGTGAATGATTGGGTCATAATTTTTTAAAATTCATCTCTTAAACTTTGAAGAAAAGAACACCATGAATAAATCAAATTGATTCAGTCAGCTAATTTTTTATATGGATATTTTTCATACACCATTCAAACTTTTGTGCTTTATGCTTGTTATTTTTATGTTGGTTGTTTTCAGCTTGCTGAGACTCCGTCTTGTATTAAATTGCGATTATTAATGATATTTATATCTCTTTACTTAAAACTACTTTTGTGGGACTGTAGTAAGTTTTGTTTATAGCTTGGTGGAATATGTCATAGTATAAAGTATGAACTCGATGAAGTGGGCTTAATTTACCTTCTTTTCTTTTCTTTTTTCTCCTCCCTATTAGGCTAAGTCTGAACTAGTTTTTTCACGACTTGTCTTATTTTTTTTTTGAAAACTAATTTTGTAGTTTTTGGTGAAAAAAATATATTCTTAGGCCTAGTTTGCCAATTGATAAAATGAGATTTTTCATTTTATTTGAGTTTATGGAGGTGATAAAATCACATTGCATGTTTTCCCAAATGATAAAATCTTGTTTGATAAAATCTTCACCCAATGCATTTTATCATTTGAGGAATAATTTTGATAAAATCTGGGCTAAAATCACTTGCTAGTTGTTATCAATTGAGGAATAATTTTGATAAAATTAGGGCTATAATATGATTTTTCTATTGGCAAACCCACCCTTAATCAGACTCATTTCGTTTAGTTTAGAGGAAATGAAATGTAAAAAGAATGAAAAGAACTCGACTTGGAGAAGGTTAAAAATATTAAAAACTAAGGCAAGTTTTTTTTTCTTAGCTCTGTTTGGAAAAGTTTTTAATTTCCCGTATATAATTTTCACTTTTCTAATTTCGGTGACTTAAATTATCTAAGAATCAGAAAAGATAGTAAAAAAGAAGAAAAATAATGATTATGACTTTAATTTTGATCACCGTCTTTAAAAGAAGGGAAATCGTTTTTTTTTTTTAATCATTCGTCATTCATAATCTATTACATGGGGAGGTGAGAATGAGACTCGATCCCGGAATGCAGTGTGAGGCATCTAAGAGTTCTACCGCACAAGCTAGCCACCACTTGTAAAAGAGGGTAAACATTACTATCCCCTTGTTGTTTGAAACGGTGTAGTTCCCACCTTGGCAATACACGTTTCGATAAGAATAATGTTTAAATTGCACTCTTGCAAGGAAAATAATAGCAACCCGAAAACTTACCTCGAAATGTCTTCAAAAGTGAAATTAATGATTGAGATTGACATCTCAGGGAATCTAAACCATTGATTTTATTTACAGGGACATTTTCATGGTAACTCTTACGCTATATTTGATAGTTAGGGGAAAGAAACAAAAAAAAAAAAAAAGGAAGGAAAGATTGAGGAAAGTTAAGTGAATTTTTTTTTAGTTTATACATGATTTAGTTTAGTTGTGTTTCTTCTCTTTTTTTCTCTCAAACCAATCAAAAGAAGAGAATTTTTTTTATTTCTTTTCTTTTTCTTTCTTTTTCTTAACTTCCAAACAAAGCCTCAGGTCCCTGGCATTGTTGGTCTTGCAAAGAAGACAAGTGGATAATCTTCCAAAATAAAAAAAATGGAGGAAGAAGAAGAAGACCGGGGAATAAGTTATTTTGGCGCTATTGACTTCTTCTTTGAGAAGAAACAAAAATCCTCCTCCAGTCACAAGCGGCATAGCTGGCATATGAATTTTAGGGGGAAAATGACCAATACATGTAGTCTTTTCTCAAACAAATGACAAAAAAAGGTCATGATTTGTGAAATACCAAAATCATGGCAAGGAAAATTTAAATGACCAATACATGGTAAATTAAAGAGGAACAACCCTTATTACCCCTCCACCACAACTAACTGAATCAACGCCATTGCCGTCGAAACCCTCCTCCGCCTCTGCCTCCACCGCCTCCTCTCCACCCCCCTCCTCACCCTCCCCCCCACCTTCCTCAAACCTGGATTACCTCTCCAAAGTGTATCCGAGTTATTCATTATTTGATACAATCCGAGCCGCTTATGCACGAAACGGACGGCGCGGATGAGAGGGGGCAAAGCTTGCCGACCCCACAGACAGCAGCCCCCAGATTCTCTTGCCGAGCCTCTCGGTCCCACACACACACACACTCTCTCTCTCTCTGTTCACATAAACTCAGCAGTCAGCACCCTAGAAAACGCCAATCGTTCGATAAGCTCATGGCCGGCGAAGCAAGGGTCAAAGGCAACGCCGCCTTCTCCGCCGGCAACTACGCAGACGCCATCCGCCACTACACGGAGGCGATCAACCTTTCTCCCGACAACCACGTCATCTACTCCAACCGGTCCGCCGCCTACGCTTATCTCAACCAGTACACCGAGGCTTTATCTGATGCACAGAAGACCGTCAACCTGAAGCCCGGCTGGCCCAAGGGCTTCTCCCGACTTGGCATCGCCCATTTAGGCCTCCAAAACTATAACGATGCAGTTTCTGCCTACAAAAAAGGCGTTGACCTTGACCCTACCAACCAAGGCTTACAATCCGGCCTCAAAGCAAGTCTAACAGTCGCCGCCAAATCGCGAGGTCCACCATTTCCGACCTTGGAACCGCCGGAGGCAGTCGAACAAACTTTCGAATCTGCTGAAAATATAGTACTCCGACCAGATTCGAAAGCGTCGGAGGAATTTACAGATGCTCAGCCGTCTCAGCCTCTATTTCCGACCATCAAACCGCCGAAGGCCGTGGAACTAACTTTCAAATCTGTTGAAAATATAATACTCCGATGGGACTCGATGGCGTCGGAGGCAGCTAGAGGCAACCGAATGATCTTTGAGGGTGGCAATCGCCACGAGATCAATCAGTACCTTAACGCCGTCGACGAGATTCAACGCTCTCTCGAATCAACGACGTTGACCGGATGCGACAACCAGAGCAAGGCCAAAACTATTATCCGAATCGCAATGGCTCGGCTCGAGTGCGAGTTCCGAAACCTACTCACGGCCCACACCTCCCCCATAGAAACCGATTGTTTCATGGATCAGAATTCCTCATTCAAAAGACACTCTAGAACCGATTCCACTTGCGAATTACACGACGAGAGTTTCGCGGAGGACGATGAAGTTCGTGAGAGCATAACCTGTGTGAGCTATCAATTCGCGAATAGTATTTGCGAGATCGATTTGATACCATCCGAAGCCATTTCTGATCTCAGAAGCATAACAGAAAGGATGATTTCTGCTGGATACCTTCGGGAGTGTGTTCAGGTGTTCATAGGTGTACGGAAGTCTTTTGTGGATGACAGCCTTGTACATCTTGGGTTCGATAAATCGACTGTTGACGATATCCAGTGGATGGAGTGGGAATATTTAGCCCCGATGCTCCAGTGGTGGATGCGAGCTGCTAGGGTTTTGATACGGATCGTATTTGCAAGTGAGAAAAAGCTATGTGAGCAAATCTTCTCATCACATTTAGATAGTTCAATAGATGATTTTTGTTTCGTCGAGATCGTTAAAGGTCAAGCGATTCAACTTTTTAATTTTTGTGACGCTATAAGTTCAGTAAGTCCCCGGCCAGAGGAGTTGTTCAAGATATTGGATTTACACGATGCGATGTCAGATTTATTGCCGGATATAGAGGTGGTGTTCGGGTCTAAGTCATCAAAGATGATTCGATTTGAGGTGGGGGAGATACTGTTTGATTTAACCAAGGCAGTGAGAGAGATTTGGTTGAATTTGAAAAATGCCGTGCTTAACTATCCGTCGAAAGTGCAGGTTCCGGGAGGTACAATTCACCCCATGACTAAATACGTGATGAATTACATTAGCACTGAAATTAATGTTCACAAGGAAAGCTTGGTTAAATTGATTGTATCGGAACCGGATCAGTTGCGGAATTCAAACGATCCAACAACAACGGACGTCGAGTTTGAGGTGGTGGAGGGGAGAAGTCCTCTGGCTTCCCATTTGATATGGATTATTGCCATCTTACAATCCAATTTGGCTGGTAAGTCCAAGCACTACAAAGACCCAGCATTAGGTCATTTATTCATGATGAACAACGTACATTACATTGTTGAAAAGGCCAAAGTTGAAACTCATTTGAGAGAGATGATCGGGGATGAGTATTTAAAAAAATTAAGCGGTAGGTACAGGCAGTTGTCGACAAGCTACTGGAGATCAACTTGGGTGAAGGTGATGCACTATTTGAGGGATGAGGGGTTGAATGGGAATGGGAATGGGAATGGGAGTTTCTTTGGGGTTTCAAAGAGTGCTGTGAGAGAGAGATTCAAGAGTTTCAACGCCACATTTGAAGAGGTTCATAAGACTCAAGCCACTTGGCTGATACCCGATTTTAAGCTTCGACAGGATCTACGGATGAAGATTTCGGGGCTGTTGATTCCGGCTTACAGGTCGTTTCTGGGTAGGTTCAGGAGCTATATAGAAAGCGGAAAGCATCCCGAGACCATCATCAAGTACTCCATTGAGGATCTTGAGGCTGCAATCTCCAATCTCTTTGAAGGTACCTCAGTTTCGCAGCAGCTATCGCGTAGGAGATCTCAGTACGTGAAACATTTTTCAATTGGTTAACATAATGTTAATTTCTCCTTTTAGTTACATACACGTTAATTATACTTGCCCAGAAGAATCCCAAGTCGCTCAATTTGCTTTCTTCCATGTAAGATGATGATGTATGTTTTTTCAATGGGAATACAAATAGAATTTTTCCCCGTCTAAATTGTTTGGGGCCTGGTACAACACATCCAAAAACATAGTAAAAGGGAATATGAATATGAAAAGGCATCTGACGGTTGAGATTAGTATACCAAACGGATCCCACCCATCACATGCATTTTTATGTTTTATTTCATGCTCTCTCTTCTTTCTTTCTTTTTTCATGTGCTATCAAACACTTTCCAGAATATTTTACTTAATTTGGTTCCAATTAAAATAAAAAATTCGTATAGGTTCAAGGGAAAAAATTAGGCAATGACTATCTTAATATGAAATGCATAAATAATTATATTCAAGTTCGACGAAAAGGATGAGAAATTTAAGTCTAATTAGATGTTAACATTAATTAAAGCTATAATAGAAAATGAATACAATACAGTTACCTATCAAAAACTACTTAAATGATAAATTACGTCGATTACTTTTATATTAAAAAAAAGTCATATAAAAAATTAAGACAATTTTATTTTGGATATTAAGGGTTAGGAATATAAATGTGCATTTTCCATAAAAAAAATAATGACTAAAATATAGAATGTGATAATAGTTATATTTAATATTGTTTCAAAATTTAAGCACCAATTGAAATTCAAAAAAAAAAAAAAATGCTTGGTTATTTTGTTCATCTAATATTCAAGGGCATTCAGTCAATTATTAGCAAAGGGGAGGGATTTTAGATAGTAACTTGTAAAGTAAGTCACGTTGGTGTAATTTTTCAAAACTTCAAGAGAGGTTCTGCATTCGTCAGAAATCTCAGGAGAGGTCAATTGTCACGCCCTTGAAATTTTAAAGGATAATTCATTGAGAAAATTCACGTGAACGGTCAACAAGTTCACGTGCCACGTCAACGTCCAAATTAAAATTAGAAAAGTCAAAGTCCACAAGTTATAATAATCTAACGGTACCCGATAACTCATATATACAATTACATTAGTTTTAAGTATGTTTACAACCCATTGTCAAAAGAGAAGACTTAATCAAGTTACAAAATCATTTTGGCAGAAATACTACTTCTAAGATGATAATGGCCTTGTTTGGTTTGTAGTTCTGTTTTAGTTTTGGTTTTGATAATTCATTATTTTCCTCTTTTCTCTCTCTATCTCTCTCAACTCATTACACCTGCTTACATCATAAAAATTAAACTAAAACTCTAAACCAAACACAACCAATGTAACTCCTCATTTAACTTTCAAAACAATGTTTGCATGCACTTCAAGCACTCCATAATCATGCTCCTTGATGGGTACCTGAAATTTGTAAGGTTGAGCTCACTAGCCCAGTAGAGAAATGTCTAACAAACCTAAATGAGATGAAATGCATATGGATGATAGACAAGAAAACACAAGTCATGTAACAAGAATTATGAAAGAGTTTGAATGGTGAAATGACTAGAAAGTGGCACGTAATCAACTACATTTCACATACTTTTGTCCCTCGTACCCAATAGCAGCCAACACATACTCGACACGCCTCTTATGTCCTACATGTTCAGTATATACCTTTCATTTCTTTAAACATTTACTTATTCTCCAGGCATGCCATATAGACCCCGTGTCACTCCAAGCATGCCACAAAGGCCCCGTGTCACTCCGAGCATACCCTTTTGGGCCCCGTGTCATCATTACCATATTCGTACTTCATTTCATGCTCATTAAATCATTACGGTATCCATATGTCTCTTCACCTTATTTTCATGTGTTAATTTCACGCAAAACTCGTGTTTCGTGTTACCCGAATGTGTCCATAAAGGAGATTTTGACTTGAGTGTCGAGGATGTCCAAGTGACCCTCCCGAACCCTAATATGTGACCAACAACTTACATAAATGAGCCACAAACAACGGATCATGATTCATGAAATTTTTCAAAAAATATAAGTGTCCCATTGATAGGAGGTTAAATCCTATTGATAGAATGTTAGAGGCTCCTATCAATAGGAGATCAAGCCCTATCGATAGAGAAGCCATCAAATTGGCCAGAACGAAAAATGAAAGGCTTTTATTGATAGGGGATGAAGTCCTATCGATAGAGCGTTAGAGGCTCCTATCGATAGGAGATCATGTTCTATCGATAGAGAAGCCATCAGATTGGCTACCACGAAAAATGAAAGGCTCCTATCGATAGGGAATGAAATCCTATAGATAGGACAACGCTAGATCCAAAATTTTACAACTCAAGAGATGATCAATGGGGCTTCTTTATGGGCATTTCTTGGTTCCAAATGGACATATTAATAAGCAAAAGAGGTTCAAACAACAAAGTCACACAACATACTATCAATTTACAAGATTTGCTAGTTTTTCCCAAATTCAAAAAATGGACAAAAGATGGGTTTCATGTAAATTACAAGTATCACCATGAAATTAAGCAACAATGAGTTGATTTATCAACCAAATCCATAGAAGATTTACAAAGGAGCTAGAAGATGATGAGTTCTAACACAAGCTTAGCTAGAAAATGGGTATTTGTTCAAAGAAATCAACAAACCTAATGAGAACTTAGCAATCAAAAGCCTACACACACATATACACCACATTTACACTTAGAAAAGTTAGAAATTTCCCTACCTCAAGTGAAGGAAAGCTTGTAATCCAAGTGAGAGCAAAATCCTAACTTCAAATCTCTGGAAATCACCAAAATGAGCTCCTCCAAGGCCAAAACAAGAAAAATCCAAGCTCCAATAGTTGAAAGTTGAAGAATTTATGCAAAAGTTTAGTGGGATTGTTGAGTTTTTGGGAGAATTTGGGAGAAGAAATGGAGGACAATGGAGGAGTAGAGAGAGAGAGAGAGAGAGAGAGAGAGAGAGAGAGAGAGAGAGAGTGGCTGGGGAATTGGGGGAGGAGGGGATGTGTTTGTCTCTCTCCTCTCTCACACCACATATAATACTTTAAAGAAATTACACCCCTGGTCCCCGTACTGGCTTGTATAGTGCTCTAAGGCCCCAACTAATCAAACATACTCATTAATCTATCACTTAAAATTTTTAATCAATTCTTCAAATTTTCCTAACTTTATTTTCAAAAAATAATTTAAAAACACAGGTCCTTACATCAATGAAATTTACTTTTGACCTAAATTTGTTGTTGATATTTTTGTTCTTTTGTTTTTTGATTTTTTAAAAGATTTGAGTTACGATTTTTATCAATCATTTATATAACATGTCTTAGAGCAACTCCAACACTAATAGGCAAAATAACTAGCTGAAAGTACAAAAAAGTACATATTCTACTTTGCCTATTCACTTATTCACACTACCATTCCAACACTACTCTTTATTCTTGCTATCTATCCAAACTAAAAAAAACTGATTTTCCATACTAGCCATTAAAAACAAACATCAAATTCTAACAAAGTAGCATACATTTATTGCATTGCCCGAAAGTAGGACTTCAAAAGCATATGCCACAAATGCCTCCCAAAAGAGAAAAGGTTGGCTAGTGATCAACCTTACCCAAAGAGAACAAAAATCCTTACAACAGAAAGCTAATACAAAGAAATAAGACAAAGAACTAGACTGCTGCAGGTGAATATCATCCCAGGATGCAACCTCCCCATACAAGACTTTACCTCCCTTCCACATCCATAGCCTCCAAAGAATACATTCAGCAAGGAGAATATCATTCCAGCTTGCAAATCTAGTTATAATCATAGGAAACCATTCAAATCTAGTTCTAACACACATGCCATGTCCATTGTATCAAATATTCAACTTTGATTGATAAATTGGGACTAGACCATCAAAGGGACAAGAAACCCTAAAATTGAAGCCCTGATATCCAGTTCAATACCAAATACAAAAAATGAAATTGAAACCCTCATCTTAAATTGATCTCTATTTCTTCTATTTAGCCACCATGCCAAATACTTTTTTTTTGGGTAATTACCATGCCAAATACTACAAACAGGCCAATTGCAAAATTAAATCTCATATGCACCTTAAATTGATTCACTCTTGGTGAGTGGATCGAACAACCCAATATTCCTACTAGGAGTGTTTATCTACTAGACCCCAACAGAATCATGTTTAAAAATCTAAATAGCCCATCAACAACCACAAAACAAAAGAGAGACAAGAAGAGAGAGAGCTTTACCTGTTTGCTTTTCAAATTTTGGGTTGGTTCGGATTTTGATCTCATCAAGTTCTGATGTTGATCGTGTGCAGAGAAAGGTAGGAGTTTGTGGGCTTGTGGAATGGCGGTGGTGGTTTAGAGTAGTGGATCAACGGCGACGACCGAAAGAACCAGTCCTTGGAAGAAGAAAAAAAGGCGTCAAATACAAGGAGAGAAGAAAGACAGAGAAGAGGAGAAAGGGGAATAAAAGAGAGAGAAGAAGAAGTTTGCGCCAACCGTATATAGAAACGAGTGGGAAGGCCTGCCTACATGTAGCCAATGAAAAAGGAGGAAGGCAAATTGCCTAGGCAAGTAAAGAGCCTGTTGGAACAATGAAAATGGGATCTGGATAGCTACAATAGCCAACAAGGCTGATGTAGAGAGCCTTTTGCAGTTGCTCTTAAAAGTATATAAAAAAAACATATGACTAATTCCACTAACAAAAAAATAGACAGGTCATTCTTTCACAATACATCGCATAAAAAAATCGTAAAAAAAAAAATCAATTTATTCTAAAAACACCCTTAGCGGAACACCCCCTAAAACTTAAAATTAAATCACTACTAGCGTAAAAATTTGAAACAAGCGTGTTCATTGTCTTTAGTAGTATTGTCTAACCTAACTTTTTTTAATGTTAGTTTGATTTTTATACTTTTTTAATTTATATCGTTGAGACAAAAAATTGCTCTTAAAATTTGTATCGGTAAACTAGTGGCGCTTCTACAAACACCCTTCAATGGTCAAATGAACACCCAATAATTTTTATTTTTTATTTTGCTTTGAATACATGTATAAATTATGAGCTAACGTTTCATTGAACACTGAACTCAAATAATATTAATGAACACCCAATTCTAATAGTATTGAACACCTAATTCAAAACGAATTGAACACCCAACCCAAAACCAGTTAAACACTAAATCACGACACCCAATTCTACTATCGATGGTCTAAATGTATTAATTTCGCATTCATGACAATAACTACTTTTTTGGGTCTAGTTAGCTTATAGATTATGGGCAAAGCTTTTAAAAAACTCTATCTACATTGCAAAGCGTCGTAACTTGAATAATATTCCTTTGAATTTAAGACGATGATAGAAAATCTCATCTCGTCATCCTAAAGAAAAACATAGGAGTATTTAAAAAAAAAGTCGTCTCCAGCATACTTTCTACAATTTCCTTCAAAAGGGTTTTAGTAGATTAATAAGCCAGTTAAATTTTGACACAAAATATGAGAATTCCTCTAGGACAACTACAAAAAATTACTCCATTCTTGAAAAACTGTTTATTACGCAATACAACAACTTTCAAAAAAAAAAAAATTTATTACTCATATATTAGGTTCTCATTTAGCCTCATAGGAGTAGTTAATTTTTTCAGAATAGAGTTTATATTTTTTGACCGCACTATTTATACTAATACATGATATTTTGTAAATATATTATTGGTTAATAGATCGGCTAGTAAAGTTAAAAAGTAATTTCTGAACACCCTTCCATAAATTCGTGGAGCCACACTGTGGTAAAATGGAAAAGAAATTCTAACAATGAATAAAATTTTCTACCACTTTATTGAAAAAAAAAACAATGAAGAAAATAAGAGATCAATAATTTAGGAAGAATTTTAGACATTAGATAGAAAATTCAAGAAAATGTGCATAAATAGAGAACTTTTAAGTTGTATTGATGATAAGAAAGTGAATTGATGGGGAGGTTCGGAGTTTAAGCGGTGAATTCATTGGTGTAGTTCACAAATTCTCTCATCTCCTAAATGGGAAGGAGGTTTGGGTTTTCAGGATTTTAAGGATTTTAATTTAGCTCTACTTGCCAAACAATTTTGGAGGCTTATAAATGAACCGGAGGCCTTGTGGGTCAAAGTACCGAAGGCCGCCTATTTTCCAAATTCTGATCCTCTAAAGGCTCGGTCTGGTTCATCTCCATCGTGGGTGTGGTCTAGTTTATTGGCGGGTAGAGAGATCCTTAAAGAGGGATCGTGTTGGCAGGTGGGCAAGGGATCGAAAGTGCGAATTTGGTTGGATAAATGGATTCCATCCTTGGAGGGGGCTATGATTCGTTCACCCAAACCTAATGGCTCTAACTTTGAAAGAGTCTCGGAGTTGCGCATATCGAATAGTGGTGGATGGAATGAAGAGTTAATAACATCTATTTTTAATGATGAAGATCGTCAAGCCACCTTGAATACTCCACTGTCTATTATGAATCGAGAAGATAAGTTAATTTGGCTTGGGACTAGTAGTGGGCAATACTCGGTTAAGTCTGGTTATGCTTTAGCCCGATCGATGAGTAAAAAGTCGATTTTAGATAAGCCGTCTTCCTCTTTTTATCCTTCACATGCAGTTTGGAAGAGGTTATGGAGGATTCCATGTCCTCCTAAAATGATTCATTTTATGTGGAGAGTTATTCGGAATTGTGTTGCATCTAATGAGAATTTGTTTCAGAGAAGCTGTGCAAGAAGCCCGATGTGCAGAATTTATTTTAAGGAGATAGAGTCAATTGAACATATTCTTTTTCGATGTAAATGGACTAATGAGGTTTGGGACTTATCGTCGTTAAGGCTAGGAAGCTTGAGGTCAACTACATCCATGTTTGAATGGATGGATAAATGCCTTGCATTAGTGTTTCAAATCTGTTGGGCCATATGGCTTGCTCGTAATGATTTTTTATTTAACAGGAGTAAGTTAAATGCTCATGCTACGATTTCTTGGGCGTTTGCGGGTTGTGGTGATTTTTCTGGATGCAATTTATTCTTTGGGCCGTCCGCCAAATTCCCATAGAGATGAGGGATGTAATGTCCTGAAATGGAAACTCTCGCAAGTGGGTTTTTGGAAGCTAAATTGTGATGGTGCCTTCTGTCCAAAATCCAAGGCAGCAGCGTTTGAAGTTGTGGTTCGTGATTCGGGGGGCATTTGATATCTTCAAATTATGGTAAAGTTCGGGTTTCTTCGGCTTTGGCTGCTGAAGCTTGGGCTATCCGAGTGGCATGGTCCATGGTTAGGAATTGGGGGATTTCGGCTGTTATTGAAGCGGATGCTCAAAGGATTATACAACTTTACTTGGAGAAGGAAGGAATTAGCTGCAAGGAGGTCCAGACTATAATCGACGATGCTATTTCTCTTGTTTCCGGTTGTAATGTGAGCTTTTCGTGGTGTAAAAGAGCGGCTAATTCCTGTGCTATTTGGCTTGTTATTAGGGCTAGGAAAGGGTTACTCCCTCCTCCTCCCCTGTCCCCATTGAGCTTTGTAATTTTTTATCTACTGACTTGGATTCTAATGTATGATTTTCTCATAAAGAAAAAAAGAAAGTGAATTGATACTAGAAATTCAATAATTGCAAAAATTGATTGATTCTCGCAAAACAAAGGGTTTGTTTGGAACATGTGGAAGAGAAAGCAAAAGAAGGAAAAATAAAATGAGAGGAAAGTGAAAAGAAAGTGAGAAAAAATTCACTACTCCCTCCGTCCCAATTTCTTGGTCCTTCTTTCCATTTTGGGATATCCCAAAATATTTGTCCTACTTCTAAAAACATCCATCAAAACTAGGTCACTTTCTAATTTTACCCTTAAAAAGTACTTTTCCCATCTTAATTGACAAATCTATTTCTTTTATTTTATAACTGTTTTTATAATTTTGAAAATCTTGTATAATAAAACTAATTGATATCTATCAAACAAAATCCATATTGAATATGTTTTGACTTTCATATAATAAATTAGCCTCACAAATTTGGTCACAGTAGTATTGACTGAATTTAGGGGCGAAATAAAAAAGTCAATACAAAGTTTTTACACCCCTTAAAAACTCACTTCCCTAAAAGGGACAAACAAATTAGGACAGAAGAAATATTTATAACACTTAAATTTTTTATTTTCTCTTTTCTTTCTATCCAAATCAAACAAGTGGAGAGTCCAAACACACTCAAAAGCTTAATCGCATCGACCATCTGCTCTCTCTCTTCTCTCCGTTTCTCACCCTCCTCCCAAGCCAAACAACCAAACGACTGGCTGCTCTCTGTATAATATTCAATTCAACCTTTGAGTCCATCATCATATCCGACGATGGACCCACCGGTGCCCGCCGGACTAACTTTCGATTCAGCAGAAAACATAGTACTCCGATGGGGTACGTCGTCGTCAGAAGACTACCGAGACCACCGAACGATCCTCGACGGTGGCGAGATCAATCATTACCTTCAAGCCGTCGACGAGATTCAACGCTCGATCGAATCGGTAACGTTGACCGACCCCGACCACCAGAGAAAGGCCAAAACGGCCATACGGATCGCCATGGCCCGTCTCGAATATGAGTTTCGTTACCTACTGACTGCTCACACCTCCCCCATCGAAACCGATTGCCTCATCGATTCAAACAACTCTTTCAAAAAACAACACTCCAGAACCGGTTCCTCTTCAGACGGCGCTGTTTTACGCGACGACGAGAGTTTCACGGAGGACGATGAAGGACTTGGGAGCGGAACCTGCTTGAGCTATCGATTCGCAAATAGTATATGCGAGATCGATTTGATACCAAACGATGCGATTTCCGATCTCAGAAGCATAGCAGAAAGAATGATTTCAGCTGGATACATGCGGGAGTGTGTTCAGGTGTGCGTAGGTGTACGGAAGTCTTGTGTGGACGCGAGCCTGCTACTTCTCGGGATGGAGAAATCGAGCATCGACGATATCCAAGGGATGGAGTGGGTGAACTTGGAGACGATGATCCGATGGTGGATACGAGCGGCTAGGGTTTCGATAAGGATCGTGTTTGCGAGTGAGAAAAAGCTGTGCCAGCATATCTTTCGAGATTTAGGTAGTTCGATCGACGATATTTGTTTCGTTGAGACCGTTAAAGGTCAAGTGATTCAACTGTTTAATTTCGCTGAAGCAATTAGTATATGTCCTCGGTCGTCTGAGAAGTTGTTCAAGATACTAGATTTACACGACGCGATGTTGGATTTATTGCCCGATATAGAGGTGGTTTTCGATTCGGAGTCAGCAAAGATGATCCGAGTTGAGGCATCGGAGATACTGGCTGAGCTAGAAGAGGCAGTGAGAGGGATTTTATCGGAGTTTGAAAATGCTGTGCTTAATGAAACATCAAAAGTTCTGGTTCCAGGAGGAACAATTCACCCCTTGACGAGATACGTGATGAATTACATCACTGTGATTACTGACTACAAGCAAACTTTGGTGGAATTGATCGTGTCGAAACCGGAGTTGAGGCATTCGGATGATCTGACAGATGTGGAAGTTGAGGCGGTGGAGGGGAGAACTCCTCTTGCTTCCCATTTGATATGGATAATTGTGATCTTACAATCCAATTTGGATGGTAAGTCCAAGCATTATAAAGACCCTGCATTGGCTCATTTATTCATGATGAATAATGTTCATTATATAGTTCACAAAGCCAAAAGGTTCCCGGATTTGAAAGAGATGATTGGAATTGGTTATCTAAAGAAATTAAGTGGCAAGTACAGGCAGTTGGCAACTAGTTATCAGAGATCAACTTGGGTGAAGGTCATGCACTCTTTGAGGGATGAGGGGTTACATGGGAGTGGCAGTTTCTCTGGGGTTTCAAAGAGTGCTCTGAGAGAGAGATTCAAGAGTTTCAACGCGATGTTTGAAGAGGTTCATAAGACTCAAGCCACGTGGCTGATACCCGACGCTCAGCTTCGGGAGGAGCTTCGGTTACAAATTTCAGAGTTGTTGATTCCTGCTTACACATCGTTTCTCGGCAGGTTCAGGAGCTATATTGAGAGTGGAAGGCATCCTGAGACATTCATCAAGTACTCTGTTGAGGACCTTCAAGCCGCTATCTTGGATTTCTTTGAGGGTACCTCAGCTTCGCAGCAGCAATTGAAGAGGAGATCTCAGTGAAACCCCGGGAATTTTATCAGTCAGAAGCATAGGAAACATTTTTTGAATTGGTTTATGGAATGTGCCGTTTGGGTATACGCAGAGATTAATTATACTTGCCCAAATAAACTGAGTCACTCAACCTGGATGCTTCTTCCCTGTAAGATGATGTTGTATGTTTGACAATTCTAGATTTTTCTTCTCTCAATTATTGGCACGAGAATTGTTGTATGTACTGTACTCATATGTTTATGCGCAACTACAATTTTGAAACCAGAAAGGGTACGTAGTTGAGCTTTGATAACCTTAGAAGTTATGGGAACATGGTGCTTTGGGATTTGGGTAAGAAAAAACTCAGTATTTTACAGTGGTTGCTATTGTGTTTAGTGCTTAGAAGGTGACTTATCGAGGGGTTGGCAGTGTACCCATGTAAACCAATTGTGACAATGAAACAACAATTTTCATCTGTTACGGCTTAAGAAATTACCTGGGTTACTTGCTTTGGTTAGAGTTTACAATAAACTTGACCATGCATTGTGTTATTTAGGTAACATGAACTAATTTTGTTTGGTTCATTTTTTTGTAAACATAATTTGTCAGACACCATGATGTGTGTTTGTCCCATAGCGGATTCGTAGGATCCACGTATATTGGACTCCAGAGACATCTGTATCTGCTTTGTGTGTGTCTAAATGGCTATGTTCGTAGCTCATTTTAGTTGGATCGTTCATTTCAGATTCATTTAATGTCTGATACTAGTGTAGCATTGAGTACTCAAAAGTGTTGGTGGCATTTGAATTGTCTTTCACCGAATGGTTAGGTGTTCACGGTACCTAGCTTCATTGAAAATTATGCAAAATTGTGACAGATTTCACATAGCTCTAAAACTTTTTAAGGTGATTGGAACACACTTCAGAAACTTATATTCTCTCCGGTGATTTGCTTCAACACATGTTACTCAGTCTACAGTGTCATTGCTGAGGATTTATCTAGCAGTCTTTACCTATTTATTCAATGATGGGTTCCCGCCTGCTTAAACATGATGCAGTAATTTTAGCATCTCAAGGCTGAGTTCTGATTTTTTCTAGCCTTTGACGTTGAGCTCCGGTTTCTTGGTTCATCTAAAGGTTTAATGCTTCACAAATATCATTTTCTACTTTTCCTCTTGTTATATCCCCGGTGAAGATAATGGTGAGCAATTCTTTATCCCATAAGCCAACCAAACAGAGGACGAAGTTGCACTGAAACTGCATTTTGCCCTTGGATTTTGTAGCAGGACTAACAAGCCTTATCCTTCCTCCTTTCATAGCTAAAGAGTTCTGCAATCAACGATAGAACTAGCGAATTTCTCCTATTGGGCCCTCTGTATGATGTATCATCAAGCTTACATCATGCTCAATGGAGATGGCCTAGCAGTTCAAGACAGTAGCGGCACCGACTGTGGGAGTGTTCCTTTCTCAGAAGCTGTGTGGAGGGTTGTTTGGGGAAAGAGCATAACTCAGAGTGTATAATCTCAATTGAAGGAGATCGCTGTCTGGTATATCTGAAGTACCAAATGTAAGGCTACAGATGCGTGAATGCAATGTTTGTGGTCTTTACATGGAACGAAATTGAAGGATTTTGAGGAAGAAAACTACTGCTCTGGACCAGGTTATCCTAAGAACACCGAACTCCTCCATCAAGATAATTTCTATGCTCCATGAGGAAGGAGTGGCCTTCTCAGAATAAGGCTTAGTGTGTCTGAGGTTGTTGGCAGGTACCGTTTTCACGTTTCAGTTTTTTTGCTGGTTTTAGGTAGGATTGTTTTGACCACTGCTTTGGATGTATGCTGGGTATGCCCCTGGGCTGTTGGCTTATTGGGTTTGCGATTTAATACAAGAAAGAACTTATCACCAAAAAAAAAAAAAAAACCCAAAACTGGCCACAAAAACTGTATCCCAATTCCCAGGCTCGGCATATTGAACTCTAATGGGATGCTGCAAGACAACCTTGATCGAGTGGTGCTCTTTAACCAAGAAAGCTGCTTCTCTAAAAGAGATACTATCTCCACTTCTTTTTTCTTGAAAGAGAGACCAAAATGGCCGTTGTCGCTTTTGGACATGTGAGCTCTTAACCGAGACAATCCATAGAGGGATGCGGCAGGACATGCAAATGAATGACGGAGCATAACCATAGTTTATGATCCTTTATGTTTGACTGGTTTGGAATCTCATAGTCATATCTTATTTGATTGCCATTTTTCTTCATTGATAGGAGACAAATTCTGGTTAGGAATGGAATCCCTCGGCCTATTTTTTTGCCCAGGAATTGGAGTGGGTAGTGCATAACAGGAAAGGGAAAAGCTTTCGTGATGCTCTTTACAAGCTGTCAATGGCAGTTTCCATTTACACTCTATGGGAGGAATGTAACATGCGAATTTTTCAAGGAAAAGCTAGGGATGTGGATGGAGTGTCTCTAGCCATTTTCAATTCCATTAGAGCCAAGGTCAGCTCTTGGTCACCATTAAATTTGTAAGCCCAGAATAGAAGGCTGTGTGAAGACTGACTTTTAAACTTCAGGATTTTTACTGTTAACCACTAACCACAGAGTCTGCTTTTGTTGTATATGGTTTGAATTTGGGTTTGTTATAGTTTGTTTTTGATGTATTCATTTCAGGGGTATGCCTCTGTTGATACTTTTTAGCTCCTGGCTCATTTGCCATAAAATTTTACTTAACCACCCCCCCTTCTCCCAAAAAAAAAAAAACGTAAAAATGACTGACCATGCAAGTATGTTGACTCAAATAGACAAATGCTAAACCCCTCCTCACAATTTCAACAATGTGCTACCTATTTAGAAACCAAAGTCCACCTGAAATCAACTACACAACTAAAACTGAAACCAAAATGCCCGTTTCCGGTTAGTTGTCGGTGGCCTCAAGCTTGCCATTTTTTTTGAAAGCTAAAGGGATGCTGCAAGTTGTGTTTCTTTTACCACGAATTCCTCTTTTCCACATCATCATCTCCCACTTCTTTTCCCCTCGAATGAGAAACAAAAATGCCTTTTGCCAGTTTTTGAAGTGCATTATCTTATAGCCCGTTAGCTGAGACAAACCATAAAGGAATGAGGCAGGACCAGCAAATTAAAAAGAGAACAAACTAAGCACAGCACTAATAACAATAACTAACGCAAGTGACTAAACGAGAATGATGTATGAACTCAAGTGGATCAAAATGCCAAACACCAACTCACCTTCTCAACAATCTGCCACCTATTTAAAAACCAAAGTTCACCCAAAATCGAGTTTACATAAAATTAAAAAAATGGAAGCAAAGATTTCCGGGCATTTCTCTGTGGTCTCCAGCTCCACTATCTTTAGAATCCCACTAAGAGGGTGTACTTTGACAAATTTAAGACAATGAAAATATGAATATCCCATTTTCAACCTTGTGAAATCAATGTTTTGCAAATGTTACAGAACGATATTTTGAGAGAGAGAGAGAGAGAGAGAGAGAGAGAGAGAGAGAGAGAGAGGCAATACAACCATCCATCCCTTCTTAATCCCCCAACATCTACCAGCCGCGATAATATTTGCGGGTGATATGGCATGGGCTTTGCAAAACGCAGGACTGGATGTTGCAGACATACTCATTAGTCCATATCAAGGAACTCCATCCTCTTTCTCATGGAACCTTTAAGATCCGTAGCATCCCTTTCCGCTTTTTGTGCCTGTCAGAAGTACATAATTTCAAACAGCTGTCGTGGAGGGATGCAGAGCTAGAAACCAGAAGAGGGAAAAGAAGAAAAAAATTAAGAACTAGTGAATTATACAGGAGAGGGTGACTGTCAGACCGACTGCAGAAGTGTCATACAAATTAGTGGTTTTTCTGATATCCTTTTCGAAATCACTTTCACACGAGGTAAAGTTGGGAGGGGTAGAATAGAGATAGACCAAATATTCGGTGTTGAATTACAAGATTTCCTGCTTTCAACTCCATGCTTGATTATGTCTCACTAATTCTTGGAGATTGTCCCATTTTGGTTAATGATAACCTCCAAATATGACCTAGCCTATTGCTTTCAAGTTGGATGCTTTAGCTATGCACTACCAATTTAGACAAATAACTGCCATCAAGTCATCACCCAAAAGCTGTTTTCTATAACCTCGTTGATCAGCAACTTAAACGAGGCTAAGAATAAACTAGTAAGAATTGTAATTAGCAGCATGAGGACTAGAAAACTTGACTGGGTACTATTTTAGTAGCTGAAATTCATATTGAATGCCATAATTGGAAGCAGAAAAAGTCTTGAGTCGTTTCTGTCGACAATGGAGGACATATACAGTGATACAGAAATAGCCGAAAGATTTAGTAACCAGCATGAGGACATCCCATTGAGTCATGCAAGCAAGGAAGATAGGTGCCTCAGCAAGAGAACAGATAGTGCATCATGGTACTCCATAATCGTCCCAAATATATGCAGTTTGAGGACACCAAAAATAACACTTACCCTTTTTATCTCTGCCTCTGATACGCGAGTCATATGTGAAGGAAGCTCCTCCTTTTCCAAGTCCTGAACAATCAGAAACATATACTAAGAATCACAATGTTGGTTACTACACACAGCAATTTCAAAGAGAAGGCGACAAATAAATTCATACCAGCTCGCCGATTAAAACGACATTCTCCCCACGGATGACGTATAGACCTAATGGAATGTCACAGTACAATTCACCAACAATGACTCGCTCACATGCACCTTCTAGAACAGCATTGGCTGAAAATAAGATATAGAGATTGTGAGTCAAGAGACCACTAAAAAGGACATGAAATCCAAATCAATCACAGAAATACAAACAATGGTACCAAATTGATCAAAAGAACGAAGTATTCCCAACAACTTTCTACCATCTCGCAGCAATACAAGAAGCTTCTCTGCAAATAAATACATAAAGAATGTCAAAAGGTAAAACAGTAAATGCAAAAGAACTACAGGGGGCTGGGACTCTCATAATCATGTAACCAAACTATTACAATTATCGGCTTATTGCAAACACGACATGTGAATGACCAACTTGCAGAATAATTATCCTCTAAGGTGGTTAAATTATCTATTTGGCAATGTCAAAGCCCCACGGAGGGAGCATCAACTCCGTTCATGTGGGCTTTTGAGGAGCAGGAGAAATTGTTGGAATTAAACTTCAGCGCAATAACTACTGAACCAGTAAAACCTGTGTTGCATATTGACGGCAACTAACAAATGGGGATGTGATAGTCAACGATTACCAAAGAACAAAGTAAGGCTAGAACAGGAAAAGAGACAATACAGCGAAGGTAGCATGACCACCCTAAGTCCCTAACAAGAGGGGGAAACAGTGGAGCCTGAAAATGCCAGCATTTGTTTAGCAACAATTTATTGCTCCATGTAATCAGATTGTATGTTGGTAACAACCCCCAAAACAATATTCAACTGTATATATCATAGACTCAATATATTGTCCAGCGCGAAAACAAATAGTCATTCATATGTTACATATATTTGACAGCAAAATATAAAGCTAAATCAATAGTAATATTTTTTCCCTGCAGGACTCTACATCAACTGGCACACACAACACACTTTGCACTGACAAAGATACATGAAACAATCATATTCAAAACGTATATGCTAGAACAAGCAACGGCTAGGAAACTAGAGAACTGGACAGTGGAGATAGACACATACATGACATCTCACATAAAACAGGGTCCAAATTTTGCATTTCACACAACAAATCAGAACTGTGAACCCAACCCATATCCGTGACTAGTGTCAGCTATATTGTGTTTATTCAAGACAAAATGTAATCACAACCGGTCATGTCCAAGGTGTGTCCATTATTCACTACACATGTAAAAGAATGTGGCGTGCAAGACAACATCCAAATAAAGGCATAGCTCCTCTCTATAAGAGTCTCACCCAAAGCATCTTAGAGTCCGTTCCAGTGTCATTGGCTTAAGGATTTTTTGCTTTGACTTTATTCAATTTTTATTTTCGCATTTGTTAGTTTTGCGTCAAACTTTTGGTTATTGTAGGTTTGTATCGACGAGAGGAATCGGAATTGCGGAAAATTATGACTTTTACCCAAAGATTTTGGGAAATATCCAAGAAAAGACAACTAACTCAAATATTTTCTTAGTTACTAGGGGTTGGGCACACGCTCTATGTGTGCAAGTGTAAATATGTGGCGGGGGGAGAGGGGAAGTGGTCGTTTTTGGGTATGGGGTGGGGTAGTTTTTTTGGTATGGGAGTGGGTGGTTGAGTTGGAGTGGTTTTACTATTTCGCCCTAACAGTTAATTCATGTATAGTGAAAACAAATGTAAAATAGTACAATTTTTTGTATGATCAATATTGGAAATCAATTTTGTGAAGGACCTTCAAAAATTTGTCCACGCCAATTGGTCTTCTCCCTTTGGACCCTTCTATAGTAGAATAGATGAGGTTCAAATTCTATTGAAATCCTTCTAACACTCATATCAACCAACATTTTATCGGTTTTCAAGAATCCAACTATATTCCTCATTTTATTGGTGTATGTGTACAGACCATTTTTCTCGTGGATGACTTGTCTTGCAAACAAACATGCACGTAAAATTAAAGAAGACTTCAAAACAACAAGAGTGAAGTAAATGAAAAACATCAAATCATCAACAGAGATTTTTCCGCCAACCGTTCTTGTATGCAACAGCTAATGCCGCTATAAAGTTTCTTCGCCATAACTTCACAATAACATTATTCTCCATCATATGAACGAAAAGTTAACAACTTTTCACATGCTACGAATATCGTGTAATCAAAAGCTAAAACAGGCAAAAACCAACATTCGGAATTGAAGATATTCAATTTCTGTCAAAATATAGAGTTAGAAACAGCAGAAATCCCACAAATAACAGTCTAAATTAAACTCACAACACAAGTATCATACCAAAAATTAGTTACAAGAGAATTTGCTAGGAAGCTTACTATCAAGATAGCTTGCAAGAGAAGTAGATAGATAAATATCCTCCGGTCCTGCCCAAGACATTGAGCTGAAATGTTTTCGGTATCTGAAAAATCACCGAAAAATCCTCCAAAATCGAAACAAATGGCATTGGCAGCTCAGACCCTCTCTGATGCCTATCACCAAACCTAAGCTAAAATCCTCAACTGAAACCTATTCGTAACAGAAAACCTAAATTAAAGACCTCGAACTCTTCCCAAAAGCACTGACTACACAAAATAAGAAGTCCTTATCAAACACCAAACTTCAGTAACACAGTTCTTCAGATCTAAAAACCCTAGAGTCTGCTGAATCCCAAAATACCCACAAAACAAAGCACAAAAGATTCCGAATTTGGGTTATTCCTTCGGATTGGAAACTGAGTGGATCGAAATAACACTCAGATCCAATCTCACAGGAAGTGGTTCAATATCGGACAAGAATAATTGGAGAGAGCGAGAGAGAAGGATGAGAAACTGAAAGAAAATAAGGGAAAGTTAGAGGGTATTGGATTTGGGAAGAATAATTAGGGTTCGGAGTTCCCGATGAGCTCGCGGCTCTGGAGTTTCTTGGTTTGGAAAGATGTTTGCTTTGGCTCTGCTGCAGCCATAAACACTTCTGTTACCCGGGCCTTAGACGAGAAAAATATTTGAAAAAATGTAAGCAAAACTTTTTTTTTTTTTTTTTTTGTATGTGTGTGGGATGCTGATGTAATCAATACAATAGCGATTCTGACTCGATCTGAATCTAGGGATTTTGTTGTGCGACACCCAAATCGTTGATCTCGGTAATTAGTAAGTAGAATTTATCTCAGTAATGGACAATTTTGATCATTTGAGTTGTCGATTATGCAATCAACGGCTCCGATGCCGCATTATTGCACTACAAGATTCTCATTTTCTTTCAAAAATTATTCTCTCACAATACATCAAATTAAAAAGCCACAAAAATCTAAAAGCCCGAGCATTCTCATCAGGAAAGGCAAATCCCTCTGATGGCTAAGTTGTTGAGTGAAATGGGAAAAAAAACCTCCGAAATCAAACTCAACATTTTTTTTGTAAATCTACAAAAGTTATAACTTTGCTACAGTAACTCGGTAATCCTTTGAGTCATTGTTCACAGGTTAAAGCAATTCTCTCTCTTGACTTCCTGAATAGAGAGTCTGATTTTATGAGTTTTTAAAAAAGTGAATTCTTAATTTATAAAATGTGTTTTTGAGGTTAAATTTGACACAATTTTTGTTGAGTCTGATAAAGATGCTCTTAGCGGGACGGGACTTTAGCTATTTGTAATTTTTGCGATCAGGAAAACATTACTACTCCTTCCGTCCCAGATTTGTTGGTCCGTTTTGGGATTCAAACTTTTTTTTAATTACTTTTTGTGTTTGTTGTTTTCACATCATCAAAAATAATTTTTCTTTATTTAATCGTTTGATTTTTAAAAATAGACAAACATTTTTGGATTTAAAAAAATATGTTTGTGGACTAATAGAATCACTGCAAGGGATATCCAAACAAAAAAATTAGAAACAGTTGGTCAGAGTTTTTATTTTTTATGATTGTTCTTTTCTCCCCAGACAAGTATGTGTTCGACCAAACACTAATCAATATCCGCATGCAAGACATGAATTGTTGCATGATAAAGTCTGCAAAATGTAGGGTTTGAATTACGAAAGTGATAACATTGCGGTCCTATTTGATAAAATCCTAATTTGCCCAAAAGTCCAAAATTGAGGATTTAAAAGCCGAATTAGCTACTCGTAAGTCGTGACTAAAAGTACTTTACTGATCATCAAGTCCTCATTAAATTCCCATCATTAGGAATCTCCTTTCTCACATTCACAATGAAATCAAATTGGTGAAACGACCCTTAATCCAGGGGTACCGATCACCTCAGTACCGACTATGCACATTTGAATGAAATGGAGTGATTTTAGATAAAGCTTTTAGAGTCATCTGATTGCATTGATTCCTATGAGGGACCCTCGGAATATGATTTTGAGATAAATGAACGGCTCGGATTGACCGTTTAGGACCCACAAGGGGGTCTCTGGCGCCGTCTGTGCATGATCGGTATCCTCCGGTCCATATTATAAATATTTCAAACGTAATTATCGAATCGTTTTATATTTTAAAAAAAACTATTGAGAAGAATAGAAACTAGCATGGTAAAATGTTTTCGCTCCTCCTTGGAGTATTTGATTTTCACTTTGAAAGGAAGAGAACAGAAAAATCTTAGAAAATTAACTAGGAGCAACATATTTTTCTTTGCTCTTTTCAAAATTTTCTCTTCCTCTTTTGTATTAGGCGACATTTCTTATTTCTTTCATCTTCTATTAAAAACACAAACAAGTAAAAATTACTTTCATATTCTTTTTCTGCACAAATTCCATTCTGAAACCTAAAGAAAGAATGAGAAAAGTAATAAAAAAAATTACTTTATTCACGCCTTTTATGGCTAGATCATATTCTGAGTGGAGAAGCTACGTATTAAGTATAGGGTAATCATCTGAAGTATTTTCCTTTGTACTTTTCTTCAGTTTTACTCTTCCTTTTTTGCCCTCTAGTCTTTAGTTCTGTTTGAGTAGAAAGAATGACAGAAAATAGAAGAACGATAAAAACTAACATTCTTTTGGGCGTTCGATTGATATGAACATAATCAAAAGTGCAAGAAAGGGAATTTTCTTTTACAACCCGTTAAGCATGATTATAGAGATCCATGTTGTATGTTAACAGTAAGTTTAGTAACTGCAAAGTGCAAATATTTTCTCACAAAATTCTTTCAAAGTATTTCATTTTAATCACACAAGAAAATAAAATTTCTTTATACTCCTACTTTCTTTTCTTTCTCTCATTTTCACTTTCCATGATAACTTTGTTTCTAATTTTTCATTTTGAAGAATCACAGTTGTTTTTTAATCGAAAAACGAATATAAAATATGGTACTCCTCACTCAAACTCCAACCACAAGTCTTTATTTCTATCTTCATTTTTCAAACAACACACACAAAACTCAATCATCTCTCTTTTGCCTTCCAAAATTTTGAGTGTTAATTTTTTAACATTAGCCAAATATATTTAGCATTGGTCTCATTTTAAAAGTATTGTTAAAATGATAATATCCTTTTAATAGTACTAATTTTATCGCTATTGGATCACAATGTTAAAAGTTATACAATGTTTATTGTATAAATGTATGTGAAGAACATTTTTCAAAATTTGAAGGAGTTTTCATAATGAAGAACCAAAGATGATTCTTCATTTTGAAAAAGAGAAATAAGCATTATTGGAGTGCATTCATTCTTCAAAATTACGAAATGACAACATGATTGGAGATACTCTTAGGCCCAAAACATTTTGGGCCCGTGTCAAACCAATCCAAGTAAATCACAATCAAGAAATTGAAGATTACCATTTTACCCATCAAACACAAATTTACATTTTATTCTCCTCTCACCTGCCACTTTCCACCTCCACCCAACATCCACTTCCGGCTGCAACCTTTTGCAGCTGGCAACTTTTCTGGAGTGAAATTCACTAGATTTCAAAACTCAACTAATTTAGAGTTCGTGAATTTTCACTGAATTTGAGTTGTGATTCTCATTCGGATTATGAGCTCGAGATTCCATTCGACATTTACGAATCAACAGAACTAACTTAGAACTCGTGAATTTCATAAATTGGGAAAAAAAATTAGAGGTGTACAACATCCCCGTTTATCCCATTTGCACATCTACTCCCATTTTCTCCCCACTTTCTCTCTCTTCTCCTCATCTTCAACTTGATGTGAATGATAGTATCTTCAATGCATCTCTACATCTAAATTTGATTCTTAAAGACCAGATGTGACATATTGAGTGAAAATTTTGAAATTTACCCTTTATTTTCTTCAACTTTTTGTACTTTTTTTAGGGACCCGTCATTTTTTTAGAGATCTGGGGACCAAAATGAATGCGTGGGTAATCTGGATACCCAAAAATAAATTTAGAGACCAAATTCCTAAAAAGAACGATAGATCCCACAAGTACAAAAAGTTGAAGAAAAGAGAAGTACTAAATCTTCCCTCAGTGTGCATCAAAGATGCTCTTATTTGTCTCATGAGCTTTTCCTTTCAGATAAACAATACTACAACACAAGATCCATTCAAAAAAGTTGTACTCCAGTTATCAAATCTGAATATCTGATCCCCCAATTCAACCCAGCCTAAATGAATTCTATTCTACGGTACAAGAAATTGTGCAGAAATTCACATCTCTGAATGCAGATTCGTAGATCTTTAGCTTTCATTTTGAATTTCTCTGGCCAATTACTTTTGTATCTTGAAAAATTGTAAATGTTTCTCGGGTAATGCTACAATGCGCACCCTCTAAAAATTAATCAATATGAGATTTTGTGACTCAAACTATGAGATTTTGTGGCTAGAGATACGAAATGCATATGGTATGCACACTCATATGAATAATCAAAAAACTCATATATTTCTAGAAAATCTCATATTTAGAGCCATACAATCTCATATTGGATCTATGCAGACTTTGCTACAGCGCGTGTGGACCTCATATTTGGAGCCATAAAATCTCATATATTTCCAAAAAATCTCATATTTGGTGCCACAAAATCGGATATTTTGAGTCACAAAATCTCATATTTTGGAGCCACAAAATCTCATATTTGGTGTCGCAAAATGAGTCACAAAATCTCATATTTTGTGCCATAAAATCTCATATTTTGTGCCATAAAATCTCATATTTGGAGTCACAAAATCTCATATTTTGTGCCATAAAATCTCATATTTGGAACCACAAAATCTCTTATAGTCAATGGTCAAAGGTGGCACAAATTCCCATATGTCATACGTGACGCAATCTCGGCCGTCCAACTGTATGGAGTGCATAACGTATGCCATATCATATTTGGAGCCACAAAATCTCATATTTGGTGCCACAAAATCTCATATTACCTCATATTTGGTGCCACGAAACTCAGATTTAAAGTCACAAAATCTCATATGAGGGAGTGTACATTGTAGCATTACCCAAAACCTACGGACATTTACTTTGGGAAAACCTTGTTAGATTAATCACCACATGCACACAATAGAATACGAAAACAGTAAAGGAAATCAACACAGGAATTTACGTGGTTCCCCAAGATCGGGTACGTCCACGGGAGCAAGAGCGAGTTTGTATTATTCTATCAAAATCGGATAGGGTTTTACAGTAGAGAGTATATATAGCCCTACTCTATTTCAACCCTAATAATTCTATACCATAACAGGGGTAGCCCCTCGCCTTCAATTATTGCCCTACGGGCCACACGTGACAATAGTTGGACCCGCGATGGGCCGATGCCGTTGCTCCGCTCCGGCATCTGACCTTTCATTAGAACTCCTTAGTACCTCTCTATATGAGCCAGAAGTTCCAACAATCTCCACCTTAGCGAATAACCTCACCCATTCAGAAGACATGACCATCTAGATCCAATCGTTAGGGGGGACGTCTCATTTCTATCACATGGAGACATTAACCAAGTCCAATCAATGCTCGAACTTGTCCACAGTCACAATATTTGTTAACATGTCAACTGCATTCTTAGAAGTGTGCACCTTTTCCAATATCAAATCACCCGAAGCAATCAACCCTCTCACCTTGTGAAATCTAATGTCAATATGCTTGGTCCTCGCATGATATACCCGGCCATTCGAAATAAATGGCACTGATCGTCCGCGGTACAACTGCACTCCACCTTGATCTATGCCCAGTTCTTTCACCAAACCCTTCAACCACAATGCTTCCTTAGCTGCCTCAATCACTGCCATGTATTCAGACTCAGTAGTAGATATAACAACTAGAGGTTGAACCATGGATCTCCAACAAATAGGCCCACCCGCAAGTGTAAACACATAACCCGTAATAGACCTCCTGTCATCCATACCCCCGACATAATCCGCATCCATATACCCCACAACTGAAATCTAATCCTGCTTTGCAAACATACTCCCACGGCCTACAGTACCCTTCACGTATCTGAACATCCACTTGACTGCTTTCCAATGCTCTCTACCTAGTTTGGCCATGTACTTGCTGACTGGGCTAACTGTATGTGCCAAATCGGGTCAAGTACATACCATTGCATACATCAAGCAACCAACTGCGTTGGCATAAGGCACCTTTGACATGTCCTGAATCTCTTTCTCAAACTTCGGATACGGTGCTGTAGACAACCTGAAATGACTCGCCAAAGGTGTGCTAACAGGCTTAGCACTATCCATGGTGAACCTCTCCAACACTTTCATCACATAATCCTTTTGAGATAACCACAGCGTCCTTGCTGGCCTATCCCTGCGAATCTCCATCCCAAGTATTTTCCTAGCAGCACCTAAATTTGAAATCTAATCCTACCCCCAGCATAATCCGCATTCACATACCCCACAACTGAAATGTGATCCTACTTTGCAAACATAATCCCATGGCCTACAGTACCCTTCAAGTATCTGAACATCCACTTGACTGCTTTGCAATGCTCTCTGCCTAGATTGGCCATGTACTTACTGACTGTGTTAACTACATGTGCTAAATCGGGTCTAGTACATACCATTGCATACATCATGTAACCAACTATGCCGGCACAAGGCACTTTTGACATGTCCTGAATCTCTTCCTCAGACTTCGGACACTGTGCTGTAGACAACCTGAAATGACTCGCCAAAGGTGTGCTAACAGGCTTAGCACTATCCATGATGAACCTCTCCAACACTTTCATCACATAATCCTTTTGAGATAACCACAGCTTCCCCGCTAGTCTATTCCTGCGAATCTCCATCCCAAGTATTTACCTAACAACACCCAAATCCGTCATGTCAAACTCCTTGCCTAACAAAGATTTCAACTTGTTCACCTCAACCATACTTTTTGCAGCAATAAGCATATCATCCACATAAAGTAGTAGGAAAATACATGAACCATCATCAAGGCTCTTAACATAAACACAACAATCATATTCACAGCGTGTGAACCCAATCCGAATCTTGTAGGAGTCAAACCTCTTATACCATTGTCTTGGAGACTGCTTCAGCCCATAAAGTGACTTTTTCAACCTATAGACAAGGTGCTCAGTCCCTGACTGCATGAATCCCTCAGGCTGCTCCATGTAAATAACCTCCTCCAAATCACCATGGAGGAATGTTGTTTTCATATCCAACTGCTTTTACTCCATATCATAGTTAGCCACCAATGCCAAGAGAATCTGGATCGAAATGTGCCTCACCACTAGAGAAAAGACCTCATCATAATCAATCCCCTTCCTCTGTGAGTACCCCTTTGCTACCAACCTAGCCTTGAACTTTTCCTTTTCTTTTTCAGATGCAGCTTCCTTTTTCTTATAAACCCACTTGCAACCCAATATTTTCTTCCCTTGAGGCAGTTCTTTCAGCTCCCAAGTCTTGTTCTTATGCAATGACTGCATCTCCTCCACCATGGCTTCCATCCATCTATCATTTTTAGAAGTAGTAATGACCTCCTAAAAAGTAGACAGATCCCCACTGGTAGTGGACAATGCATAAGCAACCATATCCTCAAACTCATACCTCACTGTGTCTTGATAACACGTTTGGGTCTCCCTGTGGCTATGCTCTCCTGCTGCTCCTTCTGCTGTTGATCAAGCTGTTCCTTTGGTTGAGAACCACATGTGTCTCCACCTATATCTGTGTCGCCACCTGTGTCAGAATCACCCAGCTCAATCTGTATACCCTGGTGCTTGCTACTTTCCCCTAATTCGGATTTTTGTACCCCTTGATGTGCCTTGACCATTGAATCCTCATCAAATACCACATCGCTACTGATCACCTGCTTCCTTGCTTCCGGATCCCAAAGCTTGTACTCTTTCCCAAAGCTTGTACTCTTTAACCCCTTTTTCATACCCAATAAAGATACATTGTTTGGACTTCGCATCATGCTTCGACCTCTCATTACCGGGAACATGAACATAGGCTGGACACCCAAAGATCCTCAAAACTGAGTAGTCAACCTCTCTATCTGTCCACACCTCTTTCGCTACCTTTCCATTCAAAGCAATACTAGGCGACCTATTTATCACAACACTGCCATGCTCACTACTTCTGCCCAAAATATTTTTTGAAGCCCTGCATTAAGTCTGATACACTGTGCCCTTTCTGCTATGGTTCTATTCATCCTTTCTGCCACTCCATTCTGCTCGTTATCTTTCAAACTATCCAGTGTCGCTGAATCCCATGCTTCTCACAAAACCTCAGAAAATCCCCACCCTTGTACTCTGTCCCATTATCTGTCTGGAGGCACTTAACTCGCTTCCCAGTCTGATTTTCCACCTCAGTTTCCACATTTTGAACGTTGCATAAACCTCAGACTTGTGTCGCAAGAAGTACACCCAGAATTTCCTTGAATAATCATCGATAAAGGTCACGAAATACAGAGATGCCCCTTTCGAGGCTACCCTCACTGGCCCCCAAACATTAGAATGAATGTAGTCAAGAATGTCCTTTGTTCTGTGAGTAGCATTCCTAAACTGCACCTTACACTGCTTCCCCAGAACACAGAATTTAATAAACCCCACTTTGCACGATTTCACCCGTTTCAGCAGATTCCTCTTATGTAGCTTCAGCATCCCACGTTCCCCTATATGCCCCAACTGCATATGCCAAAGAACGGTATCATCAGTATCAACCGTTGTGGTGGTACCAACTCCACCTACAACTGTACTCCCTGTCAGCTTGTAAATATTATCAGGAACTTTGGAACCCTTCATTATCACCATGGCACCCTTCGTCACCTTCATCATTCCACCTTCCTTTTTACATCCATAACCATTGGAGTCTAAAGTTCCCAACGAAATTACATTTTTCTTCAATTCTGGAACATGTCTAACATCACCCAAGGTTCTCACAACACCATCAAACATTCTGATTTTAATTGTGCCTATTCGTATGACTTTACACGATGCATCATTACCCATAGGAACATTACCACAATCCATTGACCTGTAGGTGTCAAACCACTCCCAATTAGGGGACATGTGATAAGAACATGCTAAATCCAGAATCCATGAGTCTACCAAGTGATCCGGATTGGCAAAGACTGAAAGCATATCACCATCTTCAGAATCATCCTGCTCCACCATGTTTGCAGGATTCGATGGTCCATGTTTCCTATCTCCTGTCTTTCCCTGTTTCTTCTTCCAGTTGCCTCCTTTTCCCTTCTATGGACAGTTTTTCTTGAAGTGACCCGGTTCATGACACCTGTAACACTTCAACTCAAAACCTGCCTTCGATTTAGATCTCCCACGCTCAACAAATTTTCCCCTCTCCAACTTTCTGCTGCATTTCTCGTACCCCTTAACCACCAGTCCTTCACCCTGTACCGACTCAGTTTGTAACCTGCGCTGATTATAGGCCAGAAGGTTTGCAGTAACCTCATCCATTTCTAGGGTTTTTTTCCCCCAGAGTAGAGTGGTAACGAGATTATCTAGAGAACCTGGTATAGATGACAGCAACATCAGAGCCTAATCTTCCTCTTCGAATGTTACTTCAATCCGCAACAAATCACTAACAATCTGATTGAATGTGTTGATATGCTGAATTAGGTCAGAACCCTCGACCATCTTCAACCCGAATAATTTTTGCTTCAGAAACAGTTTATTAGTCAAGGACTTCGACATATACTTGCTCTCTAGCTTCGCCCAAACCTCAGCTGGCGAATCATCGCCAATCACGTGATACATAACTTCGTCTACAAGACACAGACGAACCGTACTCACGGCCTTTGCTTGCAAATCTTCTCAATCATCATTGGACATCTGTTCTGGTTTCTTGGACGCCCCGCTCAATGCCTTCGACAAACTCTGCTGCACCAGCAGATCCTTTACCCTCTGTTGCCATAGTCCGAAATTACCAGTCCCGTCAAACTTTACAACATCGAACTTCGACACAGGTGTATTCTCCACCATTGTTCTTCGTGTGATTCAATCCGCGTGAATAAACCCGTGCTTCGATACCACTTGATAGATTAATCACTACATGCACACAACAGAATACGAAAACAGTAAAGGAAATCAACACAGGAATTTACGTGGTTCCCCAAGATCGGGTACATCTACGGGAGCAAGAGCTAGTCTGTATTATTCTGTCAAAATCGGCTAGGGTTTTACAATAGAGAGTATATATAGTCCTACTTTATTTCAACCCTAATAATTCCGTACCATACCGCGGGGGGACTCCTTAGTACCTCTCTATATGAGCCACAAGTTCCAACAAACCTCCATAGATATGCATTTAGATAACCAAAATCTAGCCAGATTAGTATATGCAGATTCATGAAATAAGATGTACGAAGCAAAACAAATGAAAATACTACAGGAAGAGAAAAATATGAGAAGCTAAGTGTTTAAAAACTTGGATTGTAGTAATCAACCAACTAAGGAGGTGAGTAAATGCTAACCCATTTTATTGGGTGAACAAAATCGGACTCCTCTGTGTATATATATCTTAATATCCATGAATTATTATGAGGTGAGGAATACAGTCATAATTAGCAACACAATTATCATTTTGGCATTTCAGGAGGTACAATTATCATTTTTTTTTTCCCCTGTGATTTACTCTCTGAGCAGAACAAGTCTATTAGATTTTCATCAACTATTATGTAAAGTTATTGAGGTTCTCATGTCTTAATGAGTAGATTGGAAAAGGAAGAGAAGAGCTCCGAACTCCAAAGACGTATCGTGTAATTACATTTTTCCCAATGAAGTTGTTTTTAATAGTCATTCCCATTCAGGTAGCCGTGGAGCGATGGACTTGGTAGCGGCGGCAGCGGTTTTCTTGCTGTCGGGTTGCTAATCAATTGATTTTCTTGTGAATTGTTGTTTTGGGTCTTGGATTGAGCAGATGATTGTTTTTTGAGAATGATGCTATTTCCTTGCTCCTATTAGTTTCGTAACAATTTCAAAATTAATAAAAAAAAATTTGCCGTTCGACAAAAGCATCCACATGTCGAGATAGAAGGAATAATTTAAGTAGTGCCCTTGGAGTATGCCGTGGTGGTATCCCAAGTGGTTCCTCACCACATATTTCTATGGAGGCTAGAGTTCATAACTTTAAAAAAAAAAAGCTTGGGGCACCACAAGCATGAGTATTGTACCCTGGGAGGAAGCAGCCCCGACCCTGAGGATTTCCGGGGCCCTAAGCATGATTAAATAATGGGGCCCTTTTAACCGTTGTATATATACTAGTTATATGACATTGTGTCAACAGATGTCTTGTGGCACGGTGGTTTTGTGCGGAAAATAGAGCTCATTACCTTGAGGTTTTGGTTCCAGTCCGGTGCCCGCATTTGTGAGGTTGTTTTTTTGGATAAAATTTCATTTTTTAGCAGTTTAAAAAATGCAAGCATGAAGGAGTGAACATGCGACCTATTACGTAAAGCTCACCAACCTTACCACAGAACTAGAAATCTACAATAGAGCTACTTGTAAACGTATTGTCATATTTAATATATAACATATTCTAGGATTTGGGGGCTCTACTATTGACCCAAAAAAAGGAGTCCTAAGCGGTAGCCTTGTGGCTTTATACCCAGGGCCGGCCCTGGGAGGAAGATTGAATAATTTGTTGTTGAGGTTGACACCACTTAATGATCATTAATCACCGAATAAAGAGTAGTAAATATTATATTTTTTTAAAAAAAGTATATATTTGCTTTACCTTGATGTCGAAGTGTCACAAATTAAATCACAACCCAGTTGACGATCGAGCACAGCTTTCCTTCCTTGCATGACTTCTTCTCATATGAAAATAGTTGACCATGACATGCATGGACTGTTATGCATGCATACCTATCACAAGGCATTATTGCACTCAATGATCGATACATAAACCCCACTCATTATTTTTCCTTTTCTTAATATATTTTAATCTTGGCGGCTTCTCTGTTAAGGATGCCAACTTGATATGGATATATAACAGCATGCACAACCTTAAATCAATTGGAGAATCTCATGACCCTCCACTAGTCTTTAATTTCTTCATTTTTTTTATAAATAATTTGGCATTAAAATCATTTTTTTTTTAAATGTGGGTCATGAAGTTTGTTTAGAAAAGCATTTTTGTAAGAATATACTCCTATCAAACAAAGAGTGAATCATACCAATATCCCTACATATTGCTTATGATTTTGTGATATGATATATATACTTGATGGCCACTGCATGAATTCGGACCAAAAGAACTTCAGCAAAGTACCCAACACGCGCGTGGTCTCCTTGAATATCTAATCCAATTTGCTTCTCATATCCGACCAAGCAAAGGGTAATTAAGTAAATTCGATCTATGTGATTGAATTTTGGGTATGTAAGTAGAAAGAAAAAGTTAAAAAATTTCACCAAATCAAGCTTGGAGATGAAGTAAAGATCAAGCAACCTCCAAAGAGAGATTTGGATTAATGTCCAGCAAAAAGACCCATAAAAGGAAAATACGAGTTCAATTTAGGTTCTAGAAAGAATATGCTAGAAGGTCACCAATTAACGGTAAGCAAAGTTTTTGTGAAACGTTAGAAGAGTGCATCTCCCCTGTCCTGGGAGTTAACTCAGTCACATAATCTAATTTGCAATAAATTTATAATTAAGGTGAAAAGAAAAATCTTGTGATTGATAGAGATAAGACATAGCCACAACGCATTGTTTGGATGATCCATTGTTTATGCCTCTAAACCACTTAGAGTGCTAGTTGGCCATTTTGTACACTCTCTCGAGAGGTCAATTTTTATTTTTTTTTGGGTAAAAAATAAGGACTAATTATTACTTCTCCAGTAAAATATTCTTTGGTAGTCGTTGTATTGACTTGATTAGTTGTTGTAAAAAATAAGGACTAATTATTACTTTTTTTTTTTTTTTGTCGTGAAACGTGAGGTCATGACTCTTTGCACACCGAAACTTGTGATTCAGGGACGGAGTTAGGATTTTGACTCAAAGGTGACACTTAATATCAATATTCTCCCTCTCTCCGTCACACAAAGATAGTCTAGATAAAAGATATGCAAATTTTGGATAAAAATTTCAATTAATTATTTAATTTTGTGTCACTAAATGCAAGACATTATGGTCGAATGTGCATCATTTTTTTGTCCAAAAACTAGAGTTTTTTTTGTAGTGGATTATCTTCACAGGTGGGGGAGTAAAGTACAAATGTTCTTGGTTTTCCAAAAACTAAAATGAAAATTTGCTATACGCCCAGATTCATTGGAGCTAAAATCTCCTCCCCATTTCATTTGCTAAAATCAACCACTTGATTTTAGCAAATTTTCATTTTAGTTTTTGGAAAACCAAGCCTTAGATTTTTTTGTCCAAAAATAATACACGCTTTTTGAAGAATAACATTGTTCTGCAATAAAAAATAGTTCTTTTATTTGTGTCATCTTTGTTTAGTTTTACTTTATTATGTATGTTATTGTATTCCTTGCTTATAAAACAAACAAGAGAATTACCCACACAAAAAAGAGAGGAAAAATATGTTCTTTCTCGGTTTCCAGCTTAAAATTAAAGATTAGAGAGAGGAAGGGCTTATTAGATTGTGCAGCGGGCTGCTGAGTAGCATGCTGTCTGGCTGCTTTAATCCATTTAGGCGATGTGCAGGTATCATTCCGACAATCAGAAACGTCCACCATGTAGAGCTCGTTGAGTACTACAACTCCACCAAAAATCAATTCGATCGTTAAGTCCCTTATAGGAACTAAAATAACTTTTAAAAAATGGGTTTAATGGTTTTCATCCAGTGTTTCAAGTTTGATATGTTCTGATTTTTTTTCAAGTTATATGCGTTCCGATAATGCACTTAACGATATCCAATTGACTTGATATTTGGTGGAGTTGTAGTACTCGACGAGCTCTACGCGGTAGACGTTTCCGATTGTCGTAACGATACCGGCACGGCGCCTAAAGCCGCCACACAGCACGTTGCGTAGCACAAGACTGCGCATACCCCCTCTGTCTATTAGATTCTCATGGCCTACACAATAGAAGTATGACTATGTCCCTTTGCGGTTGTGTGAAGCTTTCCAAAGAACTCTCTCACAGATAGTTTAACAACCAAACGACTCTCCAAATTGTTTGCTTTCGTATTTTCAAAGATCTGATTTTTGACAATATACTACGTTTTGATTTTTTTTTTTCTTTCATTTTACTGAGCTTTTTTAAACTTCTGTCAATATTTTAGAAATTATTGATGTGTCTCGATGAGAAAACAAGAAACTGGAAAGTATAAAATATAATTTGAGAAATAAAAAAAAAAAAACTGAAAATTTGGATTACTTTCGTCCTTGGTGAATATATATATATATATATATACCAAGCTTATGAACTGTCCCTCGCCCTATCAGAGGTTGAGTTGGAGATCGACGACTATAATATATTCTAAAATATCTGGCACTTACTCAAGTTAGAGTTTTGCGCTCTCTCAAAACGCCTTCACGCCTGCCCCCCCGGTCCTACAAATTGAGCCCATCCGGACAGACTCTGGCATGACACCCATGACCATAGATAGGTAATAGCATGTCCCAATGCTATCCCCCTCGAAGTTGCTGCTCAATATGATCTTGTTTTTTGGGGGAGGCTCTACTAAATGGACCAACGGAGCACTGTCAGGTCGATAGCCCTTGATCCGCGCTTGAAAGAAGCGCTACTTTTAGGATTGACTATTCGTCTTTAGAAAAGTGAAGGGAGCCAAAGACGTAGTATCATTGTGTAAGTCGGAAAAGGTAGGGTAGACTTGGCTCCTCCTGTAGGGGGCTAGCTTGAGTGAGAGTAGCTAATTTGTAGTAAATCCTAGTTCAAGGTTCAAGCTTCGTCGACCAGGGGGAAGCTAGGACTCATTGAAATGGAAGGTGTCGTTGATTAAGGAAATCTGACGATGAGCAGGTCTCAGTAGATCAATTCCATTGCCAGTTCCGTGTATCCTAAGATTGACTTTCAAGCATCTCACTTCTCTAAATATTTCTAAAAGGATGAATTGCGGAGAATAGCAGTGGCGGCTCCAGGAATTTTTCTAAGGGTGTTTATAAATTTTTATGGTCTACTACTATAAACCACAACTTAATATAGACAAAAAAATTCCATTAATATCAACACTGCCGCTTAAAAACAAAGGATAAAGACATAAAGTATATTACAATTGCCCTCGGCGAGTTTTCATATTTTGAAACCGTTGCATAATAGCCTCATTATCAACGGTATTAAATACATCACTCTCAATATAAGTAACTAAGCAATCATTCATCCACTGATCTCCCATTCGATTGCGCAAATTGCTCTTTATATACTTCATCGCTGAAAAACTTCTTTCAACCGATGCAGTGGCGACAGGAAGAGTCAACACCAATGTCACAAGCAAATAGACCAATCTATATATGACATGTTTAGCTGTCTCCACCAACTTTTCAGCAAGTTCTCCAATCCCTTTAAGCCCAACAAATCTTGTATCAGATCGCATATCTACAATGAAATTTTGAAGTTGAATGTCCAATGCCATTAAGTCCACCATAGAAAAGTCAGATGAGTAGAGTTCTGCGAGACGGACCAACTTTTTCCTATCAAATGCCGAAAATGCATTTTTAGGATCCAAGCAAGCCATGCAGAGTAGCAACTCCGTATTCGCCTCTGTGAAGCGATTGTTTAGCTCTTGAAGTTGCATATCTATAATCATAAAATATATCAACACGATAATGATGGGAAAGTGTGATTGAGGGAGCTTTGCGTTGTGGCCGATCACTAGAAACAAACATGTCACTCATGTTAGGGACATGAATATCATGTTTGTTGCAAAATAAAGATACTTCCGCCAATAAAGTATCCCACCCATCATCTCTCATCATTTGCAACCGGTTCTTGGACATTTCAACAAGTGTCATAGCATTTACAATATCTTGTGTCTTCTTTTGTAATGCTATTGACAACTCATTTGTGATCCCCATAACATCTCTAACCAAGTGCAAGGTAAATGCAAATTCAAAAGATAGCATTGATTTCTTATAAGAACGAGCTTGCGCTTTGTGATATGTTGATGGGTCATCCTCTTGAATCATGTCAAGTACCTCAAGAGCGGATGAAAACATCAAAATCAAGTTAAGAAGAGTCCCATAATAAGAACCCCAACGTGTATCCCCAGCACGTTTAAGACTAGTCACCTGATTGAGACCTCTTCCACTTCTAAGATCTCCATTGTCTAATGCTTCTTTGATCTTAGCAACTTGTGCATCTCTTAGAGCATCTTGTCTTTTACAAGAGCCTCCAACAATAGTTACTATGTTAGCAACTACCAAGAAAAAGTCGGCAACATCAACATGCTTTTTAGCAACAGCAACAAGAGTCAATTGAAGTTGATGAGCAAAACAATGAACATAATATGCAGCTTGATTCTCCCTTAAAATTAAAGCTTTGAGACCATTGAACTCACCTCGCATATTACTTGCTCCATTATACCCTTGCCCACGTACTCTTGATAAACTCAATCCATGGCGAGCAAACAAAGACTCAATTGCAACTTTGAGTGATAAAGCTGTGGTACTTGAAACGTGTACTATTCCAAGAAACCGCTCTATAACATTTCCCTTCTTGTCAACATATCGCAATACAACGGCCATTTGTTCTTTGTTCGAGATGTCACGGGACTCATCAACTAGAATTGAAAAAAATGCTTCACCCATATCCTTCAATATAGCATTAGTAGTCTCACAAGCTGCCGCATTCGTTATGTCTTTTTGAATATCATGATGGGTTAGCTTGAGATTTTTTGGAGTATTTCCCAGCACCACTTTCTTGATAGCGTCATTGTGATCTGCTAAGAACTGTAGAAGCTCAAGAAAATTCCCTCTGTCACTCGATTCTTCGGATTCATCATGCCCACGAAAAGCTTGACCTCGGCGCAGAAGGTATCTTGCAAAAGCAACCGTTGCATACAAACGAGTTCGATAGTCAAGTTTTTCTTGATTCGAATGCTTATCGAAAACACTTTGAATATGTTGGGGTTGCCTCATGAGAACTTCACAACTCTTCCACAAACCGTTATGAATACTATTAACGGCTCCCACATGGATTGAAACTTTTTTTCTATTCCAAAGTCTAAAACCCTCCGTAACAAAAAAAGCATCACCACCATGCTTACCGAATCGGGGACGAAAAAGATAACAACATAGACAAAATGCTGCATCCTTTACAATCATCAGATTCCAACCAATTCTTGTGCTCATTGAACCAAGAATGATTAAACCGGCATCAATCCACTAAAAAATCTCTTTGAGGGAAATTGTAATGAATAGGTTGACATGGGCCCTTTTTTGAGATATGCTCTTCTTATTTCATCTCTATCATTAGGATGATATGAGGACATTTTTGGTCGTAGCCCCGGATCCGAGGGAAGATTATCCTTGTCAATACAACTTCTCTTTGAAGAGATTTGGGGATTACTATCATCAAAAGTTTCAATAGGAGATGTCTCTTGCACCATACGTTTTTTTCTTATAACAAATTTGTCCATGATGCCAAATTGCCAACTAACCAATAAAAAAATGAAAAAGCATCAATAAACAATCTACTATCAATATCATCCTATATTATAATTTATAAATGCAATCAATTTTTCACAAAAATCAATAGAGTAGCACATATAAAATTACAAATCTATAATCTAAACAAGAAATAGATAATAGATTAAGAGAGAGTTAATGGTCTTACTTTTTAGGGCAAAACTTGATAAGTGTGTAGAGACAAACAAACTCCCAATATTCAATGCATATATCCAAATACTAGCATCTCATCTTGACTTGGTAGAATGAAACATTGAAGGAATTGATGAATCATTTGACAATTATCTACACTCATTTAATCATAAAAAACTGAACAAAACCTAGGGTTGATTACAATACATTATCTAATTATCACATTACCTATGAGAGAGAGAGAGAGTGAGGACTGAGGTGGGCTTGGAGTTGGAGGTTGAATGGTTGATCACTGCCTTGCCTTTCACAGAAGCACAGCTTCACTCTCGGTTCGGTCGGAGTCGGACTGCTCACTGCGCTCGAAGAGTGGTTTGTGCCTTTGTGGTCCAGAGAAGAATCACTTTTTGCAAAGTGAAATTGTGAAAAGTAGATCTGCTTTATTTGGCCATTTGGGTATCACCGTATCAAATATCTCTTTAGTTGTTTAGGTAGTACGGAGTACTTCGTACAATTCTTTTTGTTTTTGTTTTTTTTTTTTTGGGGCTTTAATTTTTTGGGTTTCAATTTGAATTGAACTTGTGCTATTTTTATTGACCTAATTGTTCATTATTTGGGCTATTTTTTGGGCAGGGTTTTCAATTTACTTGGGCTTGGGTGTTCAATTTAATTTTGATAGGGTGTTCAACAATGGGGTATCCAAAAAAATTTTACTTGTATTCTAATGAATTTTTTTTTCCTTGGGTGGTCATGTGACCATTGAAACTGAAGAGTGCCGCCGCCCCTGGAGAATAGGACGCGGATCAGAGAGAGATCTCGCAAGATGGGATATATATATCTAGCTTTTAGAAAGAAAAAAAAATCTATTTTATTCCTCTCTTCGAAACAAACCTTTAGCTTTTGGATGCTTTTGGTTTGTCGGGCATGGTGTTAGTTTTCGGTCATTGTTGGAGTTTTGGTTTTGTCGTGTGGGGCTAGTTTAGGTGTGTTTTTTTTGAGGTGCATATATGGTAGCGTTTGGTCCTTGGGCGGCACTTTCTGTTGTCATTAGTCCGTTTAATCTTTGTCTTTTTTAATGACTAATGCTTCCTCCGTCCGGATTTGTTAGTTCACAAACATACTTTTTCAAGTTCTAAACTGTTTGTCCATTTTCAAAAGTCAAAGGATAAAATATAAAAATTTTACTTTTTGCCCATTTTCTAAAAAGTTAAAATAACAACTCAAAAAATAAAATTTTAAAATAATGTGTTTACATTTTTGAATTTTTTTTGTACCGTATTAAAGTTCTCAATGAGATTTATTAAACAAGATCCATATTGATAAAAGGAATAATTAGTCATAAATGCACAATATTTTGGCTATTTAAAGGAGAGCATAAGGAACATTTGCAATAAAACATTAAGACAAAGAACATTTGTAATCAAACATAAAGACACAATATTTTTCCAAAATTTTAGAATCAACTCCAATTTGTCAATCTCTCTGTTCTTCTCCATAAACAAAACGGAGAATAATCGGACCTCAACTCCTCCTCAAACTCATCCTCAACCCATCAACATAACAAATCTAAACGCCGGGGTCTCCGCCGCCAAGCACCTAATCGTGTTCGAAATGGTCTCCTTCAGCTTCTTCCTCTTCTCCTCCTTGGTGGCGCAGGGCCTCAAACTCACCATCAATTTGAAGAACAGTAATGATGTCGATGAGGCGTTTTGGGCCCACATGAATGTTAAGGTTTTGAGGTTTGTGTTAGATTAATCACCACACGCACACAACAGAATACAAAATAAGTAAAGGAAATCAACACAAGAATTTACGTGGTCCCCAAGATCGGGTACGTCCACGGGAGCAAGAGCGAGTCTGTATTATTCTGTAAAAAAAAAAGGGCTAGAGTTTTACAATAGAGAGTATATATAGCCTATCTGGCCTTTCATTAGAACTCCTTATTACCTCTCTATATGAGCCAGAAGTTCCAATAGTTTGGGATGTCGGCGTCGGTGATGGGTTGCTTGTTTCTGATGTTGTCGATGGTGAACGTGATTGAGATACGACTGGGGACTCTGGCTTGTGGAAGTAAGTCGGCGGTGCACGCCGTGATGACGCTGGTTATGCTGGTGACTTTTGCTCTTCTTGTTTATATATCTACTGCTGTATATGCATTTCTGCAATAGTAATGTGTGCTAGTATTGATTTGAACTACGGATGATTTTGAGTGTGTGTGATTTATGTAAGACTCTGGAGAAATTGATAATCCTGTTAATCAATTACTGCTGGAAATGGTTTCTTTTGGGAAAACTTTTGAAGCTTTGCTACTAGCTATACAAAGTTGAACTTCTTCTGATTTGGGTATTTAGCATTAATTAGTCGAAAATTTGGATGTGCTACTCCTGCTTAGTTTTTGCTGAAAGCAAGAATCAAAATAGGTTAAAATTAACCCTATCTAGCACAAGTTGTTTGAATATTAGCCTTATTGGTAATGCAATTTGATTAGAGGGTTAATTAAATTAAATGTTGCTCTGAGGAGTTGAGATTTGTTATGTTGATGTTCGAGATTAGAATTTTTTTTAAAAAATTAGTGACATTTCACTAATTTTTTTAGTCACTAGAAAGTGGTCAATCAGAGATGGGGTTGTAGTCGGCCGGAGGTGAGGTGGTGATTTTTTTGAATTTTATATTCGAAATTAGAATTTTTAAAAATTAGCGACATCTCACTAATTTTTTTAGTCGCCGGAAGTGATCGGCCAGAGGTGGGGTAGTGATTTTTTTGAATTTTATGTTTGAAATTACAAATTTTAAAAATTAGTGACATCTTTCTAATTTTTTTGGTCGCCGGAAGTCGTCCGCCAATGGTGGGTGGCAGCCGGAGTTAGGGTGGTATTTTTTTGAATTTTATGTTCGAAATTTGAATTTTTAAAAATTAGTGACATCTCACTAAGTTTTTTAATCGTCAAAAAAGGTCGGCTAGAGGTGTGGTTGTGGTCGACTGGAGGTGGGGTGTTGATTTTTAGAATTTTATGTTCAAAATTAGAATTTTAAAATATTAGTGACATCTCACTAATTTTTTTGGTCGCCGGAAGTGGTCAACCGGAGGTGGGTGGTGTTCGGCTGGAGAAGGGATGAAGATTTTTTTGAATTTTATGTTTGAAATTAGATTTTTTAAAAATTAGTGACATCTCACTAATTCTTTTTGTCTTTATGTTCGATTGCAAAAGTCTCTTGTCCATCCCTTTCAAAATATCAAATATTTTTTGTTTTTATTTCGATTACAAAAGTTTTTTGTCCTTCCTTTTAAAAATGTCAAATGTTTTGAATTTTTGGCTAAGTGGCCCTTGATAAAAAAAAATTTTGTAACTGCATTATTTTTTAATTTGAAAATTGTACGTAGTTTCGTAGTGGATTATCAAATTAAAAAGAAGTGAGTATTAAATAGAGGAATTGAGGTTAAAATAGAAAATTAACAAACTCAAAAGATAATGAACAAAAAATTAAAATTCTCAAAATAGGCCAACAAATCCGGACGAAGGGAATATATTTGTTTTCCCTCACAAAAAAGAACACTAAACAAATAAAATCCGCGCCTGACAACAGTACTCCATCGAGGTCAACTATATACTAAGGGGGAGTTTGGCTAAATTTGGTTTTTTGGTTTATTGGATTATTTGATTTTGTCCTTATTCAATTTTTTTTTGCATTTGTTAGTTTTCGGTTGATTTTTTGAGGTTTCTTGGCTTGTCTCGACGAGAGGAATCTAAAAAGTATAAAATTATTAGCCAAACTTAAAGTTTTGTGAATAAAGACAAAAATAAACCAAAAAACCAAAAACCAATAATCCAATTTGGTTTATTTTTGTCTTTATTCACAAAACTTTAAGTTTGGCTAATAATTTTATACTTTTTAGATTCCTCTCGTCGAGACAAGCCAATAAACCTCAAAAAATCGACCGAAAACTAACAAATGCAAAAAAAATTTGAATAAGGACAAAACCAAATAATCCAATAAACCAAAAAACCAAATTTAGCCAAAGCACCCCTAAATTCTTTTTGTGGCCCAAATTGTACTGCCCATGCCCGCATGGTGCACAAGTTCATACAATACCTCCCATAAACTCTGTGTGTAAGGGTACTAACACATGCATTTTTTTCACATTCACATATGCTGCAACCTTAAATTGACAATATATATATATATATATATATATATATATATATATATATATATATTCACATTCACATATGCTGCAACATTAAATTAAATTGACAATATATATAAGGGGCGTTTTATAGACACAACAAAAAAATACAACAAATGACACAAGATCTCAGCCGTTGATTTGGACTGAGATTAAATCCCATCCGTTTTACCCCCTCTCTCTCTCTCTCATTCCCTCGTCTTCTTCTTTTTAGCAGAATGTTTTTCACATATCCACGCCCACCCCCTCCACCCCTCTCCACTCCACCGGCCTCCTCGTCTCCGGTGACCTCCATCTCCGGCGTACCCCATTCTGTTGAGCATCTCTCCGGCGACCCTATCCCGGTAACATTTAGAGTTCTGAGTTTAAAACGGCGCTATTCTCTCTCTCTCTCTCTCTCTCTCTCTCTCTCTCTCTCTCTCGCACACGCGCGATCAATCCAAGCCCCAATCTAAAGCTTTTCCGGCAATGCGAACATCTGATTGGGGTAATTTTTCCCATGACTACCATCGCCACTGGACCAACAGACTGGACCACTATTCCATCCATGAGCATTGAGCCATTCTCCTTTACTGATACTTGCGATTTAAAAATCTGTCCAATATGAAAACCATTATGCAATTCCATAATCAGATTCAAAAAATAAAATATTACATTTTCCATTCTTCTTTGCTTGTGAAGTTTTTTGGAATCCCTCAATCTGGATGGGGTCGCCGGAGAAAATTAAAATAAAAAAACTAAAAAATGGGATTCCATTTTTTTATGGCTCTAAGATTTTATGCGTTAGCTCCAATGTTTTAGTGTCGCTGGAAAAACTTTGTAACCGGGCTTCGATCGACTACGTGCGGGAGAGAGAGAGAGAGAGAGAGAGAGAGAGAGAATGGCGCTGTTGTAAATCAAAATCCAGAGAGAATGGCGCCAGAGAGATGCTAGACGGAGAGGAGTACGCTGGAGATGGGATCGCAGGAGAAGTGTTCGCCGCAGACAAGGGAGTGGGGTGGCCGGTGGAGTGGGGAAAGAGAGGGGTGGAGTGGCTGGGTGTGGATATGTGAAAAACATTCTGCTAAAAAAAAGAAGACGAGGGAATGAGAGAGAAAGTAAAAGGGATGGGATTTAATCTCAGCCGTCCAAATCAACGGTTGAGATCTTGTGTCATTTATTGTGTTTTTTTTTTTTGTTGTGTCTATGAAATGCCCCTATATTGTTGATGATTCCCCTCTGACTCTATTCTTGATGATTCTAATGGTCCCGATGTCCACGTGAAGCATGCATGAGTACTGTGAAAGAAAGAATGGTACCGCGTTCGTTTTCCATGTGAATTGAGGCTTTAACTTTTCACATTAATTTAAAAGTCTTTTTTTTGATGAATAATTTAAAAGTCTAATTACCATTAGTAAACAAAAGGTTACGATGGTAAACGTTTTGCAGTAATTTTGTGACAACAGCAATATTGCTACTAGCTAGCTGGGATAGAAACGTCATAATCACGAAAACTGTAGCCAAGAACTAAAATGAAAGGGAATCAGAATTGGGAATAGAGGAGAATCCAATATGGCCTGTCCAAGCAGAGCAGCTAGTCGAACAGTTTCATACGCGCGCATCTGTGCTTGTTTGCATTGAAAATTTCGAGTTCAATTCTTATAGAAAGAGAGTTGATATGATCGTTAGTGAGATTACGGGTAGATCTGTTCTTATAGATTCTTTTGGCGTGTGCAACCTCACTCTCATGCCTAAACATGTGAAATGCATGCAAAATAAATTGTGGCGGTTAATTTGTATTGTGTGTGTGTGTGTAAGCAGATCCGGAAGAGTCTGCATCACCCATAACAAAATACTACTGCGCAGTATCATCATGAATTAATAAAAATGTTTTTCCTGTACGAATCGAACAAGACCAGGAATATTGACTGCGTGCAATACTTCCCATCTGCGTTTTTTTAATTTATTAGTTGTTGAAATCAGGAATAAAATAATTGTACAGTTCTCTTTCACTCAACAATTTTGCACACATTAGTTTAATTGAGTTTTTCATTTAATTTTAGCAATTCAGTTACTAAAATCGATCTAAAATCAATCATAATTTAATCATTTGGTGAACTCATTTGCTAAAATTAATCATGATTTAATCTCCTTATAAACTCATTTGTTAAAATCATGATCGATTTTAGCAACTGAGTTAAACGAAAAATTCAAACTATGGGTGTCCCTTGGATGCATGCTTGGTCCATCCATCAATAATTAACCATAGACTAAAAGGTACTAGTAATTAATTAACAAACCCCAAATAAAAAATAAAAACGATTGAATTATATATATGAATGTTGCGTGTTTTGGGTCGATTTATTTATGACCAAGAAACTGGGATCCAAGAGGATCGCTGAAACGGGATATCCACCCTAGGCTACGTGGCCCTATGGCCTGAATAAATTAATACTCCATCACTTTGATGAAAGCACTCCAGCCTAGTCTCTTCAAGAATACTTTGCATGGTAGGCGCTGCCTGCTCGCTCCTCAAACAACAACTGTAATACACTGTTCAGTGTATTGGGTGAATCTCATTCCTTGGATGTGTTTTTTGGGTCATTTCAGGGTCTTTTTTCCGGGGTATGTAGACTTTCCGGCTCAAACAATGCTTTAAACACGGAAGTGTGAATTTCGGCCCGTTTCTCTCGTGTTGAGCCACTGGTAGTGTCTCGGTACGTGTGATTCTAGCCGAGAATACTAGTGTACCGTACTAATATCTATAGAGCTATGGTCGACGCTCCAAAGGCTTTGTTTTGGAACTTCTTTTTGGGGCATTTATGAAAATTTCATTCATAACGTCAAACCGCGTATACAAAGGAATTAAAAAATGTGCATTTTCGGATTAAAAAAGTATATAGACTCAAATTAAAGTTCAGAAATACATTACTAATTATGAAATAGTGCCAATTAGGAAGAAGAGCTATAAACCACAAAAAAAAAAAAAAAAAAAAAAGGGTATGCAAAAGGTGTGTGGATCCAGGGGAGACATACTCCAATCATTTCCACTAGTATTTTGTAATCTAGCCAATAATTGAAAATTTGCAATCTCTCTAATTTCTAATTTACTCCATTCTAAATCTAGCATTTCTCAAAGATAGTTGTAAATCTCTTCTACAACTTACTAATTTGGCAAAATTTAACCTGTCATATTGCGAATGACAGTTTAAAAGCCCGGTAATTCGCATTCGGAAAAACAAGCTGGCATCGTACGTGGCAGCCATGTATTGGTCAACAAGAACCGAAATAGAATTGGGAAAATTCATCCCAATTAAAACCAGCACATTTTGGGGTGGGAAGGAACAAAGTGTTGTCTCTCCGAACACGATACTACTGTTGTACAGCTGTCAAGCCTTCCATCTACGGCTACAATTCAGTACACACAACAGACCGCTGTCTACGTGGCTTTCACTATATAGCGCCCGATTCCTCCCACACCCGCAAATCAAATCATTGGACCTCTTTCTCTCTCTACAAAATTATTGCTCATCATCATCACCTCTCTCTCTCTCTCTCTCTCTCTCTCTCTAAATTTCTTGGGAGGTTTTTGCAGATAAGCATGCGATCTCTGTTTCTTTCAGATACATACATACATACATAATTTTTGAGATACGAATAAGGTTCTGGGATTTTGTTTTTTGGTGTTGATTGAAATGTCATTGACGTTTGAATTTCTCATTCCTGAAGAAGAAGCCAGGGTTGAAGAAGGAGAGTGGGAAAAAGAGAGATAAAATCGAAATAAACCCAAAACAGAGAGGAGGAACAAAACCTAATTTGTTGTCCCTTGCTTCTGCTGGTAATTAATTCTAACGTTAAATTTGATCTGATTCGCTTCCTCATTACTACTTGTTTTATTGGCTTATCTTACGTGCATCTAATTTGGATTTGGATGAATATCTAACGAAATTTGCTCGTGTTCGATTTTATTATGTCCTTATCTATCAAATTGCAGCTACATGTGTTGGATTTTATGATTTCATTTGATTTCGTACTAGCAATGGTTGTACATCTAGTTTAGGTTATACTTACTACATGATGATATAAATGATTATGTAACGAGAGATTATGGGTGCGGTGGTATTTCACTACTGTTTCATTACTCTCTTGATTTGATGATATACACAGCTTCTAATTCGAATCGTTACACGACGATTTTAAGTTTGTTGGATATTTAGGATTTCATTGCTTCTTTATATTTGAATGATTTACGTGACAATTTTTTGAGTTCTTGTGTCAGAATTTTTCAATTTCGTTGTTTGTTAATTTCATCAAGGAAATCAATAATTGGGGTGAGCATTTTGAGATTGTGATGGAGTCACACGTACATCTCCGATTGGATTTTTGTAGCGTGTGGATAGAGATTCATCGTTTTTCTTTGCGCAATTTGATTCGAATGGTTGATTTGAACGAGTCTGCGTTTAATTTGTAGGATGTCCGCAACAGTTACTTCATATGCGAAACAATAATGGTAATGTCGTCTACTACTACTACTACTACAACTACGACGGAACCACAAACTGTTACTACAACGAAACTCGCTCAAATCGAGGTGGAATCCGTTAAATGCGACTGCTGTGGATTAACAGAGGAGTGCACGCCTGCGTACATTGAACGGATTCGTGAGCGATACTACGGAAAATGGATCTGTGGCCTATGCGCTGAAGCCGTGAAGGACGAAATTGTCCGATGCGTGATAAGCACCGAGGAGGCCTTAACGCAGCACATAAACTTTTGCAACAAGTTCAACTCAGCAGGACCGCCGCCTAATCCCGCGGTTCACCTGATATCGGCGATGAGGCAGATTCTCAGGCGAAGTGTGAATTCTCCGAGATCATTGAGGTCGGTGCCAAGCAGTCCGAGACAGGGCTCCGCCTCAAGAGGGATGATGGATCGTTCGGCAAAGTTTTCGAGGTCTGAAAGCTGTATTCCGACTCTTTCTCTGTCTTTGGTTGATTCGTCATCCTTTGGCAGCAGCAGTATCGATTCCATTGAAGAGGAAAAAGAAGCCAAGGAATGATTCAAGTACGAGTAATACTCCATAGAAACAACTGTAAGAATTAATCCGAGGAGCTCAATCCGCACGTCCTAAACAGGAAAGAATACAAAGTCGAAAGTTTCGTCTCAAAAATAATAATAACAACGCAAGGAAAGGGGGGAAATCGAAAATTCGTTAGATAGTGCTTTATCATGTGTAGTACAGAACAATCGTATTTTGCAATTGGAATTTGTTGTTTCTTATTGTATCTATTTGCATGAATGGTGGAAGCAAGACTGGGTTTTTTTCGTTTTGCATGATTAATTATTCGACTTATACACACATCATGTGTGTTCAGCCTCGCTAGCCAGTGATTATTAAGCTAGCATCTCAACCACATGAATAACCTAGTGACAGGTTAGGCCAGTGAACAGACTTAGAAGATGGAGGAATGGAGCTAGCTGAGCTCACAAATTTGTGGGATTCTACTATGTATGCCCGATGGATTCGTCGTCACCAAGTTTGATGATAGTAACATCCTTCTTCCTGAGTGATTATAATTTAATAATGTTGGATTACCATGGGGCGTTTTTCGCATGGCACGCTCTTCACAAATCACATAACGACAAAATTTGGTAAGTGAAAGACGATGATGTACTTTTTTTTAACTGAGCGGGAGATAATGGCCCGCCCATCATATGTGTGTTGCGATTTCTCATTTGCTGGGAATATCAAGTGACGATGCCACATGATACTTTGAAAATATTAGTAGTAATAAGTTTTCTTGTTTTGCTGTAGTCCCAAATTAAGAGGCAATGTCCTAAGGGGAAACTCTTTTATTTGTTTTGTTTTTATTATAATCAATTGGTGGGATGGTGTTTTTACACCAACTATGATTCGAAAATGGGGAAGTTTTGGCTTACTTTGAGTGAGAACAATTCCCACTTTCTCGTCTCTGTTGGAAAAGGAGCGCCGCAATCTTCTTATTGGCAGGGCTGGCAATGCTCTGTTATCCTCTCACTGTTTTGTGCTTTTCTTCATTATTTAAAAGCATACTTAATTGATACCGAAAGGCAAAATGAACCTTATGAAAGTAGGTGTCCACTCATAAATAGATGTCTCGGTCAACTTGCGCATATTTCGACTAATTCTAAAAATCTTGAAATTAATAATCGAATAAACCCTCTAGTAGCCCCAAAGTTCGAAGTGTTTGGCCTCAACAAGATTCGAAATGCAAGCTTATAGAAAATAGACTTCTACTATTTTCTCATGCCCATTTGACCAAAGCCTAAGTTTAAAGCAAGCGTCGACGTGAACTTGGGGTTGTCTCTATATTGAGTGAAAGGGTATTCTTTGCAAATTGCAAGATTCTTCAAAAATAGAAGTCATGCGAGTAGCTCCAAAAAGCAAACAACAGTCTTTTTCCGGTACCAAATTGATTGACAAATAGATAGGCCTATGGAGTTGCTAGTTGTCTGATGATTTGGTTTGACACCAGGAGATCATCTCTTCCGTCAAACGAGCAATAGATTTATCAAGATTTATAATATAAAAGAGAAAAGTTTCAATTGTTAAATAGGGCTGTGAATGTGATCCAAGAAGAACAATAGAGGCAGATCGATGCACCATTACTTTGGAGGGTTCAAGCGAACCACAAATTTAACAAAAAGATTATTATTTAATACACATAATGTAATTTGTTTAGTATTGGCGACACTGAATCACTCTTGAGGAACCAAAATAATAATAATAAATTGAATTTATGAGTAGCTAAATATAGTGCCTAACAAAACTAAAGATGAACGCAAACTAATAGACAACATATATCGTCAAGTTAGAGTTTTTTTGTTATATTTTATGTGTTTTTGCAAAGATCGTGGAACCGTTTCTTCAAAGATCAAATGAACCACATAAAAGGTCTTCACAATCGCCTAAGGAATTCTTATACGAGAGAATCATATGCTATGTTTAGAACTTAGAGAAAATGAGAGGAAAAAAAAAAGAAAAGAAAATGTGAGGGAAATGAAAGGAAAATAGGAGGAAAGTTTTACTAAACTTGATATATGCTACTCCTTCCGTCCCTTTTTAAATGTGTTACTTGGGATTCTGTGTCATTATCAACGGCTTATAACTTTTAATGTGAACCTCAAAACATATGCATTATCGATCTTGTTTGATAGATCTTAATTATTTCTATTATACAAAATTTTCAAAATCATAAAAGCTATTATAAATTAAAAGTTATAAGCCGTTGAAAATGGCACAGAATCCCAAGTAACACATTTAAAAAGGGACGGAGGGAGTAGTATTTTTTTTCTCCCCTCTTTCACTCTAAACCAAAATAAGGGGGGAGAAATTTTTTTAGTTTTCCTTTTCTTTCTCTTCTTTCTTCACAAATTCCAAACAAATCCTTAATTCCAATTTTCAAATTTGATATTCAAGTAGATTGTATAAGGGGTGTTTTAGCCATCTTACATGTAGCTCAACTAATTTTCGTCTTTGGTCTGGTCAAAGACAAGTCATCCAATCTAAGACCAGTGGTTCACAAGAAATTAATTATTTGTAACCTAATCTCAAAAATCGAACTTAACTAATTGTGCGAAGAGTGGTTCTACTAACTCAAAAAGGCTAAAATGCTGGCTTATTACGAAAATCGAGGCAGTCACTCAGTCACAATACATTATATAAAAGGCCGTAAAAAGCTAATAAGCCAAAAAAAAACTTTTTTATTGGATCACCCCTCCATTAACCAACCAGACTATGGTGCATAGATAGTTACAAAACGTTTATGATAATTGGGTAAGTCGTCTGACACAAGGAGATCGTCTTGCACATGAATATATGAAAAATGCTAACATGTGCTAAATAAACACATAGTATTAAGTTGAAAAAATGTATTGAAAAGTATAAAAAAAATGTATAGAAATATGTGAAAGTATATTAAAAAGTGTAAAAAATTATTAGAGTGTATTTTTTTGTTTGTATGTGTGCTTAATGTGTGTCTATTACGCACATGTTAGCAAGACTAAGGGGGTGGTTTGGGTAAATTGAAAAAACTAGTTTTTTTGTTTTTTTGGTTTTGTCCTTATTCAAAAAAAAATTGCATTTGTTGGTTTTCAGTCATTATTTTTCATTTTTATTCACAAAACTTTAAGTTTGGCTAATAATTTAATACTTTTTAGATTCCTCTCGTCGAGACAAGACAAAAAACCACAAAAAAATCGATTGAAAACCAACAAATGCAAAAAAATAAATTAAATAAGGACAAAATTAAAAAAAAAAAAACCAAAAAATTAGTTTTTTCAATTCACCTAAACCAACCCTAAATACTTTAATGTAGCACGTTGTTAAGTGATGTGAGAGTTCCGTGACTCCGTCTTGGGAAATTGAACCTAAATGTGGGGAGGGGAATCCTATTTACCTACCATCATGATTGGTGTTTTTTTTGGGGAATCCTATTTACGTTCCATCATGATTGGTGTTTTTCTAATGATTGATCGTATGGAGTATCATGATGATTCCCAACTTAACAAGATAACTGATTTATGAAACCCATATTTCTCTATCACAAAATCTTGATGTTACAGTGATCAGTGATCGCATTTGAGTATTTCATTTCGATGTAATTTGAGTATCTAATTTTATATGATATGCACTCGTCATTTAGTTAATCCCCACAGAATATGGGTTCAATACATATCACGTGTTACATTTGAAGGTCCCGGATATAATAAGTAAATATAATCACAACGGCATCATTCCATAACAAAGTAAAACGGTCACAATTCATCATATGCATTCTCAAGCATAGCTATTCACGTTAACACGAGATTGAGCGTAAAAAAGAATTTTCCGAGAAGATAAAACAATAAGAAAATACAAAAGGTAGGAAAATTTTCATTTTATCCCACGTAATACTGTACATACAAAGATTCATTTGATGTGCACACCATTTCCATTTTGCACAACATGCATTTGGTAGAGTCTTCGTTGATTTTTGAAAATTACTAGTACTCCTTGGTCATTTAGGTGTCGATGAAACATTGACACATAAGCATATGTTGTGTAAATGTTGTTTATAGTTACTAGACTTTCTCACTGCTTAAATACATGAATTGTGTGCATATCGATTATGCTTAGAAATGATCACTTCTCTCTCTCTCTCTCTCTCTCTCTCTCTGTAATGGTTAGAAGAATTTGGAAGCTCACCTCGGCAGTTATTGAGTCAGACTCTGAGAAAGTGGCTAATGTTATTAACCGTGGAGGGAATTGCAGTAATTGAGTGATTCAAGCAATCATTGATGATATAATCCGTGTCTCTACGAATCAAGGTAGCATGTGTTTTCTCTGTGTGTATTTCCGGTGTTGTGTAATTAACCTTATGAATTTGTGTAACGTGGAAGTAAACAATATACCAGTCTGACATAAGAGATACTTGGAAAAAGTTTCCCAGAGAACTACTCAAATCATCCGAATAGGAAATTGCAGGATTGCAATCTTACAGAAAAGCTGTTGTTTTTACAAAAGAAAAACAAAAGCCAACATGAGTATCAACTGCACAAACAAACAAAGGACCATAGCTGTCGAAAGTTTGTGCGAAACAGAGGTGGAAAGTTTGTGCGAAAATAGCTGTGGAAGGGGGCTCCGGTTATGGTGAGGCCACGCGATCCAAGGTTGCGGCTGCTGGGATTGGTTCCGGATTACCAAATGAACCCCGGAAAGTACCTCGGATGAAACATTATTTCATGAGTAGCGATTATTTTGCTTTACCAGAAAGAAAAGCACTAGCCGAAGTTGATTCCTTGTGCCAATGGTAATTCATTCCCATAGTTGATTGTGCTGTGAGGAACAGTAAATGGTTAAGTCAGTACAAAATGAAGACAAAGAATGCTAGGGAAAGTTGGACATCCAATCAACAAGAAGAGCTCACATTAAATGGTGAAATTTCAAAGAAGAGAGATTTTCTTTTATTTCTTTTTTTTTTTCCAAAAAAAAAAAAAAATTCAGCATCAGCTATGATAATCAATATTATCAAGCGAGAGAAGCTAGTCGATGTTACCAAGTTGAGCGCCGCATGTATTGTTTCCAAGAGTCACTACCAGCCTCACGGCCACCACCTGTGCCTTTTTCACCACCAAAAGCACCGCCAATTTCAGCGCCATTTGTCGGTATATTTACGTTCACAATCCCACAATCACTTCCTTGAGGCCTGTATCAGTTCCACCCATGTGAAGGTTAAAACAAAAAGTATCCCTGTTTAGGATTCATAATGGGGGTTTGGAAGTGAGAGTTGGGTGCAGACCTAATTTTCCATTAAATTCACAAAGTGGTTATTCTCTTACTCGAATCCACAACCTAGAAATTAGTAGGGTGAGTTTTAGACCACTGAGACTGAACTACGGATCACCGAGTGAGAATTCATTTAGAGAAAAAGAATTATGAAGACGCTACATTAGTCTTGGAAATTAGGTTGTCCGAAAAGTACCTTCTACCCAAGAGTGGTCAAATTTCTAACCCAAGTTCACAGCCCATTTAATCTTCTAGAAATTAGGTTTTAAGTTAGTAATATCTGAAAAGAGAAACCACTATTCTTCTAGAAATTAGGTTTTAAGTTAGTAATATCTGAAAAGAGAAACCACTATTCTTAGAAAACTAGATCAACAATACCACCCTTCCATTTTCTCAGCCAAAAAGAAACAAGCTAAACCTAGTGTCCATGATGTAAAAACACTCACCCAATCCATTTGAAGATAACATCAGGTTTGCGCGTGAATATAGAACTACTCAATCCTTGAGGTACTGAGTTGTTGATCTCAATCGCTTCTTTTAGAGTCTGCAAGCAATGTTCAGGAAACTTGTAAGAATAGCAGTGACGCCAATAGGGGACGGAACATAGATTGAAGCAGCTCATCCAATTAAACAACTGAAACCTGCTTCACGAAAAGGTACCTGAAATTTCATAACATAAAGAACAGGAGCAAATAGTTCTTCTTTCACAACATCAGCATTTGGAGAAATTTCAATTATTGTAGGCTGCACAAAGTTTCCTTCTGATTCGATGACTGAACCACCTGTAAGGATCTTCCCTCCCTGAAAATATCATTAGATGAAGAGAAATTTTAGGCCCCAACCAGAGGAAGGGTCAGGAGACCTACAATTTAAAGAGCAGCAGAATGTTTTCTGAAACAGACACTGGAATAGCAGATACGGTGTGCTTGAAGCTTTAAAATTGCACTCAAAAAAGCTTCTAAGAAAGAACTAATAGTAAAAAGTTTCAACCCATTTATTACATTCTACACAGCACAAATCTATGAACACAAAACCACTCTGATACAGTTATGTACTTGTAAAGCCTAAAAGTGAGGATGTTTCCTTAAGGAACCAGGTGCTCATGTTCACCAAAGTGAGAATGCCAGCATATCATACCCGTATTAATTTATAACTACTCCATATACCAGCAAAAAAGTAAACCAAACTAAACCCACTAAATATCCCAGATTCCAAGCAAAATACACGCAAGAAAATAAACGGGACACTGGCAGTAGAGTTGCCCCATAAATGGGAGAAGGTGACACTAGTTTACAAGGAAAAGAAAAAATGTATATGACAATTCACAATTAATTCATCCACCACATCTCTAAGTCTTTGGGATTCTTGGTTAGGTCATGTGTCCTTTAGTTGTTTACAATCGTCTTATACAAATTCGTTTCAAAGTCCAACACAAGTGCAGCTTCCTACCTCCTATATCTGTCAATCCGACTCAACTGAAAGAACACAAGAAACAATCATACAACAAAATAATTTATACAAGCTATATAAACAGTGTTGTTGTTTTCGACAACTTGTTAATAACTTGAGAAGAAAAGCTTTAGGCACAAAAGTAAGTACATGCCTGAGATTTGATTATCTTTATTCCCTTCTCAAAATTCTCCCTTGCAGCACGAGTATGCAGTGGCCCGAGCAAGGTACCACTCTGCAAAGGATCTCCTACTTTAACTTGTTTGTAAACTTCAAGTAGTTGATCAAGTACTTTCTCATATATACTTTCATGAAGCAGCTATATAAGAAGAAAAGTTAATAATGTTAAGATCTTGCATTAATAATAAAAAGAATGCAAATTGCAGCCCCAAATTGTAACTTCATGTTACCAGCCTACGGCATGTGGTGCAACGCTGGCCAGCTGTCCCAACAGCAGCAAATAAAACAGAGCGAGCAGCAAGTTGGATGTCGGCATCATCCATGACAATTATAGCATTGTTTCCACTTAATTCAAGCAAGCATTTACCAAATCTCTCATTCACTGTTTTCTGAACCATTAGTCCGACCTGTATTTGGGCACGTCAAAGACGTTAAGTAAATTTCAGACAGTTGATTAAGAAGCAAAAGCATGCTAGGTGACAAGTAGGAATGACATAAGTTTCTTCAATGAACTGCTGCGACATATGTGCGAATTAGAAACGGTTTCGCAGTCTGGTTTGTTTAACGAACAAAGTAAAGGAAAACATGGTTCTACAATGCAATATGCAAATAGAACAATGACGAAAGTCCCAGGCGACAAAACACAAACACTCTCTCCGTCCAAAGGGCGACAAGCACGGAGGGCGAACAAAAAGGAAATGACAAAGGGAGTTTGGTCCACAATGCTTCAACTCACAAAATGGTAGATTTAGCCACTCATGAAAAGGTAGAGCCCAAAGAAGACTTGGGAAAAAGGATCAATGGATCACTAAAGAGCTTGAGACTCTTTTGAGATTGGAGCATCAAGGCTGCAAGACAGAAGGAAGGTTCCAGCGTGCAGGAAAGTGTTTTCGCCGTCCATTGGGTCTTTTTCTCTATCTCACTCTTCCAACTTATACTTGTGATAGGTGGGCTCAATCAGTGTTCTAAAAGTCGCTAGTCGCTCCCAGGTCGGATGGCTGCCGACTAGCGACTAGGGGACTAGTCGGGGATTAGTCGGGGACTAGTCGGTTAGATTTTTTTTTCTTTAAATATATATTCTCCTTCATCCTTCATAAGTTTTGAGTAAGTAGAATAACATAAGTAGCAAATCATCAAATAAAAACATAGTGGCAACAAAAACCACAACAAGAATAATTAATCCTTAGTGGCAAATCACAACAACAATATACAATGTGCTAATTGATTGATTTATTCTACAATCTACAGTACATGAAAACTGTTTTTTAATGTTTACTGTTTTTTACTGTATATTCTACAATCTATATATGGAAACCACAAAACTTAGCCTCTCGTAATCATAGATAAAGAGACAATTAAATTATTAAAACTATTTTTTAATGTACTGTACATCATCCACAGTTTTGAGTTTAGGGTAAAAAGTTAAAAACATTCAAAACAATTACACTGCAGCCCCAAAAATTTAGCAAATTCTGTTTTTTTACCCCAATTTTTCCGATTAGTCGCCGACTTTTCCGATTTTTTTCGATTCGCGACTTTTCCGATTCGCCGACTTGTCCGATTAGTCGCCGACTTGAGCCCGACTAAGTCGGCCGGCGACTAAATCAATCGACTAGGCCCTAGTCGACTCGGAGAGCCCCCGACCCCGACTTAATCGCCGACTAGTCGCCGACTAGTCCCGACTTTTAGAACACTGGGCTCAATACTAGATATTGACCTCATCAGCGTGCAGGAAAGTGTTTTCGCAGTCCATTGGGTCTTTTTCTCTATCTTTCTCTTCCTACTTATACTTGTGATAGGTGGGCTCAATGCTAGATATTGACCTCTTGACGAGGACAGGAATTTGGGTAATTGCAACGATCCTAATCAAAGGACAACATGGGTCGTTCAAGGATTTGTCATTCAAGGGTATCCATGGTAGTTGGAGTTCAAGGGTCATCCATGGTAGTTGGGAGGTCAAGGGCCTAACATGAATTAAGTGCCTGCATTAATATTCATCGAGATACATTAAACACATTTCTAGTTCATTGCATCTAATTTTTAGGAGGTTCAATGTATGAATTTAGTTTGGTTCATTCACATGCATTTAATTTTGTTCTTCTATGGGAAGAATTTACAAATATTTAATTTCTTCTAAAAAAAACACAGTTTCCAAGGAGGAAAATGAAGAATACCTTTGAACTTCCTGTAAATGAAACAAGAGGAATGCGATTATCTTTTGCTATAGCTTGACCAATTTCAGCACCACCACAAAAAGAGGTAAAGATAGCACCTGGTAAATTGTTCTTTTCTAGAACCCCAGCCACTATCTTTGTCATCGCAATTGTAATTAAAGGTGTTGTTGGAGCACCTTTCCTGAGATTTTGTCATGTTGTAAGAGAAACAAGCAAAGGTAAACTAATCAAAAGAAAGCAAAAGATTGAATATTCATTGAATATACAGCATTGCTACACGTCCATAGCTATGTAATTAAACTTTACTGTGTCCAGGTAGAAAGTTTTAACTTAGAAAGAAGACAAAATAAAGCCCTTCAAATCTAGTTTGCAGAATTCAACAGAAACAAATAGTCGGAGTTTCAGACTTACCAAACTACACAATCCCCACAGACTAGTGCAAGGCAAGCATTCCATCCTACAAAACCATATTATATGAAATGTTATGAAATTGAAATACCATTCAGTTACATCATAGTACAAGCCTACAAGGTAACTGGAATGCTATTGGATGGTTTGTCAAACCATACACGAAAGGAGATCTTCGATGATCCCCTTCAATGTTGTTTGACAAGAGAATGAAGCACCTCAGCTCAAAATATGATCCAAATTTGTTGAGAAAGAAAATAAATCTTACCAAGAACAGCACATGGAAAATTGAAAGCTGTAATTACACCTACTATTCCAAGAGGATTCCACATCTATGACCAAAAGTGTGCAAAACATTAAAAATTGTGATGGGTATAAGTTTTCTCTTCAAATTCCAAAACATTGAAAATCAGCGCACCTCCAACATCATGTGATTTGGACCTGTTAATAAAATAACCAATATTATTTCAGAACAATTGCCATAGGACTTGAGTAGAAAACCAAACATCAGCTAATTGATCAGAAAGAACGATCTCGTTGGAGGTACTATGGTAAGTAAGAAATTAAAAAAACAGAGGTGAAAGATCAATAGCAAAAACAAAAATTTAAGGAGCTTAGGACAACTACCAAAAGAAAGGGGGCAATTATTAAAATTTTAATTTTGAAATACGAGGAGTAATAATATTGAGCTTACGTTCTGAAGGTATGATTGATCCATTCAGTTGCCGGCTTAACCCCACAGCAAAGTCACACATATCAATAATTTCCTGCAGTAACAATACTTTAGTACATTGTGCAATGTCAATGCTTTGGATGCTGAATGAAAGAAGCATGACAATGTTCACATAAATCAAAATGATTCTTGGGTCTACCCTCTCTGATACCTTTTGGCTTTGATTTGAGGGCATGATTCCGCAGCAAACTCGACGGTATAGGGGGACCACTATTTCAGTGGTATTCTATGAGCAACCACTTTGTGCATTTATTGCCAAAGGTTAGGTCTATCTCAAATCCATTTGTTTCAATGGTATTCTGGGAACAGCCACTTTGTGCAATTATTGCCAAAGGTTACGTCTGTCTCCTATCCATACCCCCAATTATTGGGGACTAAATGGTTTATGTTATTGTTGTTGAGTAACAATGCTTTAGTACGATTTCTAAACAGGCATGTTTCATTTTCTGTACAATAATCAGTTTCAGGAAGTCCAGTGGAAGGTAATGATATATCAGATGAATAAGTAATAAAAGCTGATTTCTTAATGTAACCAGCAGTTACTAACTTAGAAAAGCCTATTCTCATTAATGTAACCATAATAACAAATCTTAGTAACAGACACAGATGGGCAGTTCTGGAAACAATCAACAGTATAGCCTTATTTCAATTTAAATGCAAGATCCATCTACAACACTTGTTTTTAAGAGGAGTGGGAAGTAACATAGCACACCTGAACCTCCCCAATTCCTTCAGCAAGTATTTTCCCCATCTCAAGAGAGACAAGCCGACCAAGTTGTTGAAGTTTGGCTCTCAGTGCATCACCAATCTGTCTAACAATCTCACCTCTCTTTGGTGCAGGAATCTGAGATAGGAAATGAACCAACTATGAAGGGGCAAAGGTTCTATCTTTATGCAGCGATAACTCAAAACATTACATATATACATATCATAAACCATTACAACTAATAAATCCTGCAAAACAATCAGAAATTTCCAAAACTATATTTTATCAATGATGTACTCACTTGCATCCATGTCTTTGCTGCTTCAAAGCAAGCTTGCATGCCCTCCTCATAATCTTGAGTGGAAGCTTCTGAAACTTCAGCAATTGCCTAAATTGAGAAGATAAATGATCAACGACTTAAATTGAAATATGTTTTACAAAACAAAAGCCTTCTTCCAGCAGAATGAACAAAACCAAACTGAGCCTTAAGTCTGAATCAACTGGCATCGTCTGCATGAATTCTCACCACAGAATGGGCATCCAAAAAATTAAGATTCCTAGGTTTCGCATTCTATATATTCTGGTTGCGAAATGTTAAGGGGACAGAAGAGCGTTGGACAAATCATATGATTCTTGGAGCATTTCCATTTCAGCTCCATCAAGTTAACACATTTAAACAAAAGAACAGATCAAAGAAAAACTCCTATGGCAGTCTGTGAGCTGAAGTCCAACAGAGATAATACGTAATTCCAAGTCAACTTATCTCCGATCCTACAAATTCGCAACAATCGAGCTCGAATTTGAGCAAATGATTTGACAATCGGATAAGCAAAGCCAGCAAACCTGATTATTAGCAGGATTTACGGAGGTGATTACTGGACCGCTTCCCTTCCAAACGCCGTTGACATAGCATCCGGTATTGCGAGGGCCAAGGCCGATCCCCTTGAGAAACTCGTATTCTTTGTTTGCGAAACTCATCTCTGTTGAATAAAAAATGTTAAAAGTATCTCAAACAAAAAATTTAGGTGTAGAAAAGAAACCGATAATGTGTCCGGTTTGAAATCAGTGAGGGGAATACGAACTTCGAACTGGAGAGAGATTGGGAGGAGAGAGAGGGTGGTGGAGATTGGAGAAGAGACGAAATGCAGAATTCGATTGAAGGAAGCAAAGGGAGAGACGTAGCATCAGATGACTCTGTCTCGTGTCGATTGGATTGGCAGGGAGTCACGCCGTCCCTTTCGGATAAAAAATTTGGTAATGGCCTGTGGGTATGGAGTACTATTATGGCACTCCATTAACGTTATGAATGGATAATGGGAGTGACAGTAACCTCAATAAAAACAAAAACAAAAAGTCCATTTTCATACCACCCCCAACATCATCTATTTCAAAATACAAAAATGATAGATACACATCCTCTCAACCACTCCCCACTACACCCTCTCTCACATATGTGGTGGGGCTCACCTGGTGGTGAGCCCCAGTAAACCCCACCACACATGTGAGAGAGGGTGTGGTGGAGAGTGGTTGAAATAGTGTGTACCTATCATTGTTCTTCAAAATATTTGTCCGGGCTACGAAACAACTTATAGAACTATTCAATTTTTTTATATATATATTTTTCGTAGATATTATTGAGTTCGTTTAATCTTTAACAAAAGTTTGATTTTTTTCTTGAAAAAATGTATTATCTTTTCATTCTCGTTTTGTTGATTGGACTAACAATTTGGGACAAATCCTGTCGTGTGATTTTTTACCAGAAGCGGAGGCCATATAGTGAGCTTAGTTGTAGCGAGTCTCATCTGACTATCTTTCTTGGCATCGACGGCTCCGATTTAATCCAAACTTTAAATGATCTAAGTCGTTCATTTTTTGAATTAAAATCTGAGGAGTTCATTACCAAGACGGATGGCCGACTGGACTCACTAAAAAACTGTAGTGAACCCCCTCACTACAAGAACCCCTTATCCTTTTTATTCTTTAATTTTTTAAATTAAGTAAATGATAGTTCTTATTAAGAATTAACCAAAAATAAAATACTCCTACTATTTTCGGATGGAGTAGATGATTAAACAATTGAACCATCGGATGAGAAAGAACAGATTCCTTGCGTTACGGTATCACTGTTGAAGTGTCTTTTTCGTTGAGGTAAATTACACTCACTTCCCCAGAGGTTTTTGACAACTGCAGAGAGCTCCCTCATTTATCTGAAATAGCCCTGACTTCCCTTGTCAGTATGAGTGGGAATTTATGACACGACACGATAACACGACACGAAATTAGTGGGTTAGGGTTGACTATTTTGGACACAAAACACGATATGACACGGACCCAATAACACGATTAATAAATGGGTCAGAATCGGGCCAACCTACATAACTTGAGAACAACACGGATTAACCAATTCATCTATCCATGTCGAGCGTTAACTTGAATCTCACACGTTTAAACCTGTTTAACCCGAGAATGACACGGATTAACTTGCATTTCTAACCCGTATAACTCGAGAACAACACGTATTAACCCGAATAACCCGAACCTGAAATGACACAACACATTAATCGTGTCATAACAGGTCAAGTTTGGGTTGACATGATTAATTTCAGGTCGGGTTAGGGTTGGTATTTTCGACACGTTTAAGTAAATAGGTATTTTTCGGGTTGACACGTATTGACCTGAACCCGAATGGACACGACACAACCTAACACAATGCCCACCCCTACCTATCAGGCATGTTGGTTGGATGTCGTTTGCTAGGGTGACTTTTTACATTTTTGTCCTTAACCCATCTTTGTACTCCTCTCTCTCTCTCTCACACACACACACACACATAAAACAATCTTCTAAAACCCGGTTTGGATTGGTTGATTTAGCCGGTTGGCCCATCAACCAATCAAGATACTAGTCCAGTCAACCTTCCAAACCCGCTTGCTCTCACTTTGAACCTTGTTAAATAATAAAGTAAGAGAAGTGTTCAAAACCACAACATACGTGATTGAGAATGCATTCTTTATTTTCTTTCAATGTACTTGTTGTGTGATTAATTTATTTTATTGCACAACTAATCATAAAATTCTGATTGAAACCCTATTTTTTTAATAAAGACAAAAAGGGTCAAAAAGTCAAAGTGAATTATGAGGAAAAAAGAAAAATGTTAACCTCCATCCAATAGGTAGAAAATGATGTGTAAAATATATATCGATATCCGAGGAAAACCGTACTTACTCCTTCATGAAAATATATTGTTACCAGTAAAGTGTGTATTAAAATCCAAACTTATGGCTAATAGGTGGAGGTTAGGGAATCTCTAGTGGACTACCTAAAATAGTATCCTAAAGTGCCCTAACTAGTTCGCTAAAAAAAAAATGGTCTCTAGTGGACAAAAAATGACTTCCTAAAATCCTTGGTGTCACCCCTCACTCCCGAAAATGCCTCAAGTCACTACCTAAATTTGGGGAAAGACTTAAATAGAGAGAAAAAGGAGAGAGATAGAGAGAGAAGGGAAGGAGGAGAAAGATAATAACTTTAAGGAGAGAGAAATGAAAGACTTAAAGTTAATAAATATATATAGGTAGTCCACTAAAGTTCATTCTTCATTAGCTAGCTAATTCTTAACCAGGGCCGGTCCTGACATTTTGGTTGCCCTAGCCGAACCCTGAGCTTGGTTGCCCTCATACTAGTAAGTTATTTAAAAAAAACGCCCATATAAGTAAAGGAACAAAACAAAATCGAGGTTATATTATGTTTTTAGCTTAAATAACGTTAAAAAAAATTCAAAATCAAAATGTAATTTCGGTTAATCGGTTATGGTGCTTTATAATTAGCACAATCCGATTCAAACAAAACAACTTCTTCTCGAATGGGTTTTGTCATTTTGAGCTCTGGGTGAAATGGGTTTTGTCATTTTGAGACTTTTAAATTTTAAACTCTATGGACTTAAACACTTAAGGCCTTGTTCCCTTCCATTTTTTCCCCATTTTCAAAAAGATTCTTTCTTTCCAAAAAGATTCTCTCTCCACTCATTACGTTATTATTTCATTTTTCTCTCTATTTCTCTCTAATCATTATCTCATTATTCTTATTTTCAAAAACTCAACCAAACACTATCTCAAAACTTCTTCTCAAAATCTATCCAAACACAACCTAAAATTTCCGTCAGGCTCCGATTGGATGCAGGATAGGTTTTGGTGGTATTAAATAGTAAGGGAGTATAAGATAGTAAGGGGTATTATTTAGTAAAGGGCACCCACAGTGATGTGACATTTATGAAGAGGGTACTAAATAATATGTGGTTTGGATGAAAGGTGGATAAAATAGTACTTGGTTTGTTTTGATATTTATATGGGGGTATAAGGTTAGGTGGATATTATAAAGACTAGTCAAATGACCTAATTACCCTTGTTCATGGTTATTTGTAGATTAAACATTAATTTAATTATATATATAAATAAATAATGAATTAAATAATTTATAAATATAAAAAATTGTAAGGTATTATAATTAAATTTTGTAATTAAAAGTTCTGATTTTTTTTTTGTACGGAATAAAACTAAGGTTTTTTTTTTTAGGAATAGAACTTACAAATTATTTTGTTGGTATTTCCACTTATTTGTTATTGATATTTTTTTATAATCCAAACCTCATCTATGATACGTAGACAAATTAGTCAATTTACTTGCAATATGGTGGACAATTACTCAATTCAATTGAAATATGCTTAGCACCCATTCTAAATTGAATATTGGGTAGGCATAGTTATACTCTGAAAAGTTGCAAATTAGATTGTGACCAACATAGTCTCCATTCAACTTTGACGATGGGATAGGCCCATATTTTTGGCATTCAACATTGAAAATTTTGTTATCAATAACAAAAAATGTAACGAGCACTTGGCTTGGCTTTCATTACAAAATCAAGATAGTAGCATATTGCCATATTCCAAAGTATCAAATGCCAAAATGAACATTTGTCAAACTAAGTAATTTAATTATCACAAACTAGATGACTGTTGCTACAATTGCACCGAATAAGAACCATTTTAATTTTTGCCAAAACTTTGGGTTCGATCGAACATTTCCCTCGTCATGAACGGCGGCTTCCATTGGGATGAGCAATGGCAGGTAATCTTGTACATTTCTTTCCTCAGCATTTACCCCACCACGGCATTGATAATGTGCTTGCAAAGCGGAGTTCGTCTCCTCCCACGTTGCATATTTCTCAAATAAAGCTCCAGAAAAGCCATTCACTTGTTCACTACATGTTGGCCAACTTTCATATATTCTCGGTGTCCGTCCAGCAAGTACAACATAGTAACTATTTTTTCCTCTAATCACTACTAACAAGAAGCCATATTAAGTACTTCCAAAGATAATGTAAATGAAATTAGCACAGAGTCAATGACATAATTGGGCTCAGATAGTTGGTGTTTTCCACCCTTTTGTAAGACCTATACACGTGTAGGCTGCAACATTAGTTGCCAATTGGCCATCTAATGTGCCTTGCCTATAAACGTTCGTCTTAACGTGTGAGATTTATCATCACAGCCCAGAAATAAACCTCCTTAACCCCCAGCTAATCAGGGCCCATGTCAAACCCTGAATTTTAGTCCAAAAGTAGCACATATGTGTCACAATAAAATTGCCCAAATGAACATATGATTATTGGAAAGTACAGGAATCACTACCCAAAGAAATCACTGCCTAGATTGCCACAAAGTGTACCTAATGGATGCAAATAAATGGCTCAGCAAAGTGTGCCAAATGGGCTCAAAGAAAGTGTACCAAATGGGCTCAGCAAAATCAAGACGCATCACTGCCCAGTTTTGAAAAATGCAAATTGAAAGAGAGGCAGTCTTAACAGTGTAACAACAACAGTAACAATAGTAATAGCAGCAACAAATGAACATGTGTGTCACAATAAAACTACCCAAATGAACATGTGATTATTGGCGGCTGAACAAAGTGTACCAAATGGGCTTAGAGATAATGCACCAAATGGGCTCAGAAAAATCAAGAGGCATCACTGCCCAGTTTTGAAAAATGCACGTTTACAGCAATAACAACAGTAGCAAAAATGTAGAAATGCCCAGTAACAGCAGTAACAGCAGCAACAATAGTAGCAAATGTAATGTGCAAACTGCTAGAACAGCAGCAGCAGTAGTACATACAACACAATAGGAACCTAGAACTGCAAACATACAACAACCAACAAACCCATAACTGCAAACTGCCACAACTACCAGAAACCAACAGCCAACAAACCCAAAAATAAAGACATACAACACAAACAGGGCTCTAAGTAATTCAACATAGCAACAATTGTAGTTCATCTGGAACTTGCTTGCACTAAACACAATACGACAAAAGGCTTAGTGATCATAGCCCACAAATGCACCAATTTTGTAATACCAAGTTCAAAGGCTCAGTCATACACAAATTGAGGTGATGCATCATTGCCCACATTAACCTTATAACCACAAACATAAACAAACACGCACACACACACACACACACACACACACAGGGCTCAAAAGAAGAATACTCCTGGCTGCAAGTAAGCTGCCCCGCCAAGGTACAATTTTTGCAATCATCATTGCCTCAAAATTGCAAGAATTCATAACCTGCCACAGAAAAATGCATGACATCACTTAGCAAATGTAGACAACCTAAAGTTTGTTAATAACATAGCCCAAATTCAGTTACTAATGTACGAACTACAGTCTTAAACACATTCATTACAACAACCTAAAGTTTGTTAATAACATAGCACATATTCAATTACTAAAGTACCTAAAACAGCCCACATGTATGGTACTGTTTGGTTCTTTTTACTTATTTGCAATGAAAAATAATTGTGTGCGAGCGTGCCAGAGAGAGTTTCAATCTCCTCCCTCAGATTAACTTTGGAAAACCAAACCTAATCAGGCGATTGTGTTTTGTTGGTTCAATTACCTCAATTAAGAGGATTTTTCTTAATAAGTGAAGAAATGCAAACCAATAAACTTAGGAAATCAAAGAACAATAAAGAAACAAGACACTTTGATTAATGAATCAAAGACAAACTTACTTCGAAATTGTCTCCAACTTCAAATACAGAGTAACAGAACTTCGAACAGGTGATTGTTGCAAGAATAACCGAGATAGGGGTGATTGTTACAAGAACAATCAAGAGAAATCCTAATCTAATTCTTAATCTACTTCCTAATCTACTTCGAACTGCGTTTGAAATCCTAAACTACTTTGCCAATGAACAAACCAAGCATCAGTTTTTTGATAGCTGTTTGTTGAAGATTTGTCCGGGGGTCTTCACTCTTCAATTTCTTCTATTTATAGACGTTGCTTGTAGTTTGAACTTCCCGCTCCATGAATTTGAATCTAGCTTGCTTCGAACTCTAACTTCCACTCTGATAGTTGGCAGTTACTCTTCCTCCAGGTCTGAACTTGAATTCTTTCTTATCCCAGAAGCTTTAAATTTGCACGTTGGCTTAACAGACTCCAATGATAACGTGTTTAGGGAAATAACTGATTCCCAGAAATATTCCACGTGTTCTAACTGCCAATCGCCTTGTTTCTCAAGTTTACACGTGGAGCTTGTGCGTTTAGCAGTTGATATCATGGCTTTGAGGCCAATCTTTATTTTAGTAATGGTTCGTAACTGCCAATAACTGCCTTTCTAAATTGAGAAGTAATACGACATTGTATTCAGTCAATTTTACCTTATTAATCCAGTGTGTCTTCATTGACGAGTAATTGCCAATGTTTGGCACTTTTGATTACGTGTCAATTAATCATTGGATTGGTTAATTTTATATGTAAACAGGTACTAGTCAAATATGCCATGTACAAAAATAAGAGCATCACAGTCTCATTCACTGAAGGGGATACACTTTGCCTTGAAGCACCATTTCTGCCCATGCTTGCTTCTTCCCATCATCTATGCCAAAGAATGTGTCAACTCTCTCTTTCGCTTAAGAAATAAGGGCAACCAATTTGAACTTCTCTTCCATTGTTATATCCAGTTTGTCTACCTCATCTGGAACTTGCTTGCGGAGCTTGGATAGTTCTTTGGAGTACCCCATTGCCTTCACCATATCACTCATATGTTGGTCACTAGACTTACAAAAACTATCCAAGCTCTCAATCACTGCATCATCAAATTTGCTCCTCCTTTTCCCCTTTTTAACAACTCCCGCACTGGCCGGTGGTGTCATGACAAGGGGTGTGGAGCTTTGAGGATTAGAGGACGGTGTTGTGGAGCTACGAGGAGACGAGGTCTATGTTGTGGCGGCCCATGGAATGGCGCTTGGTGGGGTAGAGTTATGACTTGAGCCCCCACCATGTTCAGGCCCGAAATATGGAATGTACACATCTTCAAATGTGTCATACTCCAAATCTATGGGTACACTTGCGGCAGCCATTTCTGACGGATCTTCCGCCAACTCCCCCGTTGCCCTATCCTTGCCAAAGAGGATGCACCAATCCTCGTAGTATGGGAATGGCTTCCCATTGAGTCCATTGGCATTTTTATGGGCCTACAACACAATACATTGGTGGTTATTGATAGATTAACACCATTTGCATATATTAAAAGGAGAGTAAGTTACCTTAACATACTCCTCCCACACAAACTCATCATCGACCACAATGCATTTGGTCACATCGTTCCAAGAAAACCCACTTATACGAAGCAAGTCCATAATCTTTGTGAGGGTGTGCCTCAATGTTAGAGCTCGACAACAATTTTTGCAACTCGCTCTCCATCAAAGTAAAGAACCCGGATTTAAACCCATTATCTGCACTCCATTGGTCATTATATTTGTTTCTCATGCAATGAATCAAGGTATCCTTTTCTACTTTCCTCCAAACTCTACATGTCCTTTTCGTAACGGGATTAAGTTGTGACTCTTCAGTGTCCATACCTATGAAAAAGCATTTATTCATAGGTATGAAACAAAATAGAAATTACATCAAAAAATATAGGTCTCATACATTCAAAGTTAATAATGTCAACACCTAAATTACATTTACATGGACTGACAAAAGAATTAAAAATAGTATTAACATTGCAAGTCTTAACATCCATCGACAAATGAATTAAAAATAGTATCAACGTCTAAATTAATTATTACAATATCTCAAACTTGGTCCACATTTCCACCACCATTAGCCAACCAATGGTTGTACATAGCATTAGCAAGCGCATCCATCCCCTCGGTCCACTCATTGGAAGTCTCAAGTTGACCAATGTAATCCTCTTCTTCAACATTGTGTAGGTTTTCTTCCTCCCATCGCGTGTACTCTAACTCAATTGGGTCATTAGTCATCTCTCTTTTAATGAGGTTGTGGAGGAGGCAACATGCAGGAATGATGCGATTTTGCGTCCGTATGGGGTAATAATATGCAACTTTCAATATCGCAAATCGCATCTTCACTACACCAAAGGTTCTCTCAATCACATTCCTAGAAGCAGAGTGCTTCATGTTGAAATACTCCTCTTTGCTATTAGGAGTATGGCCTTGCCTCCATATGTTAAGGTGATACCGCTGGCCACGATAGGGTGAAATAAATCCCTCCCCATTTGGATAACCACCATCGACAAGGTAATATTGTCCTAGAACCAATGGTAACCTTATTTAGAACGGATATTAGTCGTGTGATGTGACCAAATGCGAAAGGGAAACATGAGTTATTGTATTTTATGTGACATACCATGGGGACTTTCAAACCATGTGGTCTTGCAAGGGCATCTTGAAGGATTCGAGAATCAGTAGCAGACCCTTCCCAACCGAACAGTACATAAACAAATTGTTGATCTCGATTACATACACCTAGGACATTTGTAGCAATTTCCCCCTTCCTGGTTCTATAGCGTGCCCTATCTGCTGCAGAGGAGTAAACTGGTACATATGTCCCATCCAAAGCCCAAAGGCAATTCTACAAATTCAGGTGATTTAGTATTGGAAATTATTAATAGTGGTGCATTTGTGAATATTAAATATAAGACAACATACGTTTACCTGAAACCAATTCCACCTACTATCATGATAGTCGGCAGGTACAGGCTCAGTCTTTACAATGAGCATCCTGTAAAGGCGTAACACAACTACTAGTACAACATTGAAATGCTTGCTAATGGTTTCACTTGATCTCCAAAACTCAAACTTTGTATGCATGTGCTTTGTATGGTGTGAGAGGATCCACAAGAAAATGGCTACTCTCTCCTCAAGGCATATGCTTCGTGAGTCCCCTAAGCCAACACCTCGAACTAAACAACACAGCCTCAGAAATGTATGCCTATTTACCCTCGGTTGTTCGTGGCAATCTAAGTCATTGCCTTTAACAAGCCTATTGATTCTATCCACTTGACGCTGGTAAAGGTTCGGATTAGGGGTCAATTGTGGATGGGATCCACAATCAGATTTGTAAGGAAGAAGTACAACTGAAACACACTCAAAGTAGTTGTAATAAATGCATGTAAAGCCAGAAATGCCTCTTCATCTTCTATCCTCCTCAATTGTGTTCGGTTTAGTCTTGCCATCCTAAAATGTGTTTGGAAAATATAAATTTTGATGCATAATTCAGAACTTCACTCAATCATAATTTTGTCATAAGAAGAGACATTCAAATTGACAAGAATAGGTATAGCTGTTCAAAGAATGTGCACATATTTCATCATGTAATGGGATCAAACAGAAATGAATATTGTAGATAAGGAGATCACAGTGATTATTGGCACAAACACAAACAACCCACTGATTATTACCATAGTGAATGGGCTCTCATTATACATAATTGCCACAAACAGAAACAACACACTCATTATTCAACCACAAATAGAAATGAATATCGAACATAAGAAGATGCCACATACACAAATAACACACTGATTATTACCATAGTGTATGGGCTTAGGGTATACATCATTGCCACAAAAACAAACAACTGAGTCAGTTTATTGCTACAAATAGAAATGAATATTGAAGATAAGGAGACACAGTGATTATTGCCACAAACACAAACAACACCCTGATTATTAGCATAGTGAATGGGCTCAGGGTATACATCATTGCCACAAACAGAAACAACGCACTAATTATTCAACCATAAACACAAATGAATATCGAAGATAACAAGATCCAACACGGACGAACTGATTATTCAACAGTCACTTCCTCCAAACAACGAAATCGAAAATCATAAGATCTAACACAGACGAACCTCCCAACAGTCACTTCCTCAAAACAAGGAAATCGAACATCACGAGATCCAACCATAGACTAATCGATAATAGAGAGAGAGAGAGAGAGAGAGAGAGAGAGAGGCCACAAAAACGCGAACTTAGTAGGAGCAGTTACCTGAGTCGCCAGTGGACAACAACAATTGCACGTCGTCGGAGTTCGTCGGTCGAGAAGATGAAAATAAGGGGTATAAGTTATACCCCTTCCTTAACCCCTCGTCAATCAGGCCCTCACTATGTAATTTTTTCCTTCTTTTTGCTGAAAAAAGAAAAATGGAAAGGCAGTCAGGGTGTGATTCGATCCCTAGTCACACAAGCGACAACAGCTTCAAGCAGACCAACGCGGCAAGCTTCACGTAGTTAACATATTTGAAACCTTTTAAAATTTATATATAACTTGCAAATTTTTTTTTGTTTGGGTTGCCCTAGCCATGGGGGTTGCCCTAGCCCAAGGTCTTGCCCGGCTTGGGTCTGGGCCGGCCCTGTTCTTAACACACAAAATAAGGCCCCACATGTACTTAGGTGTACACTTTTAGCAAACATATATAGGTAGTCCACTAGGAATGCTCTTAGCCACTAACCGAAGAAAAAACAGTTACCTTGTTCTCCAATGGATTTTATCAAAAACCATTGATTAAATCCATTCGTAATGCAAAAATCTACAAAATTTTATCAAATGTTTTCACAAATAAATAAAATCAAGAGTTTAATTTTATCAAATTTAATAAAATCCTTGGGAGAACAAGGAAAAAATTACCATAATGTACCCAGGAAGTGAAAGCATTTTCAAATTTTAGAGAAATTATAGATATTTTTCTGAGGAAATGGCTATAATATACACCCCTTATTTGGGTGTATCATATGCACCTATTGTATGGTCTAGATTGTGACACCTGATCGACAGTCGTAACATTTTTTAGTTTTTAGTAACTTTTCAGCAATATGATTCGTAACATTTTCTATGATTCGTAACATTTTGGTGTCTCGTAACTTTTACAAAAAAAAAATTCGTAACCTTTACAAAAAATTCATAACTTTTCGCAAAAAATTGTAACTTTTACATGGGTATGTATCATACACACCCAAATAATGAATGTGTATTGTAGCATTTTCCTTTTTTCTGAATATGCAGTGATGTTGAGGGGGAAAACGTGTCGCAAAAGCATTTTCCAATTTTAGAGAAATTCATATTTTTTCTGAATATGCACTGATGTTGAGGGGAAAAACGTGTCGCAAAAGCATTTTCAAATTTTAGAGAAATTCTAGATATTTTTTCTGAATATGCAGTGATGTTGAGGGGGAAAACGGGTCGCAAAATCTTGCCGAAACACCTTGAAAACAGAATACTTGGACAGTTTTGGGGAAAATTTTCCTACCCTGCTACTCCTGCCCTTTTTCGATTCGACGAGAACATACGAAGACGTTTCGAAGAAACTTCGCCCAAGAAGACACGGCAGAGCTCAACGACAAAATCTTCCATTTTACACTATGTTGGGTACCCTTTTCGGAAACCTAATTTTGCTATCTGGTGCCATCAAGCGCTAGCGCTGTTGAGAGCTGTTCTTCGTCATCCAATCTCATCACTTCTTTCAAATCTCCATCGAATTTAGGTTCTGGGGTTTCGTTGGCTATCCATCGGAACCCATTGACAGCTCTTTTGTTGGGTATGAAGCTTTGAAAATTGGTGCTTTGGTGAGTTATTTGCGATCATCTTTAGAGAGAGTTTATGGGTTTTCGTTGATCATTCATCGAAACCCATTGACTCTTTTTTAATTGGGTACTACTCTTTGTTTTGGCTTTTTGTGAATTATTTGCGACTACATATTGAGATAGATTAGAAATGATAGAAGTGATTTGTGTAAATCGTAAAAAACATCGCCAATTTCGTGGGATCTTGAATGGGTTATTTGCCCTAATCTTGATTTTCTTCTTTTATAACCGAGGAGATATCTTGAGGAACCCACTTATCAAGAAATCGGTTTTCGTTTCTGATTCCCGGTTGAAATTGACCGGTGGTTCCTTAGTGGGTTCAAGTAATTTGGTGGTAGTTCGTCGAAGAATGGTCGAAGTTGGTGCTAATTCATCAAATTTGGTAGATGGGGCTGGTCAAAATAATAGCTTGATAGTAGCTGACCCTGATTTCTGCACTGGATTGTTCAACCACGAGGGTGTCGCAACCCACTGTGAGTTCTTGAAAGTGCATCCCGAGTGCTCGTCTGGTGGCTTCTTCGATTACGTGAAGTTTTTCTATTGCGATTGTAATGAAAATTCATTGGCTTATGTAGTATTTGGTATTTGGCTAGCTGCATTATTCTATTTGTTGGGTAATACTGCGGCCGATTACTTCTGTTGTTCTTTGGAGAAGCTCTCTAGCCTATTGAGGTTATCTCCAACAGTTGCCGGGGTTACTCTTCTTCCGCTTGGAAATGGGGCTCCAGATGTTTTTGCAAGCATTGCTGCTTTTGTGGGGACAGGCACTGGTGAAGTGGGTCTTAATAGCGTATTGGGTGGTGCAGTCTTTGTAATCTGCGTTGTTGTTGGGGCTGTTTCTCTTTGTGTTGCTGACCTGGATGTTCAGATTGATCGGAAATGTTTTATAAGAGATATTGGTTTCTTTATAATAACTCTTGCATCGCTTTCGTTGATTTTGTTTGTTGGTAAGTTAAGCGTTTGGGGCGCCATTGCATTTGTATCCATTTACGTGGTTTACGCCTTTGCTGTTGGAGCAAATGAGATTTTGAGGAAACATGCTCGAATGTTAAAATTGGATGCAGTTACGCCACTGCTTCCGGTGAGAGGAAGTGTGTTTCCCCAAGGGAACCAAGAGGGTGATTCTATCTATAGCTCTTTGCTTGAGATTGACACAGAAAGTGATGCAGTCCATTCCCACAGTTCATTGCCTCAATGGATGTGGGCATCCAATGTCGCAATATATTCGAATCAGTCACATAAGGGGCTTGATGGTGAGAGGCCTGTGTGGGGCTGGATGGATGATGGTATAGGAACTGAGCACTCATCGTTCTCCTGTTCTAAACTATGTTCACTTTTGGAGTTGCCTTTAACAGTGCCGCGTCAGTTGACAATTCCTCTAGTCGAAGAAGAAACTTGGTCAAAACCCTATGCTGTAGCCAGTGCTTCATTGGCGCCCATTCTTCTGGCATTTCTCTGGAGTACCCAAGACAGCGTGGGTTCTCGAAGCAGAAAAGTTGCTTACTTTCTTGGCATTTCCGTTGGTTCTGCACTTGGTGTTTTAGCATATCGCTATACCAGATCAGATCGTCCACCTCAGAAGTTCTTACTTCCCTGGGTTTTGGGTGGTTTCTTGATGAGTATTGTATGGTTCTACATGATTGCGAACGAACTGGTAGCTCTGTTGGTAGGACTAGGCTTAATTCTAGGGGTTAATCCATCAATCCTTGGATTGACCATATTGGCATGGGGAAACTCAATGGGTGATTTGGTCTCAAATATCACATTGGCTACAAATGGTGGGGATGGCGTGCAGATTGCCTTTTCCGGATGCTATGCAGGCCCCATGTTCAACACTCTGATTGGTTTGGGTGTATCAATGTTGCTTGGAGCCTGGTCAGAGAAACCTAGTTTATACCTTGTTCCAAAAGACCAAAGCCTGTTTTATACAATGGGATTTCTGTTTTCAGGACTTATCTGGGCACTTGTTGTTTTGCCAAGGAATGATATGCGTCCTAGCAAGAGACTTGGAATTGGCCTCATTGCTCTCTACTTTGTATTTCTCTCTGTTAGGGTAATTAGTGCAACTGGACTCATACAATTGTCTGGTTTTAGTTGACATTTGCAGTTGATAAATGGGAAGGAGTAAGCATTGAGAGATTTTCTGAATGGGAATGTGTAGTTTTGGGCTGATATATTTTCATCTTGAAATTGAACCTCTCTTGTCATCATCACCAGGTATTTGGAATCGAGTTTTATATTTCAGAAGATGATACTTTGTACACATCTATCTGAAGATTATATACAAAAGAAGATTACATACTTTTGTATAGTGGATTTGTGGAGAGGAAAAACTTGGCAGACCCTATGTTTTGAAAATTCTTATGAAGTTTGTCCACTCACTGCCTAGCTAATTATGAAAAAAAGTAAAGCGTTTATTCCTTTCTGTTCAGTTTGTTGCATGAGACCTCACAATGTCTTGCATTTCTTAGGACTCTGGGGGGTTAGCATATTTTGTTCATCCTCCTAGTTTAATCTGTTCTTGTACTGCATCATTAACGTCAGGAGTGAAATTAACTAGATGAACCTGTCTTCATACAAGACTGACCTGAAAGCTGGAGATCTGTTACATAGACTGCGATACAAGTGTTCTGTATGGATATGTCTTTGAATATTGGTCAATTCATTTGATTTCCATGTCAAGGACATAGAAATACCGTCCCTTGAGTTCCTTGATTTTTGAAGTTATAGGGGGCCCACCATTTCAGTGTTAAAAACTTTCTAGGAGCAGATACTTTGTGCATCTATTGCCAAAAGTTTCTTTTGTCCATTCTCCTGGCGATTGGGATTTACATGAATACTATATGGTTTGCATAAAGTTTGTCAAGGAACCTGGAGATAAACAAGATATTGTAATTTCTTTGTAGTATTTCTTATGAATTTCTCGGATTAATAGTGTAAATGTCTTTTAAGGCATTTGATTTAAGGAGCTCAGTGCTTAGTTTATGGTAAATTCCATTTGCAACATACGCTTGTGGTTGAGTCAACTAAGTACGTGGACATAGTTCACATACTATTATCTAAGTGTCGATTGGCGAAGAAGGTTAGACACGTAAGAAGATTCATGTGAATCGGGTAATACATTTAGAGATATTGATGAACGATTTATGCATGAAAGCTGGAGTCTTGAGAGTAATGTGGTTGATGGAACGGACCTTTTCAACTGCTGTTTGAACTATAAATGCAGCAGTCGACTGTTCTCTTCGTTTTCGACTCTAGCTCTTTTTCAAAGCGATTCACAACTGGTTTGGAGGTACTTGAGAGGATGGAAACCTAGATAACCGCCATTTTTGTAAAATAGTACTCCTATGTATTAGTATTGGATAGGGTGTACTCCTTTTGTTACAACTTTATCAAAGACTCAGTGACTTGGGTAGTCCCGAGACCAGGGTAGACAATTCACATTGGAGAGCCCTTCTTGGACTTAGCTCTTCCGTAAAAGCAGAGTAGACTACGAATCACTTCTGCTCCATGCAGTGAAAGCATGGAAAGGTTACAGATATGACCTTAAAAGGAATACTATTAACGATTGCTTGGTTTCAAGTGCATGTACTTTGTATTTTTTATTTGCCATAGGCAGCGTTAGCGGTCAGTAGTTAGATTTAAGGCAAGCCGAACAACTGGCAGTAGTTAGATTAGCAAGCCGAACATAGCTCTATCTACTCGAACATGAGACCTCTCCCTTGGCACTTTGGGCAGGCCCTCCTCTGCTGCTGGACCAAAGGCACGTTGGCTAAGTGCTTGTACTTGATACATGCAGGATCACTTAATGTTTGGGATACCAGGGAAAATCATGACAGATCAAATTTACCAAGGCCTTGTTTGATTGAGCAGGGAATATACTTTCAGAGAATGAGTACTACCACCACCTAAACTATAACCCATTCATTAGTTGCATCCAATTGTGCCCAATTGCACCATATGTGGGGAAGATTATGAAAGAATAAATTTTTGGAAAAGAGCATCTAGTAGTTCAGTTCTTAATCTCAACTAAACAAACTTCAAGTAACATTGTACACACCGATCTTTGATCGTCAACGGTTGTCAACATCAAACTAATATCTGTTCCAAAAAAACATCTGAAGAAATGGATTGGTCTTGAACATGTCCAATGTGATGCTACTAAATGCTCTAGTGACCATACTTCTGGAACTCCCATTCACTGTTATCTGCAAAGTGAGAAGACGCGAGAGTAAATTAACGAACTCAAAATTATGGTGCAATTTCATAAACAAAGACATAAAAATTAGTACAATATAAGTGTAGATTGGTAGAATACCAAGTGGGCACACTTGGCGGGTTTTGAGCCATCGGCTGATGCAGTGGAAATGGAAGGCATGGTTGCATACACCTGCAGGAATGTGAATCAAGCTTACTTAAAGGACATAAATGACAATAAGAGAAACAGAGCAACAACTACCGAAACAAGAAGTCAAAAAAACAAAAATGAATTGAACCACGAAGTCTCGAAAAGGATCAGAGCATGAAAACCATCATCAATTTGTCAGCATGAATAAGCAACATAAAAGAGGAAGGATATCACCGAAACATCAGCATACTGATGAGAATGAATGCAAATCAGAGATCTATTTGGTTTTTTGTCATCAAGTCACGGAATTATTGTTTGGATGATTAGAGTTGCAAAATTGGTAGTTGGGGTACTAACCACCAGCTTTGAGATTTCAAACTATAATTTAAACCAGTTCAACAATCTTACAAGCCATTACGATCGAAAATGACAAACCATGTGACTTCAGATCGATGCCAGGCAAATAGAGTGATTTGTGGCAACAAAAAAGATCAGATTGTTTACAATGCTAACAGGGTGGACGCCTATATTATGATGCGTTTCTTTACAATTCGAAGAAGCTGGACTCTTACTTTTAACTAGACAATTTCACGGCACAACCAACAACCTGACACGAGCACGCGGGTATTAAGTGTTTCTGGTGACTATTGAGCATGGACTTTATATTGCATCAAAATAGATGAGTCACAGAACAATTGCTGTGTATCCAGAAATCCTTGATAGTATTTTGCTACTAATCTAAACCATACATAATGTTCAAATTATTTATGTCGAGCAACCCACCCAGAAGCAAACAAGGATCAAAATTTGGTAACAATGACAATCCACATTATCAACAAGACAGCAATACCAACAAAACATTTAGTCAACCGACAGGCAATGTTTGTTAAGGGTGTTTTTTTATACAAAAACTGTTAAAAGTGGGACCCACTTGTGTTTTAGAGGGTTATTAGGTAGTGAATGTTGAAGAGGTACATTTGACATTTTCAAAATGTTGCTTAAAGTGTGATAAAAAACCAAAACAAAAGATATACATAAGATATTATGCATAAGGTACATGTGCAGGTACACCATGCTTAAACTATAAAATGTATACACAACAACTTATTTGTTAGTATGTCACAGTATATATACATAAAAGTATTTGTTAGCTTGGATTTCAATGATTCAATGTAAGGAGAGAGGTCAAATCAGACACCCAAAAGGATCAGGCATATTGATACTACCCATATGTAGAGATCGATGGTTTTCATGCTTGTGTATATGTATTTATATAGTAAATTACACTTTAACCCAAAAAAAAATATAATATATATACATGGGACACGTCACATGGCATGTCCCATACGTATCCCGCCGTGTCCTGGTGCCGGACACGTCAATGCGTCGACCTCTATTGTGTCCTGGTGCCGGACACAATAGGTAACGGCCTTGTTCGGTTGGGATTTTCAAACCGGGTTTTGAGAACCCGGCCCTTGTTCGGTTTCCCCAACCTGCGTCTTCTGCCCTTTTTTCCCTTTCTAGGCTTAAAGTTGGGAGAGACCCAATAACAGATTTTGGGACCACTTAGAAACTATTTTCAAATGGTCAAATTTAGGTTCTCAAAACCGGATTTCGAAAACCCAACCAAACAAGGTGAACATAACCAGTGAAGCAAAATTAACTCTCAAAGCATTGAAACAGCCCTTAAAACCTTTAATGATGGGTTAAAAATAAAACATCCCGTAACACTCACCACTATAGTTCACTTCTATGATTTTCCTTGGTATAATTAGCTTTGCAGCGCATTTCAACGTTTCTGTATTAAGCATACTCTTATCATTACTTTACATCACTATATATCCTTGACATCCCACACAGTTTTTTCCTAATCCTATCCGAGCATAAAATTCGAACAACTAGTTGAACCAATGTTCTAGGACTGCACCCTAGCCTCTAATAAGGAACTGGGTTATTCCTCAAATTTCAAAAGGAGTAGATTAATGGGAGGCCACAACCAATGGAATGTAATCAATGGGGAATTCCTGAAGGGAGCATGCAATTAGAAATTGGAAAACCAACTGGAAACATCCTTCTCTATGATGTCAATTCACTCAAGTACTGATTAGAAGCCAAGCGTAATATATTAATTCTACACTAACAATAAGTTGTAAATCAGTCAAGTAAAGAGAATGTTTTACCCCAAGCAACGGTGCACTCCTCGCTGGTCGCACTAGCTTGATTAGCTTGGCATTCAATGCCTATACAAACCAAAAACGCATTAGAATCACTCCACATATACCTCACTCTTCAAATACAAATACAAAATAGTTCAGAAAATAACAGTCAAGAGAACTCACAGAGATCCATGATATGGTTCCTGCAAATCGCACAGTTGTCGACAACGATATCTACAGCAATCGATCCACAGATCAAATTAGAAACGGCAAACATATACACAAGAGCACGAAAATTTAGTAGATAAGGATTAGGGTTAGGGTTCGGGTTAAAGATACCCCAAGCCCAGAGAGCGACGGCATTCCACTTTTTGATTTCGAAGCGCTTAGGTTTCTTCGATGAAGGTCCAGGGACGCTTGATCCCTCACCGGCTGGAACCATGGCGACGTCAGTGTCCATTGTTGTCTGATGAAATCTCTGGGACAACTGAGAAAAAGTGGAGAGAAGAGTCCTCGAGTGTGTCCTGCACAGTAAAAGGGTGTGAGAGAGAAGTACGGAAAACTGCACTATTCTCCCTTTAGTTTATGTAGGATGTTGATAGTGTCCCCAAAGTTTAGATTGTTTCAAATTAAACATTCGGGATTCTTCTTTGTTCTAGTGAAGTCCCTTCACGTCTTTCTTTACGAGTGTTCGGACTTTGGAACTAGAAGAAAATAAAGGAAAAAGAAAAGGGGAAAAAAAAAAAGAAGGGTAAGGAAGAGAAAAGTGCGGAGGAAAATTCACCTTGCTTGATTTTTGTTTTGTTAGTATTTTCTTTCCTTTTTCTTGTCAAATCAAAAAGAGAAAATTGTTTTGAAATGAAAACATCTCATGTGACCGATTGTTTAGGAAATTTGAGAATAGGAAGGTATCAATAAGAGATTCGAGGAAGAAAAGGTTAATTTTGGACAAAATTACTTGGTACTATTATCATAGCCTTTGGTTTGACATATTTGGGCAATTATTCAACAACTTTTTTTTGTTTTTTTTGTTTTTTCACATTCGCGTCTAATTTTTCTGAATTTATAATTCCTTTTGAAATCAAAAAAAATAAAAATAAAAAATCTTAAAATTTACTAAAAACCAAAAGAGTTCAACGAAGTACTCGTATCATTTAATGTCTATAAAGTTGTTTAATATAAACTTCATTAATTTGTAATGCTGTAGCTAACGCATTAAAGTGTCCTACCTATCTTATTCCTCTACCAACCTAATCTTCATTTTGTACAGATACGGTGCTTCCAACAACATTGATTAATCCCCCACCCCAACCATGTGGAAGTGGAACGTGCACCTCAAATATATAGTATATATATATATATATAATCTCCATAAACACCCCAACCAAACCATCATCATCGATCTGTTTCATTAGACTCCTCCCTCCTTCCTAGCTCCAATTAATCTCTCTCCTCCTTCACCTCATGGTCATGGACCCAAATCACAAAACCCACAACCAAGACCTAACCCACCACCAGTACAAGACCCAAATATTATGTCCCTCCAACCCAACTACCTACTTGTCCAACGGCGGCCGCAGAATCCCCCTCCGGAGGCGGAAACAACCCTCGGTCCGCCTGGGAGGGAAGAAGTCCAGGCGGCGGGGACTCTTCATTGTGAGGCTATTCCGGCGAGCTCGGGTGCGGTGGCAGAAGATCAAGTACATGTGCACGCTGAAGAAGCTGAAGCACTACTATAGGTGTTTGATAAGAGAGATCATCGAAGCTAGTGCTGCGATGGAGCTTGTGCAGCAGAGGGTTCTGTTGGATCCCTCCTTTGCAATTCCTGTTTTGGGCATTTCATACAACAGCTTACCCCACGCCTATGCTCCCTGATCCATCAATATATACCCCTACCCTCCTGCCTCACCTTTTGTAATACTGTAATAATTATATATAAAAACAAAAAAAAAAAACTTTTGGTTTATTGTATTGCTTGTGCATTGATAGTAGATGAATTTTTTCTTTTCAAAAGATGCATGGTTGAGAGTAAAACTTTGTTTGCTTTAATTTCCTGGAAAATAATCACCGTAAAAAATAAAAATAAAAATCCATAATTTTGCATTTATTTTATATGGATTTTAAGTAGATCATTATTGCATTTATTTTATAATCAGAATTTGTAGACGTGTTTCAATTAATGGTATGTGCAGAAACGATTTTCTTGACGAGTACTTGCATGTGTAAATGAAAATAAACTTAATTATATACAATCCAAATTTAAAGCTCCTCCATATATAGCTGATTTGAAAATGGAAAAGGGGTTAATACTTAATAGGGAGGCCAAACAGGCCCCAAGGAGTACAAATCAGGTGAGGTCAAAACTAGATCAAGCATGTGTGAGCTAGCTAGCATCGAATACAAGTTACAAGGCTACCTTACCTTGTAAACATTGAATTAAGAGATTAATTAAAGGGATCTTCTGGTAGTACTCCATTTGTTTATAGGAAATCTACTACTCCTACTTGGGGAATAATGATCTTCACATGGAAACGACTCATAGTTGCAAAGCACAACTACTACTGCACAAGTTTCAAAATTATTAAGTTTTGTATGACCGTTACACGTTCTTATATGATTCTTCATCATCTCAATCAGTGGAGGGTGATGAATTTGTACACAGAGGGACACGAACCACGTGTATTTTTTTAGGATAACAAAAATTATTCGATACTCTTAATTTCATTGTCAGGAGAAAATTCAAGTCGTTGATTGCCGAAATTAGCGGCTCGGATGCCGCACTATAGAGGTGCCTTACAACACCCCTGGATCGTGTTCGATTGGAGGACAGTGTTCATTCCCCTTCTGTATATATAGAGAGGACATGAAGGTTTTTTTTTTGTAAATTTTTTTTTCGTACATCATTTTCCCTAGTTACTTGAAAATGAAAGCAAATTAATATACATATAGAAAGTCAGATAATCAGGAGAAAGAGTGTCTGCCATCTTTTTGAACTGAACCAGATAGAAACCAACTCACAATACTCCAAGGTTCCCATATTTGTTTCATTTAAAATATACCAAGCGTCCGTCCTATATTTGTCATTTTCCAAAATCGTGTTACCTATTAAAAAAACTAATTTCTCTACCAAGTGACTGTGTGGAGTAAACTATATATACAGATCTACTTCATCTTTCAGAAATTGTGTTTGACGATTATATAGCGTTTTTAATAAAAACTGATCCAATCAAGCCCTTCCGGGTTTTTTTTTTTGAAGATTTTTCCCGTGAACCTTGGAAAATGCATTTTAAAAATATTGAACGGTTCGGATCGTCAAAATTTGATCTGGAAAGTCGAAAAATAGTGAGGTCTGCACGGAATTTTGTTTTGAGGGAGTCCTATAATCAGATGATGTCAGTGCTTTCGTCACTGTGTATTGACATATGAAGGATGCTCTTAAACTCCAAAGGGGAAAGACATATGGATAGAGAAATTTCGTACATAAAAATCTATAAATTTGTTTATTTGGGTCCATTCCAGGTCCTATAAACATTACATCAAATTTGAGTTCCGATCATTTGTTGGAGACCTAAAATGGTCCCAAACCAACTAATCATTTGTACATGTTTTGTACAAAAGTTTATGTACACGTAGTGCTATCCTTTTAAACTGCAAACTCCAAAACCTAAGAAGACAAATTTCTTAAAATAAAAATAAAAAAACCCAAAAATGCTAGGATCACATCATCTCAACCACACCCCAACCACATAGCGTTTTTAGTGACATTGGGCCCTACTCCTTAATTCTCTGAAAAAGAAAAAAAAAATCTCAAAATCTCTCTCTAGTCCATCGCCTCCCCCTTCTCCCTTCTCTCTCCCTCTCTACACGCCTCCACCCACCACCACCACTCTCTCTCCCTCTCCGTTTCTTCTCAACTCCCACACAATCCAGCCCCAGATTTCCCTCCTCCATCGCAAAAAACCTAAATATTCCTTCAAAATGGGGAATACGACATGGGGCAAGGGTTGTTTATATATAATTCAGTACTAGCAACAAATCGTTTTCATTTTCTGTACGATCTATTTTTAAAAAATCACATTGACTTATCATTTGTTCGCTTTTCAGTTCATGAAAGGATAATGTTAGAAATTTGCAAGAATAAAGACAAATAAAAAAGTGCAGGCGATGTTTGGGGAGTCCAACAAATCAATTATCTTATTCTTCTCAATTTTCTAGGTGACAGTTAGCTATATAATTTGAACTTTTAAGCTGACCCAATTGATTTAGTGTTTGGCAAAGTCCATATAAATGTAGTATTTGTTCGATTCTTGCCTTCTTGGCCACCACCAACCCTAAAAACGAGGGTGAACATTATTTACTTTGTGTGATGTTACACCGAATTACATTTTGATGGTCAGATTCGTTTATTTTGTAGAGTTTGATCTTTACAAGGCAATCAAATCCCATGTCGGCAACGAGTTAAATATCAATCGCTACGTAGTGGTTTTTCGGTCTTCTAGTACCGCTACACCCCGTTGTACCAAGCGCTCCCCAAAATTTACATGCATATAGGCCAATTTCTGCTAGGATGAAATTTGGGCCGTCCATCTGAACAACGGACGGCTCGGATGGTGCACAACAACTGTTGTGCGGGGCTACACAGTAGCAACCCCGTGTGCCACCCTCCTGGCCTCCCCCCGAGTTTTTGACTTTGTCATTATTTCCTTTATTTCTATATTTATTATTTTGGCTTTTTTGCGGTCCGTAATATTACATAAATCACATTAATAAATTACTTTGGTTAGAAATTTTGCATTTAACAAACACAACATTAAATTTGATTGAAAAATTATCTCAATGGTGGGAATTGAAAAATAAAAATCAATTGAGTTTATTATTTTTTTCACACATATCATAGTTAAAATATGAAGCAAACATTTTTATTTTTAAAAAAAAACTCTTACAGTCATCTTTTTACGTTTATTTGAGTGAGTGGAAAGGGCCGTGAGGTTTCTTGGATAAGTAAAGTACGGTGACTCTATTGAAGAATTTGCTTCGAAAAATGTAAGGGGAATTGGTTTCTTTGAATTGGATCGTATTAATTATAAAGCACTATAACCAGGGTTATATTTTGATGTAATCAAGCTAAAAGCACAATGTAACATTGAATTATTTTTTTTAACTTTGTATATTTTTTATTTTTATTTTGTGTGACTTTATCGTAAGCGGGCAACCAAGTTTGTGGTTGGACTTGGGCAACCCAAACATCAAAGTCAGCCCTGATGAGAGGATTACGAAAACGTCAAAAAAAATTAATTAATTAATTACTCTCTAGTACTCACCCTGTTCCATGCAACACAGATGTAAGTAATGAAAGAGATGCAACAAATTCCCCTCATGCGGTCCTAATTCAAGAATGCAAAGTGCTGATGACAAACACCGGTTGCACCCTAAAGCACATCCACCGTGACGGAAATCAAGTTGCTGACAAACTTGCCAATCTACATATTTTAACAAAAAGGGAGTTATATTTATATTAGTTTGTAAAATAAGGAACGTGACTGTAATTTTAGAACTAGAGTGCAGGTTAGCGTATTTATTAAAAACCTCAAGGGAGGTCAATGTAATTTTTCTTTAAAGAAAAACATCAAATATCTTAGGGTATCCCCAATGGTATGACAAAAAATGGATTACCAAAATTTCCAAATTGAATGCCTTGCTGTTGTATGTTGTAAAATTGCGTTGCGAGGCAAAACCCAATGGGCAACATGTGGACAGGCCATACCTCAACCAAGTGCTTTGCTGTTGTACATCTGTGTCACGCAATCAGACTGAATATTCCAGTATGACATCCTGTCAGAATACCACACTGTCGAACCAAATGCGACCGTGCCACGTGACTGTGCCCCATGGCAGGACCATGACTGGTGCCATGTGGTCATTTCGGACAGGTGGATGCTGACACTTTTATGTTTCATGAAGTGTTGATTTACTTCTATTTATTTACTGTAGTATTTATTTGGAACTGGACATGAAGAGAAGTGTTGTTTCACGAAGTGTTGTGCGCGGCCAGACCCGATTACCTCAGCCGCCAATTATTCTTAGGCCCTGGTCGCCAATGGGATTTGGTCAGCTGGTGAATTGGGCCCACGTCGAGTTGGGCCTTGCTGCCCAACCCATCATCAAGCCCACTAAGAAAATAATCTGAAAATTTAAGCTGTAACTGAAGCGCCAAATTTGTTTTTGATAATTAGTCACGCTCCCCTTCTTTAGAGCATCACCAATGACATACTCAAATATGAATACTCAAATATTGTCAGATCATGTTTTGAGTATTAATTTAACAAATTTATAAAGTTAGCAATGTGAAACTCTATAATAGTTTATTTTTGTCCATAATCAAAAGAAGGAAAAATCTCTGAGTATCCAAGTTTGATTATTGGGAAAATGTTTGTAGTTTTGAGTATCCAAATGTCAAAATTTGAGTATTTATAAAAAATGTTGCTAATTTTGAATATTTATCCAAATGTCACTGTGAGCCTTTTTTGAGTATCCGAATGCTAAAATTTAAATATTTTTCTTTTGACTATGCCATCGGAGATGCTCTTATAACCACATTCCCTTTTTTTTGTCACCTTATAATGCTAATTTACAACATAACCTTTTACTTGTATATTCTTCCATTATTGGAAGGGCAATAATGTAAATCCACGTCACAAGAGGACCCCCAAAAAAAAAAAAGAAAAAAGAGTGGTTATAAAGAAAGAGAAACGTGAAAATCACTCCCATAGCAATTTCCCATTCAGTGGTAACACTATTGGAACGTGGAAACAAAGTATTAAAGCGGCTGTCCCACAAAGCATTTCCTCCCACGATAGTTACTTGTCTGTCAGTTAACACTGCACATATAATGCCTATGTATATTGCACAGTAGGAGTATTACGAAAAAATGAAAATTCATTTTATTTATTTATGTAGCTTCAAATAAATTAACAATGAAGTTCGATATCCTTGTGGGGTAGGATAGAAGCATATGCACCTGCAGTACTTGTTCATTATAATAAGTATTTTTAATGCATTTCGTAATAATCTGAAGAGTAATGTTGCGTGTACACAGGCAGAGATGTACAAGTCTGGGCATAAAGTTGTCCAACTTACCCGATACACGCGGGTCTCACACGATAGAAGTGATCGAGAGTCACACACATCAAACGACTCCGAACACATTCGGCTTGTGTCCATGTTTAGCAATGTTGTATTCCCAAGCATTATCGAACGAGACTCAAATGAATGCTTGGGCCGAAGCTGAAACATATAACAAGCTTTCACGATATGGCAACAGTTCAAAAAACAGAGGACCAATTTTTTTTCGCTGCCAAATTGAATGGAATCAATTATTTGGATCAAGATGGGCTTGGCCTTGTTTTTTGGCGAATAGGTAATCAGATCCAGTGGCAACGGGTTCCTGTGAAGCTGCATCTACTGCCGGAGGTTTACTGTTTTCTGTTTTTCCGTTTTTCATTTTTGATTGTTCTAGTTTTATCTCCTACAATGGAGATTTTTGTTCCCTGCGTAACACTTTCTCTACCCTTTGTGGGTAATATTTTCATGTACTCGGTTGGATTCTTTCAACCCATATATATGGATAACCCTGAAAGTTGTGGACTGTTTTTCTCAACTTGATTAAAGGTTTGTAGCCCGTTAGGTAGATTTTGAATTTAAAAAAATATATGCTCCCTCCTTCTATTCCAATTTTATAGTCCCACATTTCATTCTAACTAGATAAAAAAAAACGATTATATCTTTTAATCGGTAATACATTTTATATGCAATATGAATTTTGTTTAATAGTTTTTGGTTTAATCTAATAAACAAAGTGTTCAAAATCACCTAAAACATTGTAGATTATAAGATATAACACTTTGAAAAATGGCACAAACTCTCAAAATGGACTATAAAATTGGGACTGATGGAGTATATACTTGCATATGTGTTTCATGGTATGTACTCCAAGTGATTGGACGGTGATGAACCAGTGGACTTTGAACAAATCTAATGAGTGGGCTTTGTCAAATCCGTTTGGGCTCCACCGTAAGGGGCGGCGGTATGACGGTGGTCAGACCGGAAAAATCAGTCAGGTATGAACAATGCTCAAAAAATAGGAGAGGTGAATAATTTCTCCGACAGACACTCTCTAGTCTCTATGCGCATAAGGTGGTTCGGGTTGATAACGAACCTGACTATTTGAGTTTAAACTCGTGTTTCTTTGTTTAAAACTCGTTAGATGGATTTGTTAGATATAAAAAAAAAAATTCAAATTTGAACATTAATTTTATCACTCGACTTTCTATGTTTCAAAACAAACATGAGCAAATTAGTACTTGGCTCGTTCAACTTGTGATTTGTTTAATTAAAGCTCTTGTTTGGAATCTTTTTTTCCTAGCATTGTTCATATTTGGCAAAAACCTATTTTATTTTTGTGAAAAAGAGAGACTGTAATTGGAAGAGTCACATATTTGGCAAAAAGATATAAAGAAGTCATATTAGAATGACGAAAATCTTTTTGCACTGGTCCTATTTGGCCTCGTTTGATTCACGGACTAAAATAGACATGATTGATAGTCCTGGACTAACCGCGTCTACGTCTAAGAGCATCACCAACGTTAATAAGCATTATGACTATTCAAAGTAAGTAGTACAAATTTTAATTTGCCGCCTCACTTTTTTAGGATTGTATTACACTACAACCGGCCTTTTTGCCTAGTCGAAGTGTAAAAGTAGAAACAACTCCACAAGTCAGTGGGGGGACTAAGGAAATTGGCATTTTTTCTTTGGATAAATAAATTTGCCTAGCTAATATTGGAGAACAATGCAAAATAACTAGTCATTTGAAGAACATGTTTGGATTGAAGAGAGTTTGTAAGAATATAATTTCTGGAGTGTGTGTTTCGTGGACGGTGCTGGGTTAGGCAGCCGTCCAATTTTTCCAGTCAATAAATACTAATCTGAAACGGTGACTTCGAGTCAATATTTGGGCTTTTCGTAAGCTGACCCGATCAAAAGTCTTTATCGGAAAAATCAAAGCACTTTGGCAAATCGCTGCTGCTGATCCATGGGCTTACGACATAGGTGCATGACAGCCCATTGTTTTTGTTTTAAGAAATTTCATACCCATGCCCATTGTTTTTGTTTTAGAAAAAGATTTATAGGGAGTAGGGGTGCACACCGGTCCGGTAGTCCGCCTAACCAAGACCGGTTTTTTAGGATTTGAGAAAAATATTTAGGCCCATAGGGCTGGGTTGGTTTGTGATTTTAAGTCCGTTTAATAATTGGGTTGGGCTTGAGAAATTCCCCTAAGGTCCATCCCGGCCCAATTTAAATAATAATTTTATTTTAATACGAAATGTATATATGTATATGTTATCGCTGGAATTTAACTGCTTAGAATTTGTTTATCTTGATGAAATTGACATTGATAAAGATGGATTGTATGTACTATCTATGTAGAGAATACCTTTAAAGTAATACTAGCAATTTGTTAAGAAAACTTTGAAAGTTTTTTCCCCCTTAAACTACTGTCTTATATTAATAACTCATAGGTTTTTCATTTCTTTTATTTTTATTGTGTTCTACAAGATTTGTTGTAAAGAAGTGTGAATTTAAATGAGAAATACTCAAGATATGTTTTTACATATTAGAGTTCCATTTTTTTATAGCACTTTAATTTGTGGGTCTATTTTTAATATTTTTGAGAGAATTTAGAACTTTAAGTATATTATTACGGTTGTGAATTATTATTGCGATTGCTATGGTTGATTTATTATGTTTGTGATGTCATGTTTTATAAAAATAAATGGGCTTGTTGGACAAACTTGAGAAATTAAAATTCCAATTGGGTCGGACTTGGGCATATTAAATGAAGCCCGATTATTAATGGGCCGGGCTTGAAAATGGACAAATCTCGTTATTATCTATTATAAGTCTGACTCGAACCCAGCCCGGCCCGGCCCGGTGTTTGTGCACCCCTAGGAGGGTGTATATATATCTCTCTCTCAAATTTTAAGAACCAACACACGAATAGCTCGAGGTTGGAATAATTTAATACTGTAATAGAGTTGAGCTCGAACTCGAGTTTTAGATTCGCAGCGTAAATAAGGCGAGATCAACACTGTAAAGCGTTTGGTTCTGATAAACACGACTCAATAATTCATAGAGTCTATTCTAGTAAACGAACTACAAACGTGCTAAGCTCGGTACTGAAACTCGTTTAATAAACCAACCAAGCTCAAACGATACAAAACGTTGAGCACCAAATTTGCCCTCGTCTGACCTAGCTGCTAGCTGTAACATTGTAAAAGACTTGGTATTTAAAAGTTGAAGTAATACAGAGCTAAGATTCAGGCCATGAGTTTGGCTGACATCACACAAGGATGACACGTGTTAATAATTTTTCTACGTAATCTTGGTGTCGAGAGTTGACTAAGTTCACCTTTCTCTAATTAATTTTCAAATATAAATAGGCGAGTTTCCATTAAATTGGTTTATTATTTGTTTTGGTAATTTTTGTCTAAAATCCGGTGCTTATAAAAAAAAATTTCAATTTGCGGTCAATTTTGTAGTGATACATTTTTTGATTCCTCTCATTGATGCGAATTACTTATTCCAAATATTAAGACAAGAAATCTTGACATAAATTACAAAAAAATTTAAAAATAATCAGAAAACATATTAGCCAAAAATTTAGAGGAAGCTAACCCAAAAAATTTCTCCTCTCTCATGGCTTGATACTAGTAATTGGTCTGATAGTTATTCGTAAATATGATAGAGAAGTTTAATGTCTAATAATATCCTTCTCTGTTTCCTAATCTAGTTCGGATGTCATCCATATATTATTAGAACTAAGTTGTCTATTGCCGTGGCATGCAAGACATAATGATCAGATGAAATTAAAATACCAGGGCCGGCTCATGGCAAAGGCCAATAAAGCGACCGTTTCGGACTCCTCTAGAAAATGTAAAAAATAGGGCCCCCCAAACATGTAAGTAAGCCCCCTATATATTGTAATAATTGTTTATTTTTAATGACTATGTGTTTAAATTTGTACAATGATTAATATTTTGTAATGATTTTTATGTATATGTGTTGAAAAAATTTATAATGCAAAATACATAAAAAGCCTTATCTAATGAGTCTGTTTCAGACCTTTAAAATTACAGAAAATTAGTCTAAAGGCAAAGTTTGGGGCTTTAAATGGTGTTTAGTCCAGCTTAGTTTATTTTAATGTCTATGATACATTGATGTAAAATATTTGATGGTTCAAGGACAACACTAGACAAAAATACTGTTAATGGTAAAAAAAATTATAAAACGAAACCCAAACCATCTCTTTTCTCCTGTAAACCGTAAAAGTGACACTTTACCCGTGAAACCAAGGACTGGCATTCACCTGTCAATTTCAATTGACGAAACCTTTATAGCACTACAACCCGTCACTTTCGGTAAAACGACATGCACAGATGCATTGTACGGGTCTCCCGGAGCAAGTTCGACAGCCCGCCCTTCCCGATTTTGGGCTCGTAAATTTATATATATATATATATATATATATATATATATATATATATATATATATATATATATATATATATATATATATATATATACGGGGCGCCACCGGTATCGGTATCGGCCCTTCATGGAAATACGGGGTGGTCTAGATGTTGCATGTACGGATGGTGTTGTGATGGGATTTCCGAGATCCACTTTTGGGTCCCACACGGCCGATCCGAGCCGTTCATTCATCTCAAAAATCAAATTCCCTTTTCGAACAAAATGGGGTGATTTTGGATTGAGCACTTAGGGACGTCCGATCTACTTGATCTCCGCATGAGCCCTTCGAAATTTGATTTTGAGGTGAATGAACGGCTCGGATCGGTCGTGTGAGACTCAAAAGTGGGTCCCTGAAACCCATCTGTGCACCATTTGTGCATGCATATCTGTGCATGTAGAAGGATTCCGTCACTTTTCGTGACCCATCGCACACTCTCTTTCTCTCTCTCTCACGCATGGGACAAGCTAGTTTGATGGGTGGGACACAATTAATTTCTCTCTCTTCAATTTTGGGGGTGGATTCAATTTTTGGGGTTCAATTTTAGGGGGGTTTAGGCTCTTTGGGGTAGGGTATAATGGGTTTAGGCACTTAGGGTGCACTTTCAAATTATAAGGTTTTAATAGTTTAGACACTTTCATAAGGTACACTAGGGTTTAGGCACTTAGGGTGCACTTTTCAATTATAGGGTTTTAGTTGTTTAAGCACTTTCATAGGGTACCCTAGAATTTAGGTTTAAAGTGCACTTTCCAATTATAGAGTTTTAGTAGTTTAGACACTTTCTTAGGGTACCCTAGAATTTTAGGCACTTTCATAGGGTACCATAGACTTTAGGTTTAGGCACTTTCATTGGCTAGTGAGGGCTTTTTGAAATGTGTAGGTGATTTGTCCTCTTGACATTAAAGAAAAAGTTGATGTCTTTGTTGAAGTAAAGACCCTTTTACTATGTCATTCCAAAAAACAGACCCTTAAAATTAATGGGGCAGCACTGTAAAATACTAGCTAGGTAGATGATAGTATTGGACTTTGAAAAAATTCAAGAGGAGAAAGACTAGTTTATTTGCCAACCTAATATGGAAACGGTCAATATCTAATTATATACGACACTCCATACGATAGAATGGAATTGATTGACATATGGTCTATGTTCAAACTAATATGATTAGGAGACAGGCTTACAATTTGACTTATGGTCATAAACTTGTATTAGTATGTTCTTTGGTTGGCAATTAGGAATGTTCTTTGTCGAGAAGTTGCTGCGGCAAAGGGGAGTTATTGTAATTATTTTTTTATCTGAAAAATTATTTACTGTAATATATAAAAGAAATTCAATAAGGGTACATAAAATAGGAAAAGGGGAATTCAATCAAAAATTGAATGAGAAAAAAATTAAAAAGAAACCAAACAGAGAAAACCACCCAAAACAGCCATCCGTCGACCTCAGCCTTTCCACCATCATTGGTTAGGGAGAGAACGACGTCATGCCATTGCCGCAGCTTCATCGATATGGGAGGGATCATGTCATGCCATCGCCGCAAACCCCATAAACAATGAGGCCGACACAGAACAAAATCGGTGCGCTACCTGTCAAATTAACCCAATGCCAATTATTTTTAAGAGAAAAAAAAGAATTTTATTCTTTGAAAATAAATTATAAAAATTAAAAGAATCCTCAAAACACACGAGGTATCACAATGGGACAAGAGCAAACCAACACTCCCGCACATCAGCAAATATATGCTTCCAGGACCCAAAAAGATGCCTGAGATTGACAAGATGCCGGCCATGACCAAAAAATACACCCACTGTACAAAGCAAACACCCACCCACCTACAGCAAATTAAGAACACTCGCCCACCAACAAAAGTATACAACAAACCCAAAAGTCCAAAGACAAATTAAGGATCAATCATCATGCTGAGTAGCCTAAATATTAACCATTTCATCATGCTCGGCTTCCGTAATCATAATTTTAAGAACGAGCAAATCGGTAAATAACGGACATTCATCACGAGGCCAACCAGCGGAGTTTGGATTAAATTTTTAGACTTCTCTGTCTCATACTCCTACTTTATTAACAAAATTATTGTCTATCCTTCCTCTAGCTTCTGAACATCCACTGTTCATAGAGGGATGGATGGGCGGATTCAGTCTAGACACGGTGGGGTTACTTGACCTCCCGAAAATAGGGCCTCGCAAGTCAAAAAAATTACTCTTATACTATGGTAAATAGCACGGAATCTATTGGATTTGTTGTAACATTCCAGTGGTAAAACGTTTGGCATCCACACTTAGGATCTAGGTTTGAGTACAGGTGCCCTCTTCCTTATTTTTTGTGTTTAAATAAATAGCTTAAAAAGGACCAGACTATGGGTACAGAACCCAATGCACAAAAAATGCACAAATTGAGTTTGGGGACCCACTTTTAGGTCCCACACAAACAATCCGAGACGTTCATTCATCTTAAAATTAAATTCCGAAGGGCCTCGTGAAAATTCAGCTCAATCGGACGTCTTTAAGTGCTTGATCTAAGAGCCCCCGTTTGGAATTTAATTTTAAGATGAATGAAAGGCTCGGATTGTTCGTGTGGGACCTAAAAGTAGGTCCCCGAGTTCGATCTGTGCATTTTCTGTGCAATGGGTTCTGTACCCATATAATTACCGATTTAAAAAACTCTCCATAAGATTTTAGTGTGTTGAGACCTAAACTACACTCTAACTTATATATCATTGATACCACAAAGTCATATAACGTTAATTAATACACAAATCAATTGTCAAAACTAGAAGTTTCACATAAAATACAAAAAAAAAATAACTTTTTTGTGTATTTTATATTTTCTTTACTCTTTTTACAAGTTCAAAATTAACTTACACTAACAAGAAAAAAAATTATATACTCTTTTTCGAATTGAATAATAAAAATAGGAATGAGCTCGGGGGCCTTCAAACATCTAAGATCTTGAAGTAGTGACCTCTCTAGAAGAAATTTCCAGATCCGTCACTAATGGGATCCGAAGAGTTCCAAACAATTTATTGGAAAGAAACAATAAAAGTCAACAATTCTTAATTATTTGGAGTCCTATATGATTCGCACCCCACTTCTTAACCACAAAAAAACCTATTCCAAGTCATTCCATGTCATTTTATAATTTATACATAAGGCCTGAGGGATCAGAAATAAAGAATTGATTCGTCTAGTCAACCTAATGGGAAAGTTTATATAGCAGACTGATGAATATTACTTTGATTTTGTTTGGCATCTATTAAATCTTGAAAAAATTGTCATTTGCTTGAATTTGTTTCAGTTTCTTTGATATAAAATTTTAAATTTTTGGGTTGGAAGTTTGGTCTAAAGAAAAAGAAGTAAATAAGAAAACCAAACTAATTTTGTAGCTTCTTCTTTTATTTATTTATTTATGCTTTTAGTGATATTTTTAAGACTAGGTCAATATCTGTACTTAATAGATACGCATTATAATATTTTAAACAGTTTTGGTGAATTTTTTTTTGAAAATGAACTCAGTAAAGGAAATTCCAAACAGTGTTCTTTAGAGGTAATGAAAAAAAAAACCGTAGAATCAAAATGTTCAATTTGCTTATATTGAGAAATATATCGTACATCAAAAGCCATAACAATGAGAAAACAAAACTTCTTTGTGGTGGCAAAATAACCTAGGTAGTTATAGCATAAAATCCAATCAAATTGTTATTTCATTATGTAACCAAATTAGCATAGTCGACCCATAATTAATTAACTGAAGAATTTAAATCTTCAAAAACTTGCAAACTTGACAACTGTCGATTTTACAATCAAGTAACGTATGCACAAATTACAAGTCAATTGATTTCGGAACTATTATAATTTGGACAACATTCAATTTTATAATTATTTTATTTGTGTCATTTTAGAACCGTCTGAGCTTCAGCAATTTTTGTGACAAGGTATGGTCCTCACGGTCTAAGTTATGCCAAATAATCCTTTTCTTTTGCCGGAATATACTAGAATAATTGATAAAGACCACACTAAGAAAATTTGAAAGATTACGGTTTTGATGAAATCGTGATAAAGAAATGCAATGTAATACCCGTTCTGGGTATTTAGGTTTTAATTCACATTTTCTAAAATTGATTATGGGGTTTGGGTTAAAAATTAATAGCAATGAGAGTTAGAGGGGGTGAAGTGTAATTTTGCCAAGATATTTTCTTTCTTTTCCTATTTGTGGCTGATTCTAATCAGGAAGGAGAGAGAGAGAGAGAGAGAGAGAGAGAGATCGTAGGAAGAGAGGGAGAGAAGAAAAAGAAGAAAAAAAAAAAGAGGAAAGAAGAAATAAGGGGAAAAACCAAATTCAAGAGAGAGGAACGGGCATGTCTGAGTGTTTGATTCACAGATGTTTTTCATTCGGGTTGAACTTGTTAAATGTTTTTGTGGTTGCGTGCCGAATTTGGTTGTTTAGGCTTCGTGTTGAATTGATTATATATTTCTGTTTAATTTTGTTATATATTGTTGTTGTGGCTGTGTGCCGATATTGGCTGTGTGTCGAAATAGGCTGTGTGCCGAGTTATCACGCTTGTTTTCTTTCTGGGGGTTGACTGTAAAATTTGTTTGAACTGCATCTATGTCTCATAAACACTCCTGGAACCTATTTTAGGTTTCAGTTTTGCAGGTGGTTTTGTTAGGTGGTGTCCATTGCTAGTCCCGTGCTGCGAGTCGTGCTTTCTTTTTTCTTTTTTTTTGGCTTTGGGCCAGAGGTAGTTGTTGTATAGTTTGTTAAACTTAGTTGGTGTTGTTTATTTAAGACTTTCACTGTAATCTACGTGACAAGTTTATATCTTGTTTTGTAATAATATAGTGATTTGAGTTTTCTTTTAAGTGTGTAATTCTCAATAAGGGGTTGGGAGCCAGGTGGTTGCACACCGGGTCGGGTTTGGACTCGCTGAAGCGCTAATCCGGGGCAGATCGTTACATGCAATGTGAGTTTTTAATGTCACTTTGCTAATAAAACCGTAATGATTAATCATAATTATCACAGGTTTAAAAGAACTGTGATTATAATAGTTTAATCTAATCACATTTTTCTACAAGTGTGATAAAAATGTGTTTATTTTTACCACGCTTTGTTACAAATGTGATAACATGTGTTTATTTTTACCACGCTTTGTTACAACTATGATAAAATGTATTTATTTTTACCACGCTGTGTTACAACTGTGACAACAAACTTTTTATCACATTTTGCCCAACTGTGATGAAATGTGTTTCGTATACTTATACCACACTTTGATTACAAGTGTGATAAAATGCATTATTTTCACCACGCTTTGTTACAAACCGTGATAACAAAAACTTTTTTATCACAGTTTTTCCGACCTTGATAAAATGTGTTTGCTTATTTTAATCATACTTCGATTATAAGTGTGATGAACTAGTAAATACTTTATTATTTATTTTAGGTTTTTTTTAAAATTTTGTTGCCTTATGCATCACTTTTGGTGACAAAATAAATGTTTGTTACCTTATGCAATGCCTTTGTCAACCAAAATATGAGGTTAGTCGCCAAAGTAGAATCTGACAGAGACATAATGGCGATATAAAATGTTAGTCCCCAAAAAGAAAACATGTCACTAACTAATTTTTCGTTAGTGTCTACTAAATTACTAGGTGTCGCCAAAGGTTAGTCTACGACTCTACGTCGACCAAATATATGTCGTCAACTGTATAATTTCTATAAATTAAAATATTATAATTTAATGTAATATAATATATTATGATATAATGCAATATACATTTTATGTAAAATATATTACATATTTGTTGTAATATAAAAGGGAATAAATAAAAAGATAATACATATACACTCTTTTTGAAAAATGTGACATGAAGACTTGGGTAGCCTAGTGGTTGGAGCGTTAGGATAAGAATTGAGAGGTTGGAAGTTCAATTCTTAGCAAATGCATGTTGGGAAAACAATTGGGAGGTTGTGTAGATGATGCCACGAGGCATGTATGTCCAAAGTGTGATAGTATAGTGAATTCAATCACAATTTTTTGTCCAAACCGTGATTGTATAATTATAATTTAATCACGGGTTTTTGAGCAAACCGTGATTGTATAGTGCTTTTAATCACATTATTTGTCCAAACCGTGATCTTAAAACTAATTTCATCAAAGTTTTGTCTTCAAAACGTGACAATATTGTTGATTTAATTACAGTTTGCCGTGTAAACCGTAATTGTATAATATTTTTAAACACGATTTTTGTTGAAATCGTGATCTTTTACGATCTTTAACCACAATTTGTTGTCCAAACCGTGGTCTTATATTGTTTATCATTACGCCTTATGTGTTTCCATATCGGTTTGGACTTACATTTAATCACAGACATAAACCATGGTTGAATCTTAAAGACTTTTAATAACGGCTTCATCAACCACGGTTTTAAAACCGTGATTAAATTATAAAGATCACGGTTTTTACCCGTGATCTTTTAAGTTTATTGTAGTAGTATATAACCTTGATTAAATGTTTTTATGGCACTTAAATAATCATCCTTTTAGTCACTTGAAATTGAAAAATTATCTTGAGCTTATTTAGAAGTTATGTTTCCATTCCGAGATTCAAATAAACCCTAAAATGCCCTTTATATATATAATTATATAATTGTAACATATTAAGGAATTGATGACTAAATTAAAAATTGCATATATGGAGCGGTAGGTAGTGGACTATTTTCAAAATTATTGTTAAGGAAAATTGTCCCACATTGCTTAGGAGTGGAATGGGTGATCACTTAATATATGTTGGGACCTCTCCACTCATTGCCAATTGGTTTTGAGATGGATATAAATTCTCCACATGTCCTCTGCTACAATTAGGGGATTGGGGATAAAATCCAATCCTTCAAATCATGCCAACTACTCTTGTGAGGTCCTCTGTTGCATATATGGCCGGTGTTAGGGGATTTTTATTGTGTTTTATAGAGAAACAGAAGCATAATCTTATAGCAATTCACATGGGCCTTCAACCCTTTGAGCGAAATGTTGCAAAAATGAAGGAAAATCCATGGACCAACTCCATCATCTCCACCCGTAGGAACTATGAGATCATCCACTCGATTGACAAGTAAAGGTTTGATAGCTATACCGGCCTGAAGTCTTGTAAACTAGAAATGAATTAACAAATATGTTTGTTGTGATGTTTGAAACTGTATCCTCCATTTTGCCTTTAAGTTAATCAAGTTCCTGTTTCGTTATCGCATTATGCCAATTTAGACGTTTTGGAATTCATTATTGGGGCTAAATCCATCGACATTGAATCCAGGTGTGTTTGGGAAAAACATGAAACTAGTATTAATTTACCATGTTACTGTTCTGAAAATGTTTTTTTGACCATGATTATTGGTACAAACCATGATTATTGGTACAAGTTGAGAGGTATTTTTTCTATCATGATCAGAGTTGTTAAACTAAGTTAAAAAGTTGTATAAATTTACCATAAACATTGAGATATGCTTTTGGATATGTATTTAACCATGATTCAAATTTACAAGTCATTTAATTTTACCAAGTTAGTGGTACTGGATCTGATTTTTACCCATGTTTTTGTTCTCTATTCTTTTTTTTTTTTTTTATAATGACCAAAATTTATGTGTTTACCATTTAGTCATATTTACCATGGAATTTCTCTAAAAATTTCACATTTTTCGCGAAATTAATTATGGTAAATTGTATAAATTAATCATTAATCATTTTTTTGAAGCAAATGATAAACTTTAGCTATAATAGGAAAATGTGTGTGTGTGTGTGTGTGTGTGTGGGGGCGCTCTTTCACTATGGAATATTGCGATATATGAAACCCATTATTTAAGGGACCATGATCATCCCCACAATTTTTTGATTCCATTTGAAAAAGTCAATCAAAATCCCACCTAATTAGGTTAGTACAATTACATAGATTCTAATTATATCTCAACTAATTACTAAACAATTATATTATCACTAAATAAGGGTAAATAAGGTATTTCATAATAAAAAAGGATGGAAACATAATTGTCTCAAGTGACTAAGATGAAAACTTAGAAGTTGTCCAAAAAAAGGATGATTATTTAATTATCCCTCTTTTTTTTCCTTTTTTTCTTTTTGGCTTTTAAATATCTTCAACTGTATTTTCACGCTCCATTCCACAAACCAATCTAAATTTAATCAATCAGTGGAACTAGCTTAATTTAAATTTTGGAGTTAATGTTTTATGAGAGAATGACCTCTATTGTAAAACAAAAATAAGTCAGTTTTAAATTGAAAGATATCTTCAACATGCTCAATTTTGATCCAACATACATCATGCCATGAGTGGCCATCCACATGGCTTTATTACCTCTAACAAAAGAGTCCTACTAACTTCCACCCAATGCGTGGAGGAAAATATGCATGTAATGACAAAATAATTTGGATATCAATACAAGTTTCAAAGAATATTAATATATATATATATATATATATATATATATATATATATATATATACACTTTTTACTCACTACTAGTATCTTTCACCCTTTGAGTGTAGACTAGCATTTTCCTTAACAAAAAAGGGGCAGGCACCAATATCTTATCCCAATAAAATAAATCTGCCTCTTTTAGATTCCGAATCGGAAACTTTCAATGGACTTTTGTTGGCTTTTCACTTGTATGCTCCCTTTGTCTCCCACTATCAAATCCCAAAAGATAAAACATTTAATAGGCCTTTTTCTTCTTTGTCTTTTCGAACCATTTTCATGAAATTTCATTTTACATTTTTTGTGATGATTTGGTAAGTGCTCGAAAAAGTTACAGATGGATTTGCAATTGCTGTATTGTGGTTCATTATTTCGAGGTAGTTGGAGAAAGTTAAATGGAAAGATATCGAAATCTTTGTAGATATATTTAGCTCTAAATTAGTTTGTATTTTCTGTTTTGGTTTTTGTTTCAGTAATAAATAGAAATTTATTAACGGAAAAGGTTTGACAACTACTTTTTTGTTTTCTTACCAAAAGGACACTGGAGGTATGGAAATTAACCAAATTGGAATGTGATCCTCTCCGGTCCATCCGGGTCCTTCCCAGGTTCATTTTGATACTGAGACCATGATTATATTAGACCTCGTTAAGAACATGAGGCATGTTGTAATTCATGTTAATCTGATATAATTTGGTATATTTTCGAAACACATTTATCTTGGGATAAAGTGTTTAAAATATTGCAATGTTGAGATAATATTTTGAGGACACATCAAACGATATCCGAATAGCATGATTTTTTTTTATGCGTCTAATGTTCTAGATGAGATATAAATATAATGGTCTTGATCATCAAAACGGATGTGAAAAAGGTCTGGAAATCAGTCGGATGGGATTGTCCAGTCTCCTCCCCATTCCCAGCTAATGCTGAGATAATGTTTCGAGAACACATCAAATGAATTTTGAGTAGCCTAATTTTTGGCATGTCTAATGTTCTCCATGAGGTTTAAAATATCAACAGTTTTGATTATCAAACGGATCCAAAAAGGGTACAGAAATGGCTGAAACTGAACTAATTATAACAACCTTCTCTAGGCGGGTCCTGTAAGAACCAATCACCCATAGGTGTTTATTGCCTTAACAACAAATAACCTAAACATTCAGGCCAGCGATTATGTCCATCACTTACGACAACTCCACCCCCAGCTCCCGTCTTTCTAATTATTCACTTTGACACGCCGCACAGTTCGACACCCAATTTCTCTTGTGACAACCGTCCTTGATCGCCTCCTCTGCACATGCTTTCAACAAAAATAAATTAATATCGTGTGAAGACCAATATTCACCTGTAGATTAATATCGTTCGAAAGGACTAGGCTTCACATTGGTGCACGTCCATTGACATCCTCTCCCCGTTCGTCCACGACTTTCGGCAACTCTACCCCTAGCTCCCGTCTATCCATTTATGCACTCTAACAAAAACCTCACCTTTCAACCTCAAGTTCTCTCTTGCGACAAACTTGTTCGTTTGTCAGTCACCTCCTGACAAACTTACAACCGAAATACATTCTATATATACTTGTGCACTAGATAATTTTTTTTTTTTTAGTGTTTCAAAATTAAACAATACCATTTATCCTATTTTCGTATTATAGAAAAGTTTAAAAACTAAAACATTATAATAATGTAACCAAAATAACCCTCAAACTCGAGTCTCCTCTCTCTCTCTCTCTCTCTCTTAAACACTCACTCAATGTCACCACACACCATCTATTACAAAAAGTCAACTAAACAGTGGCTTTAATATAGTCCTAAGTAGTATGTGAAAACAAGGATATACACCTCCCACCAAACAAAATATAATTCAATTTTCCACCCGCACCCCTCACTTTCTATTTAGCTTCCGCTACCGCGTATTTACTCGGAAACCACGAACTCGTTTCATTGACTCGGCAGCCCTCGTAAAAACTAGTATATGCGACCCACTCGTACTCGTGTCAAAGATTTAAAACGTGTGGACGGCAATTATCATTTTCGCTAAAAACTCAATTAAAATTTGTACTACTCCCTCACTGGTACCAAACAACTTTCAAACTTTTTCTCTTTACTTCCTGCGAGTATATATAATGTAAACCCCTCTCTCCCATTTCATCAGGAAAATTGAAAACTACTCCATAAGCCTCTCTCTCTCTCTCTCTCTCTCTCTAACCCAAACAAAAGAGCACACCTGATTTTCATTCTGGTTAAAGAAATCATCATGGGTTATGGTTTAATTGAGAGATCATTATATGTGGGTACATCAAAAGTTCATCCAATTTATCAGAATAAAAACCAGTTTTGCTGGGTTAGCTCAGTATCGGAGAAAAGAAAGGTGGGTTTGAGGAGAAAAGCTGTGGGGGTAAAGCCAGTGGTGGCGGCGATAAGTGAGAATTTCGTGAAAGCATTAGTGCAGCCGGAGAAACCAGCAGTTGCGAAACTCAAGGTTAGAGGGGTGGTTACTGTGAGGAACAAGAACAAGGAAGATTTGACTGAGACCATTGTTAAGCATTTTGATGCTCTCACTGATAAGATTGTTGGAAGAAATGTGGTGTTAGAGCTTATTAGCAGCACTGAAATTGATCCAAGTATGTCTTTTTTTCCCCCCTAATTTCCAATTCTGCGGTCCCTCTTCAAATCAATTCAATTTCAACCCCCTTTCCTGTGTGTGTGTGTGTGTGTTCTGTTTTTTGCATAAAAAAATTGAGTAAATTGGTGATTAATATGCGTATTTTGATACAGAAACAAAAGCTGGAAAGAAAAGCAAACCGGCAGCGCTAAAGGACTGGTCGGAGAAATCAAATCTGAAAACAGAGAGGGTAAATTACGTAACCGAGTTCACAGTGGACTCAAATTTTGGAAACCCAGGTGCAATCACAATTACAAACAAGCATCAAAAGGAGTTCTTTTTGGAAAGCATTACAATTGAAGGATTTCCATGCGGCCCGCTTCATTTCCCCTGCAATTCCTGGGTCCAGTCTAATAAAGATCATCCTGCTAAAAGGATATTCTTCTCAAATCAGGTAAAGTGAAAGCAAAAAAAGAGATATTTTCTTTTTGGTGCCTTTTGATTTTTATTGTTTGATTTTTTCAACACTTGAGAGTTGAGACGTCCACGGCAATGGCAGACTGGCAATGGAAAAAGTTCGTGTTAGTATTAAATAATGTTTCTATTTTGTTAAGCAGTAATATTCAATTCGAAATTCTACGGTCAAAATCCTGTGTTTTCTTTTCAGCATCCCTTCTTGAATTTTCCACTCATGTTAGGTAGTCGTCGTGTTCCACTACGGATATTTTTTGACCTTTCACGACTTTTTTTTGTTACGTACTGTAAGAGAATAATTTGTCAAAAAAATCACAATAAGCTAGACTTTTTAGGTTTTTATGTTAGTTGAATCAAGAAGTTCAACGACGGCTTTCCCCGGCTTTTCATTCTTGTTATTTCAACAGTTTCAAGATGGGGCGGAATCATCCGTCCCTTGGTCCGTGCTTGTATTTGCACGTAATTTTCACTTCTGTTAGGAAAAGTCAATAATCATGGGCCTCTTTCATTCACAAAGAACATATCATTGGCCTTTTTTTTTTTTTTTTTCTGGATTGGAGTTCCATTTGCACTTGATTAGTTTCGTTTCATCATGGAAAGTAATCTGATGAGTGCTTGTATTTGAACAGCCATATCTGCCTCATGAGACACCAGCAGGATTGAGAGCATTGAGAGAAGAGGAGCTGAGAGATTTGAGGGGTGATGGGCAAGGAGTTAGAAAATTATCCGATAGGGCATACGATTTTGATGTGTACAACGATTTGGGAAACCCCGATAGAGGAATTGATTTCGCCCGACCCACTCTCGGAGGTCAAAAGATCCCTTTTCCTAGACGCTGCCGCACTGGACGTCTCCCAACCGATACAGGTCAGTCAGTCTGCTATACAATCAGAATTTTTTTCATGCTTTTTGCATCTAATGTTACTTTTCGGGTACATTATAAAGTTTCATGACTAAATTGCCATTTACTTGATTGTGTTCTACAGATATGAATGCAGAGAGCCGTGTGGAGAAGCCGCATCCAACATACGTACCTAGAGATGAGCAATTTGAGGAGACAAAAAGGAACACATTCTCTAATGGGAGGCTACAGGGAGTGCTTCACAACCTGTTACCATCCCTAATGGCCACTATCTCGGCCAACAATCACGACTTCAGGAGTTTTTCAGACATCGATAGCCTCTACAGTGAAGGCCTCCTCCTCAAACTAGGCCTTGAGGATGACGTGTTGAAGAAATTGCCACTCCCTAAGGTAGTTGGCATGATCCAAGAGTCTAGCCAAGGCGACCTTCTTAAATATAACACTCCCAAGATACTTTCAAGTAAGCATGCACTTTCCTGCTTCTTTTTTTTCTTTTTCTTTTTTCTTTAAACGCCAAAATCTGTTCGTTTTTTTTTTTTTTTTTAAAGTAAAAATGACTCTGATTATGTTGGTGAGATAGTAATTTTGGTTACTAACATGTGAATATGTGTTTCTGACAGAGGATAGGTTTGCATGGCTTAGAGACGATGAATTCGCTCGACAAGTGATAGCAGGGGTTAACCCTGTTGCCATAGAGAGGCTTCAGGTATTCCCACCAGTGAGCAAACTTGATCCAGAAATCTATGGTCCACAAGAATCTGCACTCAAGGAAGAACACATCTTGTGCCACCTCAATGGCATGACCGTCCAACAGGTACTGAATTCTTCTTTATCAACCACGTGATTAATAAACCAAGATCGAACTGATCAGAGTAGTCCGTAGGCAGTGTTTTCTGGTGCTAAATTATTTACTAGTGTCTTCTAACAAGGGTGGGTCATCATTGCAATTTCCTTCTTTTTCCAGGCACTGGACGCAAATAAGCTATACATAGTGGACCACCATGACATTTACCTTCCATTTATCGATCGCATAAACGCCCTGGACGGCCGCAAAACTTATGCGACTCGCACAGTATTTTTCTTGAGCCCATTGGGCACCCTCCAGCCCATAGCAATCGAGCTTAGCCTACCACAAGCTGGACCCTCTACCCGTTCGAAGAAGCGGGTGGTCACACCACCCGTCGACGCCACCACCAGCTGGATGTGGCAACTTGCCAAAGCCCACGTCTGCTCCAATGACGCAGGCGTTCACCAGCTCGTTAACCACTGGTAAGCTCATATATCCTTTCACTATTAGTCTCGTAACGAAACGAGCCTTAATAAGATGGAACACATATGCTTAACTGGCTCTCCGTTACAACAATTGACACAGGTTGCGAACCCATGCGAGTACAGAACCATTTATATTGTCAGCCCACAGGCAATTGAGCGCGATGCACCCCATATTTAAGCTTCTGGACCCGCACATGAGATACACGCTACAGATCAATGCTCAGGCCCGCCAAACCCTACTAAACGCAGATGGCGTGATCGAGTCTTGCTTCACTCCTGGCCGCTACTGCTTGGAGATGAGTGCTGCTGCTTACAAGAACTTCTGGCGCTTTGATCTTGAAGGTCTACCTAGTGATCTCATCAGAAGGTATGAAACAAGAAAAATGATACACAATACGTATCCCGATTTCAAAACCTTGAATTAGCAAACATGATTACTGTAGACCACATGTCGTTTTCAATTGTTGCAAGACCAAACTAATGAACGTTTTTATCTTGAATCAGGGGCATGGCAGTACCGGACCCAACCCAACCACACGGACTAAAGCTCCTAATCGAGGACTACCCATACGCATCAGACGGTCTCATGATCTGGTCGGCAATTGAGAATTGGGTCCGAACGTATGTGACCCATTACTACCCAGACTCGGCCCAAATCTGCAATGACAGAGAGCTACAAGCATGGTACGCCGAGTCCATCAATGTGGGCCATGCAGACCTCCGTCACGAAGCCTGGTGGCCCACACTGGCCACACCTGAGGACCTCGCCTCGATTCTAACCACCATTATTTGGCTGGCATCAGCCCAACATGCCGCTCTCAACTTCGGCCAGTACCCATATGGGGGATACGTGCCCAATCGGCCTCCTTTAATGCGACGGTTGATGCCGGAGGAGGGCGATCCCGAGTACAAAAATTTCATAGCAGACCCACAGAAGTACTTCCTCTCGTCAATGCCGAGTTTATTGCAAGCGACCAAGTATATGGCGGTTGTGGACTCGCTCTCCACTCACTCGCCTGACGAGGAATACATCGGGGAGCGAAACCAGCCATCCATTTGGACGGGTGATACAGAGATCGTGGAGGAATTTTACGGGTTTGCGGCCGAGATCAGACGGGTGGAAAAAGAGATTGAGAAAAGGAACAGTGATCCAACGCTGAGGAATAGGTGCGGGGCCGGGGTTTTACCATATGAGCTACTTGCGCCTAGTTCGGAGCCCGGGGTTACTTGTAGAGGTGTGCCCAATAGCGTGTCGATATGAGGCCCATATTGGTTTTGTTGAACTCTACAGTTCTTTTGGGCAGTTTAGTTGGATGTATGTCGCAGCTTAATGTACTGTAATTGCAAGAAAACGATCCCATAGATTAGAGTTGTATATCCCTGCATAGAAAATATAGAAGTAACTAGAAAATTGGTTGAGTCTCAGACCAAATTAATTTCAATAAAGCTACTCTTTTCCCATGCATTTTGTGTAATTTGAATCGTCTCGAAACCACTTTTGTGATTGTTATGATTCTCTTCCTCCAAAATGGTCGTTGAGTATCAAATTATTCTCGTTAAAAGTTGATACCAGTTTGAAATAATGCGTACGCATTTGAATACAATTCTTACTCTCTTTAAGGTTTTTTTTTTTTTTTTTTTTTAAGAAAATCTCACAAACAACTTGCTACGCCGTTTATTTGCTTTTCTTTGTTCTACTACAAATTTAGCTTGTCAATTGTGGGCAAATTATAAAAGTTTGTGGAAGATAGATCCTCAAATTACATATCGGAGAGACGGGAGAGATGGTATATAAACAAACTAAATTCTCAAGTTAAAAGTTCATGTTCATGTTCATGTTAGTTTGTTTATATCTTGTTCAGAATTGATTCTTAACACAACACAAATTAGTTGAGGCGGAACGGGTTTTTTTTAAGGTTGTTAAACCTTAATAAGGACACTAGACTCACAACATAATATTTCAAAACTTAGGGGTATAAGTTGGCTTTTCCATCCCTTACCTAAATCTTAGGTTAAATTCAATTAGGTGATGATGTGGGAGAGGGGGTGAATAAGCTTGTTATTTTGTTGCAATTAGGTGTGAATAAGCTTTGGGAGATCACCTCAATTGATACGGGTTCCTCTGCAAAAGTTTTTCTAATAACCATGGTTGCGACTTTTTTCGGCAGCTTCTCTACTGATATTAGAGCTTTGTAGTTGGTTTTGGTCATTCAGTTGCACGACGCCTAACCGTGACTCGGAGCCCTTGACTATAGGTGTGTGACAGACACTTGGTTTGGATCGGTCAGATCTTGTTTGCCTCTACATTAAGCATGCAGTCACTAGACCACTGGATATATCCTTAAATCTTTTCAGTGGTTCACATGCCCTAATTGTGTGTTTGGAGAGTGAATCTGTGGAACTACCGTGACAACATCTCAGCTTCATAATTGATCGGGGACATTTGACAGCCAAAATAATTTCTCGATGGATATGTATCATTCATTTATTTTGATTCTGTCTATGTTCTTCTTGTCCGTATGTTGTTTTTATTTTATATTGTCTTTATATCCGGTAGTTTGTAACATCATTTTTCATTGAATGAAATTCTCTCTATTGGCTAAATAATAATAATAATAATAATAATGTTAATAATAATGAGTCTGGTAAAAAAAAAATTCAAATTTGAATAAAAAACACTAAAACCCTCACTCCATTTTTTCATCAAATTCGATATTAACAATACCTTAATGAGGCTTTTACTTACCTAGATTTATTTTTGATCATTAGAGTGCTCTATACCAAATTAAGGGGGCGTTTCAATAACAAAAAACTGTTTTTTTTTCTTTCAAAAATGAGACAGGTCATTCACTCACAATATATGACATAAAAAGTGAAAAGCCTCATTTCTTCACACAAAAAAAACACCTTACAGAGCATCTCATCAGAATTGATATTTTGGCCAAATGGTTAATTTGTTGAGTCCAAGTGGAAAAAATACCCCAAAATCAGCCTCAACAAATATTTGGCTAATTTGCAAAAATTGCAACTTCGCTACAGTAACACGTTATTGAGGTAAAGGTATTGTTCACAGGTTAAATGTACTGTTCACAAGAGATAGCGAGAGAGGGAGGAACCATGGGCTGCTGACACGCACACCTACCTAGACCTTTCTTCCGACAGGTACACCTCCCAAGTTGAGTTTTTTAGGAGAAAAGAAATTTTTTTAATAAATTTGAGGGGAATAATTTAATATTGTAAAATTTGGATAGAGAGTCTGATTTTTTGAGTTTTTAATAAATTAACTTTCTAAATTGTAAAATGTGTTTTTGTGGTGGTAGAAGGCGGAGATGTTCATATAACATGGTGTAGATGGGGAAACCTGTAAAACCCCTCTCCGAGCTCCGTACATTACAGAGGTTGCAATTTGGGTTTCCACTTTCAAATTAAATACTATGATACGAAGAAACGTTCTCAGAATTCCGTTGAGATTAACGGCAGCAACCCTGTTTCAGTACCTCAAACCCCACGAAAAACCTGCCATTAACGTTCCTCTTCTTTTCCGCCATCTCCCTCCGTCAATTTCCCGCATTAGACGACGCTCGACCGAGTCGGCGGCCACCCACTCGCTGCAGCCATTTAAGTGCTCCGAGTTGACCCGGGTGGCTACGCTTGTCGACGGCTGCGACTACGAGCACTGGCTCGTGGTTATGGAACCTCCAAAGAGATACCCAGAACGAAGCGAAATTGTACACGAATTTATCACAGCCCTAGCCTTGGCATTAGGAAGGTACCATTTTCTAATCCACAAATTAGATTCAATGTTTTTTGGGTCTTTTGAATCTGTTTTCTTTCATGGGTTTTTGGTTTTGTCAACCCATTGTCGAATTGTGATTGATTTTCTTTTTGTACTTTCGTTTTTTGCTTCCCTGTTTGGTTGGGTTGGAATAAAGTAAACTAGGGAAACTTGAGAAAATGTTCTTTAGAATAATTTCTTCAAATTGAGCACTCTGAGGGCAAATTCATGTTAAAGTGTAAAATAGAGTAGAAGAAGTTTGATTATTGGTAATCGATAACTATCTAAGCCACATAGTAATATTGGAAATTTTGAGTGAAGAAAAGAGTCTACCAAGATTGGGTAACGAAAACGAGGTGACATTAAATTGATTATCAGCTTTACTGGTGGTCCGGTGAAGAATGATTTGGGAGGTTTTTAAATCAAAATAAAGTTGGGAGACTTGTTTACGCACACGGCACACCTGTACTAATCTCACGTCCTATGATAACGATCGGGTAAACATTCAATAGCGTCAAGAATTTTTTTCTCGGGGTGGGAGTTGAACCTGCATGCTCGTGGTAGTGAGTCCTTAGTGTCTGCTTTGCTCCACTCGACCTACCCCTTGTGGTTGTTGGAGTCTGAGATTTGCAGTTGGTAATACCCTGAATCCTGACAGCTATGGATTTCTTACATCCGGAACTCTAGCCTCCTGAATTTTTTTGCAGTGAGGAGGAAGCGAAGAGATCAATATACTCGGTTTCCACAAAGTATTACTATGCATTTGGTTGCAAAGTCTCAGAAAGTTTGATTCACAAGATCAAATGTAAAGTTCAAATTTCCAAGACTCTCTTTCATTTTGACGCCCAATTCTTTTTCTGCACTCTGCAATTGATACGCTGGTTTTCATGTCCAGCCTTGCCGAATGTGAGATGGGTTCTTCCGGACTCTTACTTGGGTCTTGGGGAAAATCACTATGGAGGTATTGTCTATGCTTTATGCTCATCTTCAACACTCTCCTTCTGGATCTAAATTTGAAGCAAGACATGAGAACAATGAATATTCACACTTGTTAATATGTTGCATGTGTTCCACTTTCTTTTTCTGGGCAGATAACCAGTTATTCATGTATTAAAATTAGAAGTACACGGGAAATTAACTTTTTTAGCTTGAGGATTCTATATAAAGCAATAAAGAACAGTGGAATTAGAAGATCTTCACGAATACTGGACTTTCCAACTAGGAGCAGGAGTAACACGAGATCAAATAAATTACAATGGGAACAGATTTTATGGCTTAAACTCGGCCAGGCAAATTAACAGAATAATTTTTGTGGGAAGGAAGAAAATTGTTTTGTGTTGAAGTCCGTCTTCTTCCAGTTCTCTTGAAAGCATTGATTCTCAGGCCTGAACCTCTTGATTATCTGATTTGTTTTCTGCTGTTGGGCATTGCTATCATTTTGTTAAGCCTTATTTAGAAGACAAGGTTTTCTATCCTTGTCCTTGTGAGCTTGGACTGTTGATAAGTTTTTAGTTAATCTTGTGATTTATTTAAAAACTTCTTTATTTGTCTTGCAGGAGAACCATTTGTCGAAGGTGACGTAGTTCCCTATGATGAGAAGTACCACGCAGACTGGTTACGAGATAAAACAGATGATAAATATCACAGCACAGCTCGCTCAAGGAAATCCAGAAGAAAAGCAAGGAAAAGGATTTATGGACTACAAACTTTGGAAAGTGTTAACGTCCATGAGGCAGAAGATGTGACCAAAACCTGAAGTCTGAAAGATCTGGAAATCCTTTCCAATTCTGTAGGATTATCAACTAATGGGGGCAGGGGGAGGAAAGAGATAAGGCATCCTACCTTTTATCCCATCTCCAGGGGGAAAAAAAAAATCCATTTGTATTATGTCCTTCACTCCAAGACGTGTATCCTCCTTTAGGGTTTTTATCAAGGCAGGGCTCATCCATCTGGGGACGAAGAGAGTATTGTTAGTCACCTTAGTTTTTAAGCCAGAAGTTTTCTTCTCCAGTCCAATCGAACAGTGTTACAAAGTGACCGTTTCCGCAAAAGAGCCACTGATGTGCTTTCTGCCAAGATAATGGGAAAGCTTAGGCATGGAGAATGGAATCGCAAGATTGGTTGACAAAGTATTTGTACTACTTGGAAGTGTTCATGAGGCATATTCATGATGTTTTTTGGTTTGGTAATTAGGGTATATCCATGATGTTTTTTGGTTTGGTAATTAGGGTATATCCATGATGTTTGGCAACAAAGCTGCATTTTCTTACTGCAGCAAATTTGAAAGAGAAGCGTTTGAGGTGTACCACGTTTCAAGAATGCACTCAAAACAGTATCTATAGAATGCTACAGTTGTACAACGGAAGGTTCTTCCCTCGTCCCTTTTTTTTTTTTTTTGAACTGCAGTTCTTCCCTCGTTTTGATATATTTATGATTGGCAAACATTCGATACTTGGCTGGTGTTGATTTCTTTTTGTGTTGTCATTGATTGATGCTTGTCTGATGACACATGAACTGTACTTTCATTGCTTGAGCTGAAATTTTGACTACCAAGTTTTGCTAGAAATGCTTCTACTACCATATATTGGTGATCGGTGAACGATCCAATAACAAACAAATACCAGTGGGAATTCCTCTCCTTTTTTTGTAATAAACAGAGATTTCCATTTCATTCCATTTATTACGTTCGTAAACAATGATAATGTATGGGGCAAGCGCCTTGACGTGCTTGTGTTGATTCTGGACTCTCTTCTTTGGTTTAGTTCTACAGACTGGTTCATTTCCGTTTCATATTCATGTAATTTTGAGAAGACCAAGTCATTAATCTTCAGTTTAGGTAGAATACAGTTAATAACCTTTACTTCCATTTTGTGCTTTTACTTCTTTTAGCCATTGGCTAATACAATTCAATTTGCACGCATAAAAATCAGAAATAATGGGGCATCCCATTTTGATTTACTAGAATGTAAATAAATTACATGTTCTTTCAAGCAAGAACAGTCCTGTAGGAACATCAAAACTCCCATACTAGAACTGGTTTTAGCAAAAACAATAATAATAAAATTTAAAAAATATCTCTCTCTCTCTCTCTCTCTCTCTCTCTCTCTCTCTCTCTCTCTCTCTCTCTCTCTCTCTCTCTCTCTTCTCACTTGGCATGGCACCAAAAACCCAGACCCCACGGCATGCATTAGACATTACAAGCCATAAATGAGACAAACCCAGACCCCACGGCATGCATTAGACATTACAAGCCATAAATGAGACAAACACTTACTGAAATGGGGAAGAACCTAAATGCGAAAATGGGAAACTACAGAAGAGGAAGGAGAAACACAAGTCTACAAATAAACTGGGAAAAAACCAAAACTTGATATACACAACAAACTAATGCTGAATGCTTTAATCAGCGCCCAAAAAACCCAACAGATATTTCCGACAGTTCAGGTCTAAGAAAGTAAGAAACGGCTTCCGGAAATATACACCTGTTGAATGGTATAAATAAAGAAACAAGTTACTCACAGGGAAGAAATAATTAGCCGCAACATTTTATCTCACTTTTGACTAGAGGTTAACACAGTATACATCCATACCTTGATGTCCACGGAACGACCACAAAAATTTTTTATACAAAATGAAAGAGCCCTGAAACATCCACAGATGTAAGGGAAACCATAAGAATTATTCTCCAACGAGATTGTAATGTCAAATAGAAGATGCAAATAACAAGTATTGGCACCTCTGGTGAACAAAATTTTGATTGGCGCTGCTAGCTGGAGTAAGAGGGCATGAAGCACTTGCAACATCAATATATTAGAAGACTTTCATCTGGTGGTTATGCTATCTGAAAACAAGGCTTCCATTTTGTTGGTGTCTCAAAGTTTCAACGAGTGACTTGTAACATGATTTTAGCGCCTCCATATCATTACCCTGGCAAAAAGGTAAACATCAGACACAAAAAAGGAGTATTTATCGCAATGTTGTTTAAGAAGCAAACTTTTGCATTGTGTCAAGATTAGTGGGGTTGCTCCTTTTCATTTCATGTGTGTCGTCTTCCTCCTCTCTCCTAAAATCTTGGGAGTAATTTTTTTTTTTTTTTTTGCTTGGCCTCTCCTATAATCATACTTGAGGAAAAGAAAGGGGAAATTAGGAGGACCAGAAGTCATTGTCCCAGCATTTAAGCAAATGCCAGACCAATGTTACCAGAAAATAGTGCCACTTTCCCGGCCATCAAACTCGATTAAATTTTTTGCCCTTGATTTTCCTTCTCCTCTCCAACGTTCACCTCCAATTTAGCTAAGGCTTCCCATATTCTTCACATGAAGCTTTTTATTTTTGAACAGCATAACATTTCAACATCACAAATTTGTTCTTGAAAAAGTATTAGAAGTTAATCATACTTATTTGATAAATGTGTGTTACGAGTTGGGACCGAAAGTTGCTAGTGAATTTGGGTTTAGATAGACTAGTAAAATACAGGATATGATTTCCCACCTTACCTCCCGATTATCCTAGCACATCCTGAAAATGTTGCCAGTTGCCTAGTAGTGTAAAGAGGTTACACTCCTTTGGGCATCTCTAGTGAAATTATAACACAATCAAATGCAGAAGAGAGTGTTTCCATAGCATAATGATACCTGCAACTTTTGACAATATTGTGCTGCCAAATCTTGGGAGCAATATGCAGCCGGTAAACTTTTCGACACAAAATGAACCAGAAAATCATTTCCAAACTTATCATACATGACCTTTTGGGCCAGCACTATTTCTCCAAACAGAACAAGCTGCAACATAAATTAAAAACATAACAATTAGAAAACTTATTGGGACCATTTATTCTATCACAACTACCATCTATACCAATACAGACCAGTAACTTCTCTATAACTACTATGATCACAGCTTTGAACACTGGCAGGATAGGTGATCTTATGTCATCCAAAGTAGAGAGAGAAATAAGAAAAAGATAGTCATGCAAGTAGGAGTTGAACTAAATCCAAGGATCGTAAATTCGAAGAAGCAATTCACACGAACAAGTGGGGGAAACTTTTTCCAGTCAGTAAAAGGGTAACTTACTGTATGTGCATCACGGAACTCAAAGGACTTGTCAAGCACACTGTACAAACAACAGTTGGTTGCAAAGGTCTCAATGACAAAGCTCTGGAAACCAGGAACCTGAAACATTTCAACCACTTCGGAAATGAACAAATACTAATCGGAAAGTGGGAAATCTACTTTTCACATGAACAATCACAGCCAGGTGGAAATTAAGATCTGGAAAGAGGAAGGCGAGGGAGAAATTGCTTGAAACAATACCTTTTCTTCACCATATGGCCTGTTGCACCAGTCTCTAATTAGTCTAACAAATATCTGTACACAAGACTAAATGAAAAAAGTAACAGAGTTAGATTCAATCCATGAGAATAGTTCATCAGCCCAAAGTATTGGAAATTGAAGCGAAACGAAATCAAGTCTTTGATGGTGGACACACTGCCACATTGCAGACACTCCTACATGCGGGTTTGACATTTTATTTTGAACCTCTGCTAATTCATCTTAATACTCCCGAAGATAGACAGAGTCCAAGATTCTATTTTCTTAAAATAACTTTTGGCATTCCAAATAATGAAACACAATCTGCTGAGTAAAGAGTAAGATTAGAGGCTTATAATACATAATTACTAAAATGAGCTCATCAAGCTATCTCCTAGATTTTGAAACAGAACTTCTTGTACAATTTTATTTTGCTTTCAGTCAGCTACTGTTGTCAATATTGTCCGTCTCCTACATTACATAAATTTATCACGGTAAATTTCCACCTTGTACCATAGTGTTTCTATTGTTGATAGACATAAAGCATTGGACACACCTTTCTTACAACCATGTCCTTGTGATTACAAGCAGCATACAACAGCAACTGCATCATTGGATCCAAGTAGCCTCTACTTTTAGGGGAGAGGAAAACCGAGGACAGATCATGTGTAGTAATCACATGAAGGAAAGTGTACAAGGTTTGTTGAAGCTCTTGCAATTCACGAATTTCCTTCGATAACAATAAGCAATTACTCATGAGACAGATATAAGATAACAAAACAATATTTCCATCACCAGTACATTGGCAAGCAAATTAAATGCAACCTTCCTATCATGCAGAATGAAGGCTAAATAAAAGCAGAGCCATAGATTTTAACATCAATTTACATGCATGGGTTTTCTATTACTTTCCACAACTATAAAATAACGTGCTCATTTCCTAACCAAAGAATTATAATGGTAGAAGATATCAGCACCGAGCCAAATTCGGTATTAAAGCCATTTCAACGAATCCTCTAAACATGTACTCCCTCCATCCCAATTTTATAGTCCATTTTGGGAGTTCGTGCCACTTTTCAAAGTGTTATATCTTATAATCTACAATGTTTTAGGTGATTTTGAACACTTTGTTTATTAGATTAAATCAAGATCTATCAAACAAGATCCATATTGCATATAAAATGTATTACCGATTGAAAGATATAATCATTTTTTTATCCACTGTTTCAGTGGTATTCTGTGAGCAGCCACTTTGTGCATTCATTGCCAAAGGGTAGGTGTGTCTCCAATCCATTTGTTTCAGTGGTATTCTGGGAGCAGCCACTTTGTGCATTTATTGCCAAAGGTTAGATCTGTCTCCTATCCATCCCCCGCCCATACCCCCAATTATTGGGGACTTAATGGGTTTTGTTATTGTTGTTGTGTTGTTGTTGTTGTAGGATAGAACGAGGGACTATAATTTGGGATGGAGGGAGTATTCAATATAGACATTTTGACTGGTTAGCTAAAAGTTTGTACCCTTTACTCCTATTCCTATATCAGTATATCTCATCGTGAAAAGATAAAACCACAACACATGTATCATGATAACAAGTGCAAAATTAAAAGGCACAAATGAATGACCGAGGTGCCATGGGACCAAGGACATCAGTGAAAAGTATGTAAGGTTTTAATCAGCGCCAAAACACAGTATTATGGTCATCTGTTCAATTGCACTCACTCACCATTATAACATCATGTTTACAGGGTAACACATCTAGAGACAAATGTGGGAGGAAAAAAAAACAGTTTTCACTATTATGTCAATATAGCCAGTAGATCATAACTCTAACAAATGAGTCCAGCCAAAAGTTACATTTGAGAAGCTCTAGGCTAGGGAGTTACACGCAGGCATCACAAAGAGCAGGGTAAAGACCAAGAACATGAAACGCGTACGTCTTTCCAAATGCATAAAAGTTGAGGATGAGAACATCTGTATGCACTGTCACCTTACCACTATTCAAAAGCTCACATACCTCTGTATTGCTCCCTGGTCCAGAAGGAAATCCATCCCTTGGAATGACGTTAAATATCCTACTAGCAATATCAGGATATAATTCCTCCAATATGTCATGGAGCGCAGTGTTGAATTTGCAGATTAGCTGATTGAGTAACACAAGGAAAGCCACCATCTTCTTTGGCTGAAACAAAAGATTATATAAATCAAACAGTTAGAGAAGTAAAGACATCAAAAAACATACTAATGGAGACCAATGTAATCATACTCCCAGAAAAAGAAAGAGCAAAGCTGTCACATTCATGTTACAATCCATAGCATATACTATACTTCAACCAGTATCCGGAGATAAGGGAAGGAAGGCTTCTTTTACTACAGGAAAACCATCCTCCGCAAGAAGGTAAATCATAATCAACTATACTGAGAGGAAAATCCCTTCACAGGAGACTGGCATCAGCCCTAGATGGAGATAATTTTCCATACACATGGCTAACTTTGAGTCCAAGTACAGCAAAACTTTTGTCTTCCAATATATTTTCGTCACACAATCAAGGAGAAGTAAAATGTATGCACCCTAGGCACAACAAACTAGTAAGAAGTGGGTATTTAAGCTAATAAAACAACATCCAGTAAAGAGAACATGCTTTGCACCTCGTAATGAACTGAGACGTGAGTTGACCTGATAATGGGAGGGAAATCACTGATTACAGGAGACATAATGACATACTACTTACAGTTTTCTGTAATCAGATTCAAAGGTAATATGGGTAAAGGCAAGGCAACGGAGCAAAAAAACAGGGGAAGTGGTGGTGTTTGCACTTTTCAGAAATGAAAAGTTTGTCAGGGGGAAAACTTATATTGCTCAATAATGTAGAAGCAATGTGAAAAGCAAACAACATTTAAGTACCAATGCGAAATGCTTATACCTCACTTTCCGCAAGCAACTGCTCCAATGTCTTGGGGAGATAAGGAAAGACAGATGCTCCTAAGGTGTCCACCATGCGGTGAATAAACGATGTGACCTGATTTAACCAGGAAAAAAGCACATAAAGATAAAGAATGAAAAAGGCAAAAATCCGTAACCTGAGCAGTGAAGTAGCTAGCAGTGGGTGATGGTGAAATCAATAAAACATTATAAAAAAAAAAGCTCAAAATCATACCTTACACCTCAAGGGCTCAACTTTTGGAAAGACAACCAGTATTTGGAGGAGGACATCCAATGTCTGAGAGAACAAAAGCAACATTATTGCAAGGACACATCACCAGATAACTAACACTCTGTACAATGTACAGCCCAGAAATGATAACCAACCACATAATACATCTTGTCATAAGAGAGAGCTTATAGGTTAATGTACAATGAAAAGGTGAAAGTAGTAAACATATTGAAAAAACTAATCAATTGCTGAGCATCATGTTCTCATCTGTTAGGCAATTGTTGCTCATAATTGATAACACAATAAATGGGCAGAAAAGGAAAACGATTAACATAATCAACTGATAGATCTTGAATACCAACCTGCTTAAACATGAGACCAATTGCGGGTCGACTACCAGTTACAAGACGCTCGTTGAAGCCCTGATTACATGGAATTGTCGAGAATTAAGGACAATTAGGGAAATATACAATCACATTACAATTGCAGTTAAAACTTTGAGAAATAGCTTCCAAACATCACAAAGAAAAGCCTAATCCAAAAAAAAAAGCATGACTCCAGACTTCACACATCAAAGCACCATTAGACAAGCTTGGCAACAACATAGTAAGTCACTTATTCCGTTTTTACTTTAATGGCTAATAGGTTTCCAGATATATCAGAGAAATATCTACATGAGCAGCAGAAAAAAAATTTACGTGCAGAAGAAACAGAAAACTGGACATGATGCAATATGCACATCCTATATTATCTGAGAGAATGAAGACAAAACCTTGCTGAGGGCATTAATGGCCATGATTATTTGCTGAATAGTTGCAATCTTTGCAGGAGACTCGTCTGAATTCTGTACTTTGGCGTTCAAAAGTGAAGCTTCAACCTGTTAAAAGTACAAGTTAGGTTACATCGATCAAAAGCAAGAAATATGGACGTTACAGTATAATCATTTCCCTATGGGCCATATGAATGAAAACAAACGTGGTTACACACAAAAGAGCATAAGCTCATTACACAAGGGCCCCTAGTGCCACTCAATGAAATAATTGAAATTTACCTGCTGACAAAGAGGAGTAAGCAATGCAGCAAGGTAGTCAGTTTGCTTCTCCAGCGGTACATCTTCCATCCCAATTAATAAGCCAATTGCCTGCAAAGTGTGTACGGAAATTCTAGTTACATCCAAGCAGACTGAAACCAAACTACCGAGATTCCATTTCTTTTATACAGGGTCATCTTTACAAATGAACCAGTTACCTCGAAAATGTGACTACCATCTTCAGATCCAGAAAGCTCTTTTGAAGTACACTCTATTGTAGTAAATTGAGCAATTGTTTCCTGCAGACTCTGAAAATACATTAACAGGGATAAGGGGAGAGAGAGAGAGAGAGAGAGAGAGAGAGAGAGAGAGAGAGAGAGAGAATCAATAGATTTATACTTATTTGATACCTGCAAGATTGTCTCTACGAAAGGCAGAAGCTTTGTTTTGAGCAACCTCACAGCCCTCATGAAGAGATAACTTGCCCTTCGACTGACATTAACATTTGTATGGCGTATTCCTCTTTCATCGAGAAAGGCAGCCAGGACCATAGGTACATATTCAGTATGCTCTAGAACGAACTTTATATATCTCGTGACTGTATCAAGATACACAAGTGCAACCAGCCTACTAGAATGGCAAGGAAACCTGGTCGACAGGAGCAATGGCACCAGCTCTCTCAGAAGACCACTTCCAGTTCTCCTCGCTTCATCACTTATCGACTCTCCATATGCATAAAAGAGGGATAGTGCAGCTTCTACCTCCTCAACGTTCCTATCGGCAGAACATGCAACAGCACTATCTAATGAATTCCTGATAAAAGCCTGAGTAACATCGGGTGCTGCACGACCTACACTCCGAAGCAGCACAAATAAATCCTTCCTAAACTCCACCATCCTATCTTCCTCTTCTCTCCCAATCTTATCCAGCTTATCAATATTGTCACGGTAAATAGGATCATACCGAATCTGAGAACGAATAACTTCCAATATTTGACCTACGTGAAGGAGCTGCTGCTCCCTTAGTGGAGATAGACTCTTCATTGTGGCCACATAACCCGAAAGAAACTGCACAGTACTGAAAGTTGTGTCAATTTCACAGTTCTGCATGACGTAAAAAACAGAAGGCAAAACCTCATTTAAAAGCTCTGTTGGAACACCAACATCATCCTCGGGATTCAAACGTTTGGAGCATTCTAGTACCTCAGTTGCATACCCAGTAAGCAATGCTGCTACTTTTGAAACCAACTCAGAATCACCATCCTCAGCTACCAAACCAAAAACCCTACTTATTTGAATACTCTGCAAAAGCCTAATCTTGGGCTTTGGATCCATACGCTTGGAAACTACAGCCAGGACACAACCAACAGCAGCACCTCGGAGTTGATCGGGCAAACCATCGACCAAAATTAGCTCAAATAATAGTGGGATAAATGCATCATTCACAATTAATCCAATATCAATCCAAGAAATGTATCTCCTCATAGAATCTAAAACACTAGAGCATAGATCCGGATCAGAATTCCTATACATAGACACAATGTCATACCATGCTCTGACAATCTGAGCCACACACTGCTGCCTCATTGCATCCTTAACCCTCGAAGCAACAGCCATCTCTTCAGAACTTCGGGGGTAGTCTTGGCTAATCAATTCATCATCCAAAGCATTTAAAACCCGACAAAACATATCAATCACCGCAGCACCTTTGCTCAGGTGGGGTAGGTAATCAACAAAAACTGACGGCCAAATTAATGGGTATTCAAAATAAATCAAAGTGACTATGACCTGAGCAAGTTTGTTCTTGATAAATGCAGGACCGTCCAAAACCCTAAGAGGGTTGTTGTTCTTATCATCAATACCCTCTAAACAAGCCATGGAAAACACAGAGTTCCTCACAAAAGACTTCTCTTCATGACTCATTGACAAATACCGAATACGAAGCACTTCGTGTAGCGATTGCAAGCACCAAAACTGGACTTGAACTATGTTACAAACACGCAAACGCTCGATACATATGCTACATATTGACGCAGTCTCCTTAATTTGTTGACTATAAGCAACAGCTTGTGATTTCAGACCCGGATCAATGGTTCCCGATTCGTCAAAACTAATTAGTATAGCTTTCTCCAGATCATCCATTGTGATAAACCCTAGCCACAAACCCTAAAACCTGATAAACCTCGGTTCAATCACACAGTCCCTTCAAAAACTAAGTTTTCTTACCAAAAGTTGATCCAGATTGTAATGCAACACATCGATATACGTCGGGGAAAAGAATTGAATCAATGGATGAATCTGTGAAGCCCTCGCGTACCTTACCTTCGAATGGAAAAAACAAGGGCGGATTAGAGCGATCTCTAATGTTTGTTCAGGCTAGGGTTAGGTGGAAAGATTTAGACAAAAAATAAAACTAGGGTTAGTTGATTTTGGTTTGGGATTTTTGGTGTTGAATTGGAATTTGTGTTCGTGAATAATCAAGTAAATAGCAGAAGAGAAAGGCAGTTAGTGAGGGGGTTTTGTGGTTTTGCAAAACGCAGGTTTTCTTGAGAGGAAAGAGAGGACTGGAGGAGGCTGGTTTCAAGAGCATTGCTATCTCACATAGCAAACCAATTTACCCAAAACTCCTCAAATATTGTGAAAACATCATAAGAGTAGTAGTAATTATTGTCAAAGAAAAATGAATCTACAGGACGGTTCCGTTAACACAACGAATAACACAATATTTGACACATTTTTTTTTGCGAACCTCACGCGAATGATCGAAGCCGTTTAATTTATTCAAAATATGTTTTTAAGGTTACCTATAAAAATCAACTTATTTGAATATCGGTTAAGGCTTGATCATTTCATTTAGTTGATTCATATTAGGTTTTATAGGATAAATTTGAATGAACCGATTAAGCCTTTACCGATATCCAAATGAATTGATTTTTTACACGTAATCTTAAAAACAACTTAAACGAGTCTGATTGTAAGCGTGGGGCTTCGATTGTTGTGGTGTCAAATGTTGTGTCCATAGAACCGCCTATATATATATATATATATATATATATATATATATATATATATATATATATATATATATATATATATATATATTGCCAACTATCTGAACTTCCTATGCATTATTATACTAACAATTATACAGTGCCTTAGCCAACCATCTAAAACTCCAACATATAATTAGCTCGCACGTTTTGGTAGCACAACATAAGCTGCCTCCTACACACACGCATTCACGTGAGATGGAGCTGCATGCACAGCCATATATACATCCATGCATCCATTCAATTTAATTTTCGACGTCGATCGTTTTATTTACATGTCATTAATTAATCACCATGCTTGGCCCATGAAATTAAATCATGAAATGTGTATATATAGTTGTAACTCGTAAGACAAATTAGGTGTCTTTAGAAAGGATGAAAAAAGTATTTGGAAAAATAATATTCGGATTTCAGAGGAAGAGTCACTAAATTAATTCTAATCGATCATATGTATTAATGATGAGTGTTGTAGATTAATTTTAAGTTGCAGTAGAGATCATGCTCGACCAGCTAGCAACTTGAATGCGTAACTACAAGTCTTAATTCATTAATCGTTTTTTCTTTCATTGTCATATATAGAATTTTGCTTTGTGTTTCTTAATTTCATACGTATTTCGCATGTTCTTGTCATGGCCGGGTTGATATTGCACAAGTATTTGCTATTGGATTTTCTATAACGTCTACACGGTGTTTGGACTATTTGCTTGTCATGACATGGCATTGCATTTTCTAATATTTTGTCTTGTTTCGGGATTCATTCTTTATGAACTTTATTTTGTCAATCAAATCCGATTTTATAAACAAAAATAAATAAAATTCAGTGGACTGGTTCAGTTCAAATTCCATCTGATGATTTTTGGTGTCCCAAAGTCAATTTTCACATTTTAGATGGTAGGTGAAGCGATTAAAAGTTGACTACCCACCCTCTAATATGTGGACAAACGAAAAGACTCCTCAAACTGCAGAGAGTAAGACATGGTAAAAAGTAAACAACTAGTCAACTACTAATATTGAGCAAGAGCGACCAACTTTTTTTTTTTTTTTGGGTACTTCGGAATAATAACTAGAACAAAGTCAGATTACAAGAGCTAAAAAACAGGGATAAGATGGGATATTAATCCCTGAAGTGATTGGTGGCCATTGTATCCTGTATGATGAAATGGCGAATCGAATGAGTTGAATCTTCAATGACAATAAGATCTTCCATCTTGTTCCGCACCCAAGTGGGCAAGGTGGTCAACACATTGGTTGGCTTGGCGAAAAGTGTGAGCAAGTGATGAACTTGTGCAAGGTAGGAGGGCTTTGGCATCAGAAATAAGAGTTACGAGGGGATGATCGATCTCCATTATGCTCTTCCATTATCAACTGGACAGCAATGATAGTCAGATTCTATTGCAATGTTGGAGTAGCCTTTTTCAAGCATTATAGTAAGCCACGGTAAATAGCCCAGATTTTGGTCTCCAAACTCGAAGTGCACCAAAGCTTCCCATAGAATCCAGATAACTACTGTTTACACCCAAATTTGTCATTTATTCGTTAACGGCTGAAAATGTGATTTTTAAGACCGATATGGATCAAATCCATTTGCAGGTTATTGGGCCATTGTAATTTTTAGTTTTCTTTTTTTGGGCCCGTGGATCATTTTCTTTGTTCCGGAAATTATTGGCCCAAAAACAGGAAATTATTCGCCTAGCTGTTTTTGGGCCAATAATTTCGAAGTAGAAGCTAAATCTGTAGATAAAGATCATGGGAAAGTTCCAATCGGTCATCTTATCCCACAAATGTAGGAAAGTGGGTAAAGGAAAATAACCACCCATAATCTTCAAAAGAGGTTGCAAACCGAGATTCATGAGAGATGAGACATGTGTCAACAACAAAGGTGTAACACCCCGACTTTTATAAGCAGATAGGACGACAAAAAAAGAGTTTAACATAATTAGTGACACACTTATACAACAAAGGTGTAACACCCCAACTTTTATAAACAGATAGGACGACAAAAAAAGAGTTTAACATAATTAGTGACACACTTATCGTTAGGATAAGTATATTTTTTGTTACTTAGAGCCTATAGGAAATATATATATGTGTATATATATATATATACATACATATATTTCTGTGAATTGTCAATTCATCTTAAAATATTTTCGGATACCATTTCAACCCCGCTAACAGTATCAAGACATGACAATGCGGCCTGAGCCGCCGTGAGATAAAGAAACTTGGGGGTCAAGCAAAGATTATCTGGAATAAGCGAGGTGTAATCTTTATAATTGGGCGAATCCCCCTAATAATAAATAGGGGTGGATTTCATGGGATTTTATAAGATTTTACTGGATATGGTAGGATTATGTCAAATTAATTGTGAGATTTATTCTAATTTTATTAGATTTTCGTAGATTCCATTAGACTATTTTAGACAATGAACCTCAAGTATAAATAGGCTCATGACTTACCCTTATTCACATACACACACCCCACCTTGAGAGAGAGAGAGAGAGAGAGAGAGAGAGAGAGAGAACACAGAGGAACGACAAAAAAAGAAGAAGAAAGAGAACAGAACAAAGGAGGAAGGATAGAAACCCACAAAGGTGAGTTTTGCGCCTCACATCCGTCTCTCTTTCCCACCTTATTACTACACATACACGCCTGCACCTACGAAAATTCTATGAAGAATTAATTGGAGGAGGAAAAGAGAAAAAAGAAGAGCCTTCAAAAATGATTTCGTAGGGCTAGGTAATTTGGGATTGATTCGGTTCACAATCAATAATTTAATTCATCTCTTAAAGTTGTTGAATTCAATGTAGAGCTAAAAATAAATCAAGCTTCTCACACAACTTTTGGGTCGACTCGATTCACTTCGTAGTTGAACCATAAACGAACTCTAAATTTAGACTCGTGTGGTGATACTCCACTCAAGCAATTTAAGCACACAAAGTATTCTTTTTGCTTAAGGTAATGAATAAGGTAGTAAGGAAGGGGGAAAAAAAAATAAAATAATGATGCAATTGGTGCACTCCACGTACGGCTTAGAACGTTGTCAAATAGCTAGAGGTAACTTTAGCATAATTTTATCAATAACGGTAATAACAAATTAAGCATATAAATATTTTATGATTAGAGACGAGTTCTTCGGGGTAATTGATTGCAAGTTGAGTTGGACGGAACAAAAGGTGAGTTATGAATTATCCCTGTTACATGAGGTTTTTTGCAAAAATTTATGTTCTTATTAAAATTATGATTATTTATATATGAAATTCTTTTGAAGCAAATATACCATGGAATTCTAATGTTTTGTTCAGTTTTTGGAAAAATAGTATTATCGATACCTCCGGACGATGTCCCTGAATCTGGGGGACGTTAAAGATACCAGTGAGAATGATGTTATAAGGGCGGAATGGAAAGGGGCACGACCAGGTGTCCAACTGAATTGATCAATTCACTTTATGCGCATCGGGGTTCGCTCCCTCATATCTAGCACATAAATTGTTGGATGGTATATTGTATATGTTTATGGCATGTTATGTTATATACAAGCTTGTTTACGAATTTTGATTACAGTTGAAGCCATGAAAAAAACTAATCATGCCATGATTTTGACAAAAATGTTTTTTATTTATTTTAAATTCCATGGTAGATCATGTAACTCTGATAATTCATAATTTCACACAAGTAGACAAGTAGTGGCTTATGTCGTTGAAAGCTTTCCTTTTCAGGTAATCAGAATTACAAGGATGGGCCAAGTACCTAGAGTATATTATTAAGTTTTTGGTCATGTAATGAATAAGTAAAAAATGTAACCCAAGTTGCCGTTAACATAATGAATGAATGGTTGTAATAATTTAAGTTTGCTTTCATGTATGTCAAGTTATTTTCTTTTTTTAAAAAAAAAACTATGATGATACAGGCCTTTGGTGAGACAGAATCACTGGCTGGTCATGATGTTCAAATCCGCTGGATTTGGGTCGTGACAAAAGGCCATCTGTGAGATTGATGGGCCATGACCTCTCGCAAGTGTTGTACGTAAAGATTGGGTGAATAAGCATGTGATGAAATCATTGCTCACGATTAAGAACAATAGTAAGAAGCCGCCAAGTTCTGTGGAGACAGATGAAGTAGTGGGACACTTGGCAGCAGTAGGAAAGAGAAGGAGATTGGCGCCAAAATGCCAACTTATGAGGCTTATAAATACCTCCATCGAAGACGAGAAAAGGGTTCCCACACCAACCAAGCCTAGTGTTTATTGTCAATTTACTCGCGTTACTTTTCCCACAAAGTACTTAGCCATTTTCTTCCACTTGTTTGAGGAAACTTTCATGTATCTAGCCTTGCCTAGAATCTTTTCAGTGTAACCTTACCAACTTTGTTAAAGTCATTTAATAAAGTTCTCTATTTCATTTCATTTCGTTTATCGTTCTTTTGCTCTCACATGAGTAGAAAATTTTAAGTCTTCGCACGTAGGCGAGCTCAAACCATCATTCGGTCTTACCCTTAGGCCGAACACATTCGCTCAGAAGAAGTCAGATCAAGGTACGAAGGCGTTGATACAAAATTGAATTGTTCTATAGTTCTAGCATGCCTTCAATCATCGCCCTAGGTTAGCAATAATTTCCCGGAGAAACATTTTTTGGCACGCCCGATGGGACTCTATTCATACTAGGGGTCAACATGGGCAGAGGACGACAACAACCTACTAAAGATCCACTTGCCGAAGATCCTCCAGTGGTCAGTCCAAGAGGATAGTCTAAGGTACTTCCAGTACCTCCAATCACAGTGCAAGAACTCCAGAGTATTGTGCAAACGACCACTCGAAATATCTCACAGGATGTAACACAATCAATGAATGAGAAAATGGAAGTGTATCAGGCGCAAACAGCCTCACTGCTGGAGGCTATTTTTGAACACTATGAAAGAGAAAGAGAAAGCAACCCCTTTTCAGCAAGCATCTACTACACAGTTTGGGACTTTTGGCATCGGGCCTGGGTCCCAAGGTTTTCTACCATAACAACATTATGTTCAAGTTACTAATTAATCCAATTCATTTGGGGGCAACGGCTTCGAATTACTTTGTCATCACCGCTTAAGCCTACTGAGAACGTGGACAGATGATTTATCCTGCTAGATAGTCCTGGTGCACAACTGCCAACTACACTAGGGCCTAGGCCTTCACACCATCCAATCATGGGTTTTAAACCTCCAACTCCAGGAGGCCCGAGTCATGCCAGGAATGGGAGGCCCAAGTCATTCAGGAATGGGAGGCCCAAACTATCCGGGGTATAGGCCTCCACCACAGACAACAAACAAATCCTATGCTATGTAACAGCCTTAATGAGCTTGGCAGCCTCCAAACTCATAAGAGGTGAAGGCCCCTCCTCCAAGGCCTCCACCTGCCCGCCCTGTAGTGCAGAATTCCACTACGCCAAGGATCAATATATTGAGTTGCTCCAAGAACAGTTAGGCCTAGGATTCAGGCATGTTGGGAGGCCAATGTACTCAAAGCCTCATACTGAGGAGGTTGACAAACACCCTTTTCCAGAGGGTTTTAACATCCCTAAATTCCAAACTTTTTTCAGGGGAAAATATGCAGTCCACTATTGAACATGTTGCTAGGTTCCAAGTTCAGTGAGGTGAAGCTGGGATTGAGGAACGGTTGTTCCCCAACTCATTAACAGGCACTGCTTTCAAGTTTCAAGACAATCCGATTTAAGTGCAAGGTTTCACTTTCGGAGCCAGAATATGTATGCTTGGCACTGAACGATCTAACCTTTGAGCAAAAGAAGAAGTTTCACGGGACATAGTTCAGAGGCCTCTTCGAAAGTAATTTTTTATTTTTCCAATTTCTCTTGTCGAGACAAACCAATAATGCACAAAAACTTAACGCAAAACTAACTAACGCGAAAAAATTAAATAACTAAAAAATGTGTCACTTTGCTTATTAGGGCAAACATGGAAACAATGTATGATGAATAAAGATCTCACATATTATGCAACTATGCTCCATAAAAACACCTAATAAACTTTTCATCTGCAAGGGCACAAATAGTCCATTAGTGTTGTCAAATCTGTATCATACTGGCAGCAAAATGGTGCATGTGCCTTGGTTACTTAAGTGTAATTTTTTTTTCTTTCTGTTGTTAAAAAAGGCTTAAATTTTACAAAGACAATTCAACAAAACTTAGAGTTTGTCACGTCCTCAAAATTCTAAAGGATAATTCATTAAGAAAATCCACGTGGACGGTCAACAAGTCCACGGGCCACGTCAAAATCCAAATTTGATAGTCAAAGTCAACATCAAGATACACATTGGTCTACGGGTTCCCGAACCCAAATTAAGAAATGATAAACGTTTAGTTATTACAATCCCAGTGTCAAAAGAAGAAACTTAATCAAGTTACAAAATCATCATGGCAAAAATTACTACTTCTAAGATGGAGATGTAACTCTTTTCATAAGCTTTCAAAATGATGCATACATGCACTCCAAACACTCTATGATCATGCTCCTTGATGGGTACCTGAAATTTGTAAAGATAAGCTCACTAGCCCAGTAGAGAAATGTCTAACAATTCTAAATGAAATGAAATGTATGTGGATGATAGACAAGATAACATAAGTCATGTAACCAGTGGTAAGAGAGAGTTCAAATGATCAAAGGACTTGAAAGGAAGCACATAATCGATTAGACTTCATTTACTCCCGTCATTCATGCCCAACTAGTGCTTGACACACACACAACACGCCTCATATGTTTTACACAATATCCATGTCCATCTCATTCCTTTTAAACATTTAATCATTTTTCGGGCATGCCATATAGGCCCCGTGTCACTCCGGGCATACCCTTTCGGGCCCCATGTCACTCTGGGCGTACCCTTTCGGGCCCCGTGTCACTCCGGGCGTACCCTTTCGGGCCCTGTGTCATCAATACCATATTCGTACTGCATTACATACTCATTAATAGCATTACAGTATCCGCGTGTCCCATCACCTTAGTTTCATGCATTGGTTTCACACCAACATAGAGTTCCGTATTAACCGAATGTGCCAATATAGAAATTTCAACCCGAGTGTCAAAGGTAGTCCTCATTACCCTTCTGAATAATGTTATATAACCAATAACTTTGAATGAATAAGACTAGATAAGTGAAATAAGGTCCAAACACTTTTTCATGAGTTAAAGGGGTCCTATGGGTAGGACTGAGATCAAATTGGCCACCTTTGGGACAACAAAGGGTCCTATGGATAGGAGAAAAAGTTGTATGGATAGGGCGTCAGATGCTCCCATGGATAAGAGAAAACGTTCTATGGATATGGGAGCCATCAGATTGGCCAGACGAAATGAGATAAAGCTCCTATGGATAGGATATCAGGTCCTGTGGATAGGACAACATCGGATCCCAAAAATTTCAAGTAAAGAAATGATCAATGGGGCTTCTTTTGGGCATTTTCTTGGTTCCAAATGAACATTATTAAGATGTGAGAATGATTCAAACATTATAACCAACATATCACCAAGATGTAAGAGGAAATGGTTCATGCTTGCGACTTTAGATTGTATCTTAGATGGTGTCGCCCCAAGCGTAGGGCTAGGTCGGCGGTAGCATAATAATTGGTAAGACCGGGTCAAATCCACAGGGACCGAACGCACTCGGCGCGAGAGTTGTCTTGCAAGTGTAGGTTTTCAGCCTTAAAGCGGCAAACTTGGCTTTTGGAGTTTGTTTGATGAAATCCTCTCAACTTTGAGAACGACTCAGAATTAAAAATCAACTAATTAAACTATGACAAAGTCTACGGGTATTTAACTACCATGACTCGGGTTAATCCATCCCCTCTTGATGACCGGCTCGGGACATCGTTAAATGCCCCCGAATGGAAGATTTAGATTTTAAAACCTTTACTAGAAAAATGTGTTTTACAAAGATTAGGATTTTCGGTCCATTTGGCAAACGGATGAGTTGACATCGCTCAAAGCATCACGCGTGCCAAGTAGTCAAGCTCTGGGCTACGTGTGATCAAAGAGATTAACAAACCCACCCTTTGGTTCATAAAATTGCAACCCCAAATATTTGATAAACAAGATGTGTATGTTATATACACGAGATGGACGGATTAAACCCAAGTCATGGAGTGTTAAATACCCTATGACTAAGCCTATTAAAACTACTCACACATTATGCTAGAAACTAAGCCTATGAATTGGAAGAAAACTAAAAACATGTTTAATAACTCTAAAAACTGATTTTTATGATTATTCCTAGGTTTGTCTACAACATTAATACTTGAGAATTAATCAAACAACTAATAAGAACAAGAGTTTTCAAAGGAAATAGCTAGAAAAACAAGAAAACGAATTAACTGATAAAAACGGAAACAAACTAGATTTATATAAAGGTCTCAACACGTACTACAACATTAAAGAAGAAGAATTACCTTGAAACTAAATGCAAGAGCTTGAAAATCTAGAGAGAAGGTAGAGCTAAAACTAAGAACAAACTAATGGAGTTAGAGAGAGAAAGTGAAAATATGAGCTTAAGTAGTGATAACCCTAAAATTCTGAGGTTGAAGACCTTATAAAGGCCCCAAAAGTCATCCAAAGTTATTACAAAAATGCCACAATATATTTCCTGATCGGGCTTAAAAGTTGCAGAAAAATGCAGCTTCAATCGGTAGAGCAAAAAGTGTCTTTTGATTGAAAGTGTAAAAATTGAGAATTTTTTATGTTTTGATCCCTTGACATTACGGCTTGTCATCATGACATCTAGGCTTCCCAAGTCTTGTTCACAACTTCATTCCTTGAATCCCGGGACTCGGTGGCGTGGTGTCATGTGGCCTCTAGTGCTCGGGCATCCGTTGGTTCAACCATGATGTCAAAACACCTCTTTTTCTCGCCTTTTTCCTGGTAATAACAAAAACACAACCTTGTGCAAAATCAATCTTGTAAAGCCACAAAATGCACATATGTGTGATCAAAATGAGCGAGATAAGCTCCACTACTTACAATATTGAGGGCTTATCAGTTCATTCCCAAGGAAATCAACAAAATAATGGAAACTCAAGCAATCAATTGACTGAACACACACATACACCACATTTTCACTTAGGAGAATTAGAAATTTCCTTACCTCAAGCAAAAGAAGGCTTGTAATCCAAGTGAGAGCAAAATTCTAACTTCAAACCTTTAGAAATCACCAAATTTGAGCTTCCCCAAGGTCAATGCAAGAAGATATCAGGCTCCA